>KN166223.1:0-24785 GCA_000757745.1 Steinernema scapterisci
TTTTTTTTCGAAGCCACAGTTGAGGAACACACTTTTTAAAACTTATAACAACTCAATCGCAAATAGATGCCTATAACAAAGTTTATTAGAATGTGAACAGAGAACAATTGGTTTTCTTTACGCTTCCCTGGAACAACAAACGTAATTGAATCCGGAACGGAGATTTCGGAAAGAAAGTCCATTTTTTGAGAATTCATTTATCGCTAGCAACACGATTGGAAGCGTTCCATTGGCTCGGCCGGGAAAGAGTTTCCGCCAAGATTGCGTGATCGTGATAAAAAGTCCGTTCTAATTAAATATTTTTAGGGTGAATGGCAGGCTGACTGTGGTCTTGGACCCGCTGGATCGTTTAGGCAAGGGATCCGCCTCATCCATACGCGAATGGTCACAGCCGCTCTGAATGGTAATTATATGTAAAGCTATAAGGAAGTTTGATTACGGTAGCCGTTCAGCCTCCCCGCCGTCTTCGCCCCGACCCGACGGAAGTTCCAACGGAACGTCGAAGTCCGACGAGGGGTCTCCTGGATTCACAATTTCAAAAGACGAGCGAGGTGTAAGTTGACGTTCGGGAATTCTATCGTTGACTGTACTTACAGTATCCATTCGTTGTTACGTACGGTAATATTCCGGAGGCAATGCAAAAGACGTTCACTTCCCTGAATAACGTCCTCGACAAGTGCGGAAGCATCTTGACGAAAACGGACGTCCTTTTGGCACAGGTGATTTTCCTGGCTACATTCACAGTCTAATGGAGATTTGTGTTCAGCTCGAAGACGCGACGAAACGCATTTCCGACAGCTACGGAGAGCTCAACCAACTGTGCGCCGATGCCGGTCTTCGAGGTCAGAAAGCGACGCGCGCGGCCGAGAACTTTGCATGGAACGTGCGGCTTCTGAAGGCGCAGCTGACACTGATGAACAAGGCGCAGGACGAGGCTTCGAACATTTTCGTTCAGGCAAGTCAAGTGAAAAGAAAGGCTACTCAGTTGCTAGTTTCAGGTTCTCGATGCCGGCGCTCTCCTTGGCGTCATGGACCCGTCTTCGAGGAAATCGTCCTCAACGAAAGGTTCCACTCACTCCGGGTCGCCGTGATTTATACGGCCTTCAAATGATTCGATTCCACAGAGCTTCTGATTCTCATGGTTTCCTATTTAAGTTGATGGAGATTTCCCAACGGCTTTTCATCGTCTATTAAAGTATGATTATTTTTGCGTGTGGGTTTAAGGTAGTTTGTGTTGTGCGCTAGGGATTCTTGATTACAGCTGGCTGCTTTGCCAGACCAATCCAGCCAGGACTAAACGAAGTTTGAGCGGACTTCCCCGCGTTGTTCAAACGTCGTGGAAAGATAAAGCGGACCAAAAATAGGACGATGGCTATTTTCAAAACAACAACGTGTACATGCCGTTTTGCCCGTCACATGAACTCCCTAGGGCTAACAACATGCGATTTCTGATCTGAAAACAGCTTTAGTTGCTTGTTTAGCGTTTTAACGTTTCTTAATTGTGGTTATTTTAGCGGTGCAGGTTCAACCAAGAAAATTTTCGTTTTGTTTGTTGCTTCTTTGAGAACAAACCGCTTGAACGAGAACTGCAATGTTCGTGTAATTAATGCGCTAAACTTGTTTGCCAAGTCACTTTGAAAAAGACCAAAATACTGGAATCTAGAAGAACAAGACTGCAATCGAGAGAAGTATTTTCTCCTGTGGAAGAAGTAAACAAGACTCATTTTCGAGTCGTCCGCCAGAGTGTTTAAACGATCGATCAGCTTGATAGACCTCAACAGCTGTTCTCAATCTATTCTAAATTCGTGAAAAAATAAAACTTCGAAATTGAATGAATATTCCCTTGTATTCTGAAGAAAGTATGTATAGGATTTGACGTGCATCGTAATCTGATACAATCACGGTCGTCTTGGGAAAAAAGTTCTTTTTTGACAACTTTCATCCCAAAAGGTTTTCAGTCATGTGAGTTCTCCCAAGAAGTGATCTGGCGAGTATGAGAGAGGATGAGAATGATGATATTAGAAAATCAAAAATGGGCAAGTTTCATAATACACAGATCGTCGCTACGATTGGCTGGGATAAAGCGGATTTTCGTTGAACGTGTTTGCAGTTGTGTTTTTTTGGCTATGTGAGGTCCAGGCGGCGCTCGAGGCAAGTGGGAAAGTGTGGGCGATGAAGACGGCGCTAATCACCTTCGCCATCGCGGCAGCCGCTTATCCGCTTCTCTTAGAAGTGCCTCCGATCATAGGGACGATCGAGGAGACGCCCGCTCATCCGCTCGTTGCGTATGTGCAATTTTTGCGTTGATAATTTTGTTAGCTATTGGAATTTGAGGATTCTCTGTTGCCGAATACGGTAGAGTACAACTGCGTCATTCGGTTTTTGCAAATAGCCACATCGCTCACAAAGTAATCTTTGCCTAATCATAGCGTTTCCAGTTCACGCCGCGCTAAATTTCTTTTTTTATCGATTGCTGTCGCCGGCGACTTAAATGAGCTCCCAGAATCCTGAACCTATCAATCGTCACCCCTGTGTTTTCCGTAGAGAGTTTTCGCGCTTAACCAAATATTAAATATGCTACTTTTCCAGTCGTTAGCGAGAAAACGACTTCTCAGCTTCCAATTTTTGTGTATGTCACCAATTTGAATCATAAACAAAGAAGCAGTGGAACTTTGAATAGTGATTGCAATGATATGACGAAGCAGTGACAACAGCGGAATACGGAGAAATTTCGCGATAAACCCACTTGATATAAGATATATGCGATACCAGTAGTTTTTGAAAATGACGTAATATTGCGCGTTTTCTGCCAAATTGTCGCCCATGTTGCTCTGCTTACTTTCGGAACCCTCCAGTTCTCTCCCGTCCAACCCTCAAGAGAGGAGAATAAACATATCCTAACAATGTCGTCGGCAGATACATTTGCGCAAACTTTCCTTTCCGTCACTCATCCGACCTGCTCGTCATTAAATAACGTCGCAGCTACCTTCCTTCTCGCCCATGTTTACCTAAACCTCTATCGGCGTCGTCCCATTAATCAGCCTTCGAAATCTCTATTTTTCCTTCCAACTTTTCGGCAAAATGACAGCTGGCGTGCTGAACGCAGAGAAGACGCCTCGGTTTGTTTGGTTTTCACAGGAAATCCTCATAAGCTTTTTATTCTGCTTGTACGCTCTTCTAATCTAAAATTCTTTCAAGAAATTCGTTCTGCTCATCAGCTTTCTCTCAGTGTCGATGTGCCTAAAATACTCGTAAAGTGCGTATGAATTGTTGACTTGCGCAAGTGCATATGTATGCTTGGAACTGCGAGGGTTCACGCACCACGTGTCCAAAGGGCAAACGGACATTTGTTTCGTGGTGAATCAACTTTAAAAAGTCGGTCGATGGTCGCATATTGAACTTCCTTCTGCAGTTCTCGTTCTTCGGATTAAGGCTGCCGTAGTTTGAATTCCGGAGGTCATCAGTTCGTTTTAGGTCACTCGTAGTTCCAAAAGTAATAGTCGTCGACTGCACCGGCACCACGTTGGAAGCCCTCGGAATAAAAAATTCGTGGCTGCCGCCGAACACCCGTCTCCAAGAAAAATCGCAGCCTCACATCGAACGTCTTTCGCCCGAAGAACTCGAAATGTCGCTGAGGCTCCCGCGCTCCCGATCCGTCGAACTGGGATATTTCGGAGCTGCTGGGTAGCGGAATTCTTTCTCCCGTTCGCTAATTTTCACTTTCAGGGAAAGATACCTTTCCAGGTGGTCACGCGAGAACACCCCAGTGGACAGTTCTGCAAGATTCGAACGAAATGTGCGGCGCTCATATACTCCAGTAAGGGAGATTGGAGCCTACAAGGTAATTGAAGACTAAAGGCACATTCTTAGCAAGAGTCAATGGCGCAATTAAAAGGATCAGAAAGAGAGTAATGTCCAGAAACTTGTGAGGGAATAATAGTAAGAGTTACCAAACGAACATGGATATGATCTATAAAAGGCTTAGGAGTCATTAGTTATGAGCGACAAAGAATTTAAAAGAACTTGATGTTCGAATATAAACACAACCCTAAAAAGCTCGAATAGGCATATGTTTCAATTGTTTAATTTAGATATTAGCTTGGGTCGCTAACCAATAGTGAAATGATATATTTTTAAATGAAAAAGCTGCATTTGCAGGTTATTGATGACGAACGACGGCCATACTCAAGCTATCGCGCCCGGACTCCGATTGGAATGATAACGAACCCGTATCACACGAATATCAACTACTATTCGGAGACCCAGCCCCTCCGAAAATACGACGTCTTCCAGCTTCGAACTTGGTCCTATCCCATCTACAAGTAGGCAGCGTTCCTAGAAAGGCACTGGATTTCATGCAATTGAAGGTACATCTACGGCAGAGACACGCACTCCTCAAGACCCTACAGCTACACTAGTTCGGCTTGTTATGGCACAACGCCCAAGTACACTCCTCCAACCATGCGAGCCGACTGTCATCCGATGACCACGCGAAGGGGCTACAGCGGATACTCTTACATGGCTGGCGAGCATTCGTTCGACATAGCATCTAGACCGTATTCGCTCTCCACTTCATGCACGAAATTCTGGAGATCACATGTTCCCAGGTATCCGAACGAACACCTTAGCAACTTCTCCTTTCCACGCGTTTCCAGCTCTCCGTACTACTCGTACTCCGGCAGCTCCCTCCGCCACTACAACAGCTACCGTCCCATCCCAAAGTACTCGAGTCGAATTTCTTTGTATTGGAAACCGTACTACTAACTTCATCTTGTCCTTGATCGGCCCCTACAAACACTACTATCTTTCTTCCTGCTGCTTGAAAATTCGATTCGTAAAGCGACCATCTAATAAACGTAATTCCGAACGGCCTCTTTCAGAAACGAACTATTCTTTATCCCCTCGGCGTTTCGGACTTCTTCTCTATCATACGTCCTTTAAGTATGAGCACGATCCCCTGCATCCTTTCTGCACGCTTTGGTTTTCGATTTGTCTTCGATCTCCTCGAAAAATGCCAACTTTTCCTATTTTTGTGTATAAGCGCTTGCTTCCAAATTGCATTTCCCTAGTCGACCCCGGCAATTTGTTCTCTGCGATGTGCTCATTCGAGTCTCTATTAAGGTTACTGTAGTTGCCATTTACCGAACTAATCAAATCTCAAGAAATTATATTTTTCACAGCACTATTAATAAAGGAGTAGCAGTATCCGCGTGTACAAGTAAAGTTAGTTTCAGTGCCCATCATCTTACAACGTTTCAGTATTCCATGAACATTTTCCCATATACCAGAAACAGGATTGGTCCATTTTGATTCAGTTCCAGAAGCCATATGTGAATTCAGAGCGCGGGTAACTCCAGTTAAGAGATTCAGATTCTTCACGGGAATTCAGCACGGCATTCATTACATTCATTGTAGGAAATGGGGAAACAAACAAGGTTTTGTTTTATACTCTTTAGATGTTGTCAGGATATAATCCGGTGATCACAGCTGAACGATGTTCAGGTTCCTCACTTGTAAGGTGTGCCGGGAAGGCAATTCGCATCACAGAATACTTCAGTTATATTAAACCGAAAGCTGTGGACAAACCTGAATTTTTAGAATTTATTATTGTGACTTTGTTTACGATAGAAATCAGGTCGTTGCAAACAGTTCGAGAAATGAGGAAAAGGCAATTGTGATTATTGTGGCCATTAAAAAGAGAAGAGGAGAACGAGATGCCTAACAAACGAATCTATCCGTAAGTACGCACAAGGGCGATAAAGATATTATAAGGCACTGTAAAGGGAAAGAACAAAACTAAGAAAGCCGACCAGTGAAACAGTCGAAGCAGGAAAAAGTAAAGACTACCTAAGGCCTAAACAATAGATTTTGCTCCTGGGAACAAAAGAGACAAGCGATGGAGGATTGTAATAAAAAGGTCGCAAGGTGGTCACGAATACTGTACAAAAACCGTCATGAAGGAAACGATAAGAAGGTGAGCAGAGGACGGAACTCGATGTTTAGTCCTTCTTTGGCTTCTCGGCTGAAAATAAAGCGTTAAAAAGTAGTTGAAAATGTCTTTTACAATGCGCACCCCTTAGCACTACTGCTGTGCTCTCGCCACTGCCTCGGTTATGCCAGCCGCGACCCACTCTGCGCAGCTCCGGGAAACGAGATTAACAGGCGACGCTCCCGCAAAAACCAAGTAGTTACCAGTGTGGAAAGAAGCGTGTTAGGAGACAAACCCTTCGCGCAGGGCGCCATAGGAAACGTTAAAGCGTGACAGGGAGCAGTAAAAACGGACAAAGGGACAGAGAAGAAGGACAATTATCGACTTTATTAATCCATCCGAAGGACACACGACCGAAACATGACAAAACAAGGAGTCGTCTCACGGTCATGTGAAGGCAAGACCCGGACGGAGACACGTAATCCGGGCGCAATTTGCACCACTCTTCGAAACTTACCTCGAAGGCAACTGGAAAGAACAGAGGAAAACATGGAAAGGAGAAGCGGTAAAAACGCTGAAAGATAGGGCAAAGGAGGATAAGTTAGGGATTCATTGAAATGAACATCACAAACAAAGGAAGTTATTAATCGTTAACAAAACAAAATCCTATAAGTCTTGATGTTCGTGCACAGGACTTGAAGGAATTGCGGCTCGTGGTCCCCAGCCAATCGCGTGCATGATCTGGGGAGCATAGGGAGACAGGATCGCAACGAAGTACCCGACCCACACAAAACAGAAAGCGACGAGGGACAAGGCTGATCGCCATCCACCGCGGCTCTTTCTTGTGGCGCTTTCGTCGTCGTACGTACCATCAATGTAGTTGCGAGCGATGAACTTCAGCAATTCATCGAGCAGCAAAACGGGCAGAGAGATCTTCAGTACGGCTACCCATTCAGCCCAGCAAAGTGGAGTGATCTGGAAGATGGTGGCCATGATGTCGACGTAGAGAATGATGAAGTGGAGCGACATCGAGAGAGCGATGGCGGCACACAGCCAGATGTTGGTCCATGGGGGCATCACAAGAAGCGACTGGTTCTCCGACAAACTGAAAAAGGGAACATAATAAATAAAAGCTTGCACTCGCTTACCTGTTCACAGCGTTCAACATTTCAATAGTGACGAGAACAGAGAGAGCCATGGCGTTAGGATGGTTGTCTTCAAAAACGGCACAATCAAGATCGGAGAAGTTCTCGGGTTCGATTTCACAACGCATCCAGTGAGTAAGTTGATAGTAGCTGATCTGAGGTCCATCTTCGTAAAGGAGGAACCACCACATCGAAGCTCCAACGGTGGCAACACCGACGTAGGCTGAAAGAAATCCCATTAGTTCATTTGGCGCTAGAAAGCCGAATATTACTTCCAATAGCCATGTAACGGAAGAAGAGCCACTTGGAGATAAGACCATCATTGGCCGAGCGAGGGTGACGGTCCATGATATCCAGATCAGGAGGGTTGAAACCGAGAGCGGTGGCGGGGAGACCGTCAGTGACAAGGTTCACCCAGAGGAGCTGCACAGGAATGAGAGCTTCAGGGATACCAAGGGCAGCAACCACAAAAATGGAAACGACTTCTCCGATGTTGGAGGAGATAAGGTATCGGATGAACTGCTTCATGTTGTTGTAGATGGCACGACCTTCTTCAACGGCTGACACGATACTGGCGAAATTGTCGTCGGCGAGGACCATCTCAGAAGCGCTCTTGGCTACGGCCGTTCCAGATCCCATGGCAATACCGATTTCGGCCTTCTTTAGAGCGGGAGCGTCGTTAACACCGTCTCCAGTCATGGCGGTGATTTCTCCGTGGGACTGAAGATACTCAACAATCTTGGATTTGTGGGAAGGCTCAACACGAGCAAACAGCTTGGCACGTCGGCAAGCTTCACTCTGCTGCTCGGGTGGCAAATCATCAAACTCGCGGCCGGTATATGCCTTTCCGGTGGTGTCTTCTTCTTCTCCGAACAATCCAATACGGCGTCCGATGGCTTCGGCGGTGTTCTTGTTGTCTCCGGTGATCATGATGACGCGGATCCCGGCGTGATTACAGTCCTTGATTGAATGGAGAACTTCTGTCCGGGGAGGATCGAGCATGCCGACTACTCCAACGAAAGTGATATCCTTCTCGTATTTGGCGAATTCCGATGATTCTTCGAGGTTCATGTTACTAGGCGACATAGGAGAGTCGATGGTTCCCAGAGCAAGACAGCGAAGAGTGTCACGTCCAGTTCCGTACTGCACACACTGATCGACGATGCGCTGGGTCATGGCCGGAGTAAGCGGAACCTTCTGTCCGTTGACACGCACGTGAGTGCAGCGGTTGAGGACACCTTCGGGAGCTCCCTTGACAAACATTTTGGCACCAGAGCCTCCAGAAGAAGGAACGCAGTAAGAAGACATCGATTTGCGGTCACGGCTAAATTCAAGGGTGAATTCTTTCTTCCACTTTTGCTGGATGACGCGGTTGCAAACATTTCCAAGATCGCGAGGAGAAAGTCCGGACTTGGGAGTGTTGTAAACATTCATCTTCTCGGCCAAAACAACCAAAGCGGTTTCAGTAGCTTCCCCGACCTTTTCGTATATGCGCTTGGCCTAGAAATAGAAACGTGATAAAGAATGGTATGGACTTTGACGCATATACCTCATTGTAGTCAACAGCAGAGTCATTGCACATGGAGCAGATGGTGGCGATTTCAGTGAGAGCTTCGTAATCCCCACTGGAGCAGTTGATTTGTTGCTGGTTGTGAAAAACTTGGCCGGAAGGCTCATACGTGGATCCAGTAATCGTGAACTCATTGAATTGAATGTCGTTTCCAGCGGCCTTGTCGACGATGAACATCTTGGAGACGGACATCTGGTTGGTGGTAAGTGTTCCGGTCTTGTCAGAGCAAATGACTGAAGTGCATCCAAGAGTTTCCACGGAAGGCAAGGAACGGACAATGGCGTTCTTTTTAGCCATACGTCGGGTTCCGAGAGCAAGGCAGGTGGTAATTACCGCGGGAAGGCCTTCGGGGATAGCGGCAACGGCAAGAGCAACGGCGATCTTGAAGTAGTAAATTGCTCCCTTGATCCAGGATCCGCCATGAGCAGGGTCGTTGAAGTGTCCGATGTTTATCAGCCAAACAGCAACGCAGATAACCGAGATAACCTTCGAAAGTTGCTCTCCAAACTCGTCGAGCTTCTGTTGGAGAGGAGTCTTCTCGGACTCAGTCTCAGCCATTTCCGTTCTGATTTTGCCAATTTCGGTGCTCAGTCCAGTTCCAAAAACGATGCCACGAGCCTTTCCAGAAGCTACATTGGTACCCTAATAAGGTGAATGAAATTCAACGCTAACTGACACACGGACTTACCGAGAACAAGCAATTCTTCTTGTCTTGGTTCACAGCTCGAGGGTCAGGGACGGTATCAGTGTGCTTGATAACAGAAACGGACTCTCCGGTAAGGATCGACTGGTCGATACGAATAGTGGTTGAGAAGATCTTCACCAAGCGAAGATCGGCGGGAATCTTGTCGCCAACTAAAACATAAACCAATTAGTGGTTCCAAGAAGTTGTGCCAAAGAAAATTACCGGAAACTTCAACAAGATCTCCGGGAACGAGTTCCTTGGCGCGAATCATTTGGATGCCGTGCTTTCCAGATCGGACGACCTTGGCCATTTCGGGTTCATATTCTTTCAAAGCTTCGATGGCACTCTCGGCGTTCCGCTCTTGCCACACACCGACAGTGGCATTGGCGATCAAAATCAGGAGGATGACGAAGGGTTCAACGAAGGCCGTCACTGCGCTCGTTGAATCTTCGTGTTCCTCGAATAAGGCAAGGATCTAAAACGCAAAACCGTAAATTTATAGAGGCAGCCGACTTACGAAGGAAATGATAGCAGCCAACAACAAGATTTTTACTAAGAGATCATCAAACTGCTCAAGAATCAGCTCCCAGAGCTTCTTGCCTTCTTCGGCGGGCATTTCTAAAACAGGAAGTAAGAATTGAAAAGTATCAATGAAACTTACCGTTCGGTCCATATTTTTCGATGTTTTGCTGCACCTGGGCTTCGGTAAGACCATCTGGACCCGTATTAAAGTACCTTTGTACTTCCTCCGCCGATTTGGCGTGAGCGTCCTCCATAGTTAGAAATTACCCCGAAGAGACAAAAAGACCTGAAAAGCATCCTACATTTAGCAATTTTATCAAAGGTGTGATTCTCGCGTCATCAAAATGTAAAAGCAGCAAAGCTAGCGAAGACAGAAAAACAAACAGAAAAACGAACGTAAAGCAAGCAGGGGTGCCGTGCTCGGATAGCGCCCGCCGTATTCAATTTTTGGCGTCGATCCGAACATAAGAGCACCAAAGAATGACGTGGCGGTTTGCGAGTGGTCAAAACGTCATTTTGAGAAACAACGTTACTTCTGCAGCCGCGTATACGCGAGTTGGGGGTCTACCGATACCAATAGTGATGGGGTGATAGATAGCACGGAGAAGCCAAAATGTGTGACGACAACGAGCGGCCGGGGCCGCTGTTGCAGCTCATGATGACGTAGCACAGCAGGGCAGTTCGAAAAATACCCCGGATACGCCACGGCGGCGAGGAGTGGGAGAGCAGCGTGGAGGGCACCGCAAACGAGCTGCGCGCGGTGCAGCAGCGATGCGTCCGCAGATTTCGCATTGTGGATTACGAAGACGACAAAACAGGAGAAAAAGCGATCGCAAAACGGAGAATTCGCGGCGGGACCCAGCAGTGCAAAGTCTCGACGTCGGTGCGACTGTCTGGGTCGATGACAAGAGCTGGGAAACAAGTTGCGCCGTGTGCGGAATGGACTCGCGACCGGGGAAGAGGATCAGGGATGGATCGTACTACCTTCGTTCGCCTTCCTCGTCCGCACTGCGGCTCTGCATCGTCGTTTACGTCGTCCACGAGGCGTGCGGACTGCCGAATACGACGCCGGACATCGAGCTGTAAGTACCTATGCATGTACGGTATGAGGGCTTCTGGCGCTAAATTCGAAATCGGTGAGTCGGCGCAGTTCAAACTTCAGTTATCATTGCTGGGACTGAATGGGATTATCTTGCACATTGATAAACGGCCAATGTACGTTGCTTGTACACATTTGCAGTGTGTGGGGCGTCTTTGATTGGAAGCGACCGGAAAGGAGAGCGAACGCGGGCGTCGTCGCGAGCGGTTTGAAAGGATTCATGGCAGCGACAAACGAGGTATAACGTCGACGAAATCGTGGAAATAGTGTTTTATGATCCTTAACCCGTCATAGACCGAAAGAGAGTAGTGACCGACCAAAAAGAAATGGAATGTTAAATCCATGAAAAGGAAGTTTTCCAATCGAGAGAGCTATAGGAAATAATACTGGTGTTGTAAGGGGCCACAAAGTTCCGCGTCCAAACTGGAACAAGGTGAAGACGAAAATAAAGTCAACAATGCAATCGAATTTCTCGAGATGGCGCCAAGAAAACAATAGCATGTATTTGACAGCGGCATGAATCGATGATCACACGAAAAACCCCATTATAAACTCCAAGTGAGAGAGAGACTCCAATAGTTTGGATAGGGGCTACTGTAAGATTGCCCAGCGCAGAGCGGCGGATCGGGGAAAATGTTCTCCCCACGCAAAATGTTGAAAAGTGAGAGCGGCGTCTACTGAGCCACCGGCGGGCCTGTCCGGTATCATGTCATCGAAGCAGCAAGTAGGTGGGACCTTGAGCTGAGATTAAGAGGAGAGGGATGGTGAAAACGATCGGCGGATCCTCGGCTGGCGGTGCAACCAATCCGAGTGGGCCGCAAGAGAGCGAGAGAAGAGAGCAGGAGACAGATGGCTGGATCTGCTTTTCTCTCCGCCCCTTCGCCGAGGTTCGTCCGGGATGCAGGAAGTAGCTTTCGCCGCCTTCCCTCCTCGGCAGGGCCACTCCTGCCGGCCCCAAAACAAATGCTCCCGAAAAACAGAAGATCGAGGCAAGAGGAAAAGTCGAGCAGCGGGGGCCATGGCAAAATAAAGAAGATACTTGCGGCAGTTGAAGATGAGAAAGAAGGCGGATTCTATCGCGGCCGCGAAAATATCTGCGAACAACGCAAAGAGGATTTACGAACAGGAGCAGACGCTGTGATTGCGAGGTCATTTACAGCAAAGAAGCAATGAAAAAAGCAATATTTTACGACTTCACTAGAGTGGAACTACGTACGAGTCAACGCAGTACGCTACAGTGTCTTGGCTCGGGCAAGTGACTTTGAGAGATATCCCCAAACTCGATTAGGGTGCCCAAAGCGGAGGTCGAGCAAGGTGCCGGCTGTCGACAAGAAAACACCCCCCAGACGAGCCAGAGTTGTTTGGGTTTGGCAGGTGACCAGCATCCTCAAGCTCTTCACGGGTTGATCGAGGAGGCAACCGCGACGGCACTGTTTTCGAAGTTGTTTTGCTCGCCGCGTTTTGTTTTGTAAGGCTAAACAGTTGTCTCCGTGCTGCCATTTGACTCGAACCCACTGTCGAAGGGAATTTATGTATTATTTCAAGGCAGGAAACGAGTCCCTGTTGCACAAGCACATCGAAGCGCAGTTCGTTTCAAGAAAGTTAACTTCAAGAGATGCTGATAAGCCAATTGAAACAGAAGCGCCGACCGCGATAAAGACGCGGTCACAGAGCTGATCAAGAAAGACTACGGTATGAAAGTCGGAGGGGTTCGGAAGGGTGATCCTAAGAGTTGGAGCCGTGACGAAACACTTTGCGTTTATGACCCCCTAACTATTTAACACTCGCACTAAGAACACGGACATTGTAAAATGGATCTAAAGGCATTTCCGCGTTCTACAACGCTTACGAAAAAGGGGAAACGTGGCCACGGAAAGATCTAGAACAAAGGAGACGAAAAACATTTTGCGCTCGCCTAACCTGCGCCGCATTTGAAAAGCCTACGAACGGCTCGAGCTATCCAATCTAAAGTGTAGCGTCGCTCTTAAACGATTCTATCAGGAGCAGATGGGCCGCCGGCGCACCGGTTCCCAAATCTCGGCGATCGGCTGCCTACGATTGGTGCCGTTGGCGGAAAACACGATGGCGTTATTGAATTTACATAAAAACACCCGTAAATTCATCGAGGACGAGTCGGCGGGGGCCTCGAATCGTCGCGGACGAACGCTGAACGAGAATACATTTAAGTATTGTGAACCGCGAGTGGAGCTGCGAATGGCGACGATTACCTGAGACGGCGTGACGTCAATTGCTAGTGGCAGGAAGGAGATAGTGACACCGCAGAACTCAGCAGATTAGACCGCAATCATCGAGCAGGTCTCCGTCGTTCTCGAAGAGGCCGAAGATAAACACGATGGATTCTGCTAGGCTCGCTCAATTGCTGCTGTCCGATGACGGATGGCCCACTCAAGCTTAGGCGAAAGATTCTTTTGTAGGAGATTTAGAGGTCGCCCGGCAGCTGTCCGGATGTTTTTCCAGTGACTGAATCAGACGTCGTCTGGCTTGCGCAGACGTCGTTGTTGCGTCTGGATGCCGAATGTTACCTTGAGTCAAGAGAAGATCGTCTGCCAGCCTACAAGTCCTCGAGCACAGACAGATTAAGTCGGTAATTAAGGCTAGAATTTGTTCTATTCCAGTCTTTGATCTGAAGTGAATGGCGTGTTTGTTGACGTCGGTGCAGAGTTGAAAGACATTGTACATTTCGGCATAAACTTGAGGTCCGATAGCACGTAGGACATAGCGGAGAGTCGATTATTCAAACGCAGTGTAAAACGCTCGGCAAAGCGAATTTGAGTGTTTTTTGTTTCGAGGGGTGTTATTTCACTGTTGGATTTCCTGGTTGTTCTGGAGTGCACTTTATTCCTGAACGCCTGAACAGCGAAAGTAAGCTAATTTCCAACATGCTGAATCAAGTTTTTCAGCATCTTGATAGTGTACCACTCAAACCTCACTTTTCCATTGGCTAGCCGCAAGAGCCTATAGCATACCTTCCTTTCTCAATCTTGTCATTGTTTATTTAGCAGCGATTGACGGTGAAATGTCATCCATACTTCAAGATTTCGGAGATCTGGTTCATCGCACTAAACTTTGTGTTTGCCTAATCACATTAGGTCGCGCAGAGTCGGGATCTGCAGCATTTCCAGGTAACAAATGTGTTTGCTCGAGATCTTTTCGCGGAAGGCAATACGAGGCAGAGAGCACTGATCCAGAACCCTCCGCAGGAACTTAAAAAAGGGTCTGACTACGCAATCGCCGTAATTTTTTGTCGCTTTTCCCGATCGGCAATGACGCAAGAGATGAATTTCGGAAGACGCAAGATTTGTCAGTTGCCGACCCGACAACCGACGGACTACTGACAAAGATAAGCAGCGACGTTTTTAGAGATCCATGCTGACGTAGATCTGTTTGAAGGTAGCAAAAAGGTAGCGGAAACGGTCAAGTGAACTCAATGATAAGCCAGAGACGGTCTGAACAAAAGCTATTTTTAAACAAATTTTTCGGCTTTAACAAAATTTGTTAGCAGATGAAAACAAGGTAGGGAAAAGAAGCCAAGAGTGAATTGCAAAAGGAGAAAGGAAAGCACAGTATTGCTGGTTCTTGCTGAAATTACGGTCGTACTTTGATCAACTTGAAACACCCTTTTTGGAATACCAATCAAAATTGTTTCGCTTTGGAACTCAAAAACATTTGGCGCAGCACTTAGAAAAACCTGTTTACACTAAAATGTATTGGACTTGTTTAGGAAGAAACGTAAATTCTCGCAAAGCTTGTATTCTTCGTATAGTTTTGACACCAGGAAAAGTTTGTGCGTTTAGAAGCAGAAAACAAAACTATCAAAAATCCTTGTTTTCCAAAACTTTCAAGTCAGCATTTCGCCTCTGTCTTTGCCCGACGCTCTCCGCCTGTGATGAACCAAAAAACTCCACTGGGAGCTAAAGCCCATCTTTCTCCTGTGTAAAATGAACATGTTTTGCAATGTGGCTGATTGCACAAAACGGCCAATAGAACTCTTCCTGCATAGAAAATCTCATGAATCATCAGTCGAGTTTATCTTCAGCCGACTGATTGACGGTGAGCGAAGGAGCACTGACTGCTTGTCAGTCGCAGAAGAACATTTGGTTGAATAACTGTCGACATTTCTGGTTTAAAATGCTACTAGAAACATGACCGACAATAATCAGCTTTGTTCATCGGCTAGATTTGTGCTTACGTCAAATTGACGTTAGGTTAGTATGGAGTTGGAGGCAGTTCCTTACCACCACCTTTCCAGTTGCCTGTTTGCTCTGCACATACAGTGACCGCTTAAAAACGTTCTCAGTGTCAGCACAGTTTCCGATGAGTAACCCGTGTTTTTGTCCCAAACACATTGATCGACAAATTTCCACGTTTTTCCGTTCACTTATGGCTGTCGTCAAGTGAAGCCGTTCATTTACAGTGGAATCATCGCCGACCGCTCTTTCTTATCTGTTTGTGAAGAATGGAAGCGCGGGCGGTTTGCCGGGCCGGCGACGCCTTGACGACACCGCGGGCCTCAGAGAATCGTATTCTTCATGTGATTCATTTTGCTCATACAAATGGCCAGCGAACGCTTCTGGCGCACATCTCCCCCGCCGCTGATCTCTGCTGTATAGTTAGCGTTGAATACCACTTTCTTTCTATCGTCTTTTGAATAATTCAAGGCTTTTTTCGAACTTTACGCGACTCTTTTTTAATTGTTTCTTCCTTCGCCCTGTTGCGCTGTTGAATCATTAAGATCCCAAATATGTTCCATAATTATTTCGCAGTTTAGCCACTAAAAGAATCGTTTCTCATACATATAGAAAACTCAAGGAATTCAAGTTACGAGGAGCGCCGAGGAGTTAGCTTGTTCGCGATAAGAAAAAAGAAGATTATCGAGTAACAGAGTCGATTGCCGGTGGTTTAGCAACCATCTTCCCGCAATCGGAACATGTGAGCTTTTATAGTACCAAAACCTGTGTAGCAGTCATGGTTAACTACTAGAATCTGTACAGTGCAGGTACCCCGTCACATGAAGCACCTAGGTGTTTGTCGATTTCCGTTCCGCACACCGCCCTCGCCGATCTTCGCAATTACATTTGTTTGCCCTCATTGTGGGTTTCCTCGGACGTTCCTCGTGATTTCGCGCGCTTTTGGAGCGTAGGAACTCTGAGGCTAACCTTGACGTTTCCTTTCACAGTTGTCGGCATAATAAGTCGTATACGAGGTTCAGGTCCTTCCCGCATCGGCTTCGATCTGACAGTCGCTGATTCATACCTGCCCATTTGTCGCAAACTTCCTTTTTTGTCTATGCGCGCTGAGGATTCTTGCATTGAATAGAGCGCCTGAAACCCAGTGAACCACTCGGAGGCGAGCTCGAGAAGTCGTGTTGATGATTTGGGAATTTTGTTTACATTGCAGAACCTTCGTTCGTCTTTCGCTTATACAAATAGTCCGACGACGACCGAAGTCGGCCGCGTCTTCTTCGCGCTCCCCTCAACTTTACAATTCAGTGTCCACTTCCAACTCACTCCCCCAAGCGAACTCACCATGGCCTACTCTTCCAACTACTACAACTATCAGGTACCGTTTTCATTTGTTCCGACGACAATCAAACGACTGAAAGTGCAAAAACAATGTGTTTACACTTTTTGCCAGATAACCGACTGGCAATGAAAAACAGTTGTTGGCTGCTGTCGGGAAACTTGGCTTCAGTTTCTCAAAGCTGTCAGAGAGTGTTTGAAACGGCACGACAGCGGAGACTCAACCAGCGTCGTATGCAAACACTCATATCGATCGATTACGCATGTGTAAAGCACACCCGATAGAGACGGTATCAATGCGTCCTACCGTACACCATAAGTCTCGAATCCGAGCGAGGACTTGAGGAATATCTTGTAAAGACTGCATTTCAGATAGGAGTGATTTTCGCCATTCTTATCGGAGCTCTGATCCTGCTTGGTCTCGTGGTGGCTGCGATGTATTTCATCGTGAAATCGGTAAAATTCACAGAGTAAACGGAATTTTAGCTTGAGTTCAGATGCGAGAAGGATCGAAGAAGACCTACACTCCAAATCGATCTATGAGTTCCGCTCATCCAATGTGGCAGCCGCAAGTGGAGCCAGCTCCAATCCAGTATTCCAGCTTGGAACACGCTCCAATATCGTCCCAGTTTCCGCCACAAAGTCCACTGCAACCCCACTTTTCACAGCCTTCGCCGATGCCTCAGCCGGGTTACCTCAACCAGCCTCTTGTCCAGCAGTATCCGAACGAACCTATCATGTCCCATCCTGGACAGATCCGCTCACTTCAGCCAGAGATGACATTTCAACAGGTTGGTCAAGTTTTCAAACCAGTTCACCAATGCCAGCGGTGTTTTGACTGACCAAAAACAAAATTTGACCGCACTCAACGTTTCTCGTCCACATTCAGGGACCAACTTCCTGGAGCATCGTCACCCCGGTTCATGAGCAACCACAACGCCTCGAGCAGCCTACGGTTCCCGCACACCAGTTTCCGACGAGCTCAGTTTAAAGTTTCAGAATAACTTGATGTTTTTAATTACCATGTAAATAGGCAAATCACTTCAGTTTTCTATGTACGATTTGGCTAGATCCTAGCCTCTCAAATGCGTTTTTTTTCACTTAAACCACCCAAAGTCCGCCAACGTCTTTCTTCCTAGCCCTGTTCCCCCTTTCTGGCCATGTTGGCCTCACCTGAGTCGATGCTAGTCGATTATGTACAGAACCAAATGTCGTATTTATCGCCGATTAAGACCCAGATCAAATGCTCATTGTGTTGTGGTTAATCTTCGTTTGTTGTTGTTCTCCCGCGTATATTGCAACCTTACACGCATAATGAATAAAGCCGACCTCTCTGCAGTAGTCCCGGCGCCTCGTAAACCTTGTTTGCCTTCGCTCTCAAAGGTTATGCGGTTAATCTCTTCACATGGCAGGCCAAACGCAAAGGGTTTAATTTCTCTTCCTGCTTTACGAGATGCATTCTTGTCCGGTTTTGCACACGCAATTAGTCGCGACTAGTTGTAAAGTGCCAAAGCGCTCGATGATCCGTTTCCGCGACGCTGACACCTGTTGAAGAAAACGGCACTGACATTCGATATCTCTGGACTTTGCAGGACGAGGGAAACTTCGGAAGCTCTAATATTTCAAACTTTACCAGCAAGCAGGACCCGACCGCCGGGACCGAACAGAAGCATAACAGTAACAGAACATGAATTGCAAACATAACACAGGTTTTCAGCGGTCCATAAGATCTTTCTGATTGAAGTATTCCGTGATGATAACCAGCACGTAGGTAAGTTCGTGGATCATCTCCTTATCGTTTTCATCCATGGTACTTCGCATGACGCGGATTTCTTTGGCGATCTGGCGCAGCGAATTGCAGGTATCGCCATGAAGAGGGTTTGTAGAGAATAGGAGAGCAGCGAAAAGCCATTCGAAAAGAGCTCGAGAATATCCCTTTTCCAAGTAGTGCTGAAAAGTTACAGTAGATATTAGGCGGACGGTTCACAAGTAAAAAATTGGCTAACCTCTTCTAAGACCTCTATCAAGAAGTTTATTTGACCTGTGTGCATCTGACGAAGAACTGACACCAGTGGAGGAGTTCCTTTGTGGTTGGGATACATGGGTTCGGTGCCTTTCTTTGTTCCGAGTCCAGCCAAACGCTTGGAGAACAGAACTTCTTTCCAATCTTCAGTTTTTCCCTAAACAGTAACTCATTAAAGACACTATGGTTGTTACCTTAGGTTGTCTTACCACAGCAGGCCATTCAAGGCTGGGCTCGACATCCGCAAACTCTTGCTTCAGGCGATCAACTTGTTTGTGGTATTTTTTGAACATTTTCAACTGTTAACAGAAAATTTAATATTTCCCAATTTCACTGGTAGCTTACTCTGGAGTTTCGCCATTCCTTGGACGGGAGGAATTCACATTTTGTTGATACACAGGGCTCCTTGTCAGTTGTTACTTGCGACGGAGGTTGAATTTCATTAGGTTCAAGCTTCACGGCCACAACGGCTGGAGCCTTTCTTCGTCCCACGATCACCTGCTTCAAATAGTCCACCGCGTTTGTAGGCACGGCGTCAACATCGACACTGTCCACGTCCCAGTCTTGCCCCAAATCGACGAATTTCTTGTCGCCATCTGTCATTATTCGTGGAAACTTCTAAAATCAAATGTACACGCTTTACACTCGGAAAAACTCCCAAACCGCGAGAATGTGCTAACCTAACCGAAACTAAAGCGAATCGCGCCGATATATAGAATCATTACCAGCGACACAGGAATAAGTAGAGCCAGCAAGCAAATTTACGAAATTCGAGGCGGGTGGTCGTTTTCGAGGACCACAATGCTCCATAATCCACGAAACTCCATCTTCAAATACTCGATAAATGCATCCAGAACAGCAAAATAAAATTCCACAACGCTTCAAGACCCACCCGTAAAACTCGTCTTTTCACTCGCGTTGCTTTCCGAACACCCAATATAAAAGCCTCTTTACACGTTCTAAATATATAGATCCGATTTCGTCCCCCAAAATGGACGAAAAATCCGAAGTGCCGACGAAAGGATCTCGTTCGAAGCAGCTAAAGATGGCTGAACGTGTCGAAATCGTTCTTCGTCGCCTTGAGGACGATCTTCGGGCCGCATCGAACCCGGTCGACGAGGAAAAACAAATGCAGATCTTCGAAGTGTGAGCTCGCAGTTACGAAGTCAAGCGTCGTTTAGAATCTTCTTTCAGGATGCACAGTCTTCTCGGGTCTGTGGTGATCAACGCCGTCGGTTTGGTCGATTCCAAGTGCGTGAAGCGCGTTTCCAGCGAAGACACGAGGCAAACGCTGATCGAGGTGCTCCCCAACGGGTCCGGGTGTTCTGTTCATCTGTACCCGAAGGTCAACTATTGCGTATGTTCTTCCTTCCAAGAAAAGGTCGTTAGAGATAAGTTGGCCTTTACGGTAAGTATTACAGTTATACCTTGCATCTTTAAATGCTGCTGAGTGCTTCAGTGCGAACATGTGCTTGCAGCTCGATTGGCCGAATCTATGAACGCGATGGGAGAGGAAACGAGTCTTTTCTTGGAGGGAATGCTGGAAAGACTTCGAAAATTTGTTCCAGAATATGGCTGACGGAGACGCTTGAAGAAGTCGAAGGAATATTTCCTGTATGTTACGGGTGATTCAGATGTTTGTTCATTCAATTTGAGTATATTTAAGTTCAAAAGAGTTAATTTCAGCTAGTTATATGGGTGATTCGTGGTATACTTGTTTGTACTGGGATTGGGAAATCTTCGTTCGAAATCGTTGAGCTAAAATTGATGTCTTTTTTAGTTAAAAGTTTTAAAGCGGGATATTTTACAGATGGTTCGATCCTACGTCGAATCTGAACCGGGAACGGTTCCAGCGATTATTCATAACACTGATGCAGACGTACATTGAGAGGGATCCTAGACTGAGGAAAAGGAGGCCAACAGTTCCCAAGTAGATCGAAGCGCTGATGCAATAAGCTAAACACATCAGTTGAAAATACGACATGAAAATTGCTTGAATTCACGTTTGATTGCTTCGTTGTAATTCTGTGAACCGTTTTCCACAAGAACGCGTAGACTCCGATCAACTGTCCTGAGCTCCGCTTTGTCTCTATCGCTAAACTCTGCTCCTGTTTCTATCACCTGGCGCCGTTTTCGTGTGCAAGGATCCTGCGCATGTGGAAAGAGGATATATAAGAGCTGCCGCCGCTGTTTAGCAACGAACCTGCTGTGCACATTTATCTTTGCACACCAACACGCTGCAGGTGATATCGATTTGATCGCTTCCGTCGATTCGAAAGGAAACCAACGTGGCTTCTAAACGGTGTTGGTTTCGGTGAATATCTCCAATTACTTGGGGCATCACTGAACATCTGTAAGAATTCGCATGAACAGTAAAAATTCCAGCGTAGTCCTGCTACACTTACCCATTGGATATCAGCTTTACGGCGGCGTTCCTGCCGTTCATTGCTTCACCCCCTCGAGACGCGTTGCAGTCAATCACCTTCAGCTTCGTCGCGTCCACGTCACTTTCTACAACTGCCGTCAGTTTTTCTCCAAGAAGGACGTTTTCCACGAGCTTATTGTCCTTCATTATCTTCAAAAGCACTTTGGACGATTGTCCGACGTTGGGATTCCAAGCAGACGAATTCACAGTCTTCGGATCTGGACCTCTAAACTGCATTTAAATCACACATAACTTCAGGATTCCTTCGAACCCAACTATGAGCCCGTAGTGCGGATTGGTAAGTTCCTCTGGTCGGTTGTAATCACAGAAAACTTGGTAAAACAAGTCGTCTTTGGTGGTGATGTCCAACGGCAATATGAAGTCGTTCGAAACCACAATCACGCTTGACAAAGTGTTGTTCTAAATAGAAAATTCGTGTGATTCGCAAATAAATTTTAGGCAGAAAACGTACGAAATCCACAACGTTACAAGAGTTATTTATTGAAGGACGTGGAAGAAAGAGCGAAAAGTTTTTGGTGGCTTCCACCGTCGTTTTGCATGACGAGAAGCGCTCGGCCGCATATACAACTCCGGAATATTCCTGAAAAAGAACATAGAATATGAGAGCAAGATAGGAAAACAATACCTGCTCTCCTTTTACGGACAATCTGACGTCGATTCCGCTAGGAAGACACTTGGCAGTGAGTGAAAAGCTTTCGGGAGCTACTTTTGGGGCTTTGTTGAGAGAGTTTCGAGGAGTTTCTTTTTGCTCATCTCGAAATCGATCAGAATTGAAATCAACAACAGCGAGGGACGTGGGAGCAATGGAAGTCGGCTGGGTTACGGTAGTCCACAATTTCCGAGCTGTAACGCGTGGGGGAACAGCTGAGATTTCCGTTAGGGTCGTTTTCCGCGATTCAAAGAGCACAGGATTAGACGTAGTCTCAACTGAATCTCTCTGTGTACCAGCGCAATTCCGTTTTACGAATCGGAATACATCAAAATTGTCGTTTGGTTGGGTGAAAATGTCGGCTTGGAGTTTCTCGAATGTCACCACCGACAAGTAGCAGTCGCCCCTTGCCGTCCCAAAAGCTATAGTTTGGCACTTAATGCTTGCCATGGCACATAATGTTTCACATTGCTTTAGGTCCTTTACGTGGATGTGGTGCACCTGGCGATAATCCTGGCGAAGAGTCCGGCTTTGCATGATAAGCTGAGATTCTGTTGGAGCGCATTTCCAGGACGCCTCTGCTGCGATCCCTTTTGAAGGCAGCATATGCCCCTTTTGCTCTGAAATTTCAGAACAAGATTCTAAGCAGACCTTCTCAAACAAACCTGCCAGAACGCGTTCGGAGTGGCTTGTTTTGGGTTCCACTACTAGAACTTCTTCCCGCGCACATCCCAACTCGTAATAGTCCCTGTTGGTGTCCATTATGAGTCTGGTTATTGAATCACTCCGGTTAATGGTCAGAAGGCGACACAGTTGGGAATTCGTTGAGTGAATAAAGGACCTGCATTTCGTGTCTTTTAAACAAAACTCGGTGCAGCGGTTCAAATCCACTTCTAAACAAAAATGAACCAAAAAAATTTTTTTTTTAGATACCTTCTAGTTCGGCGAGAAAGCTGGGAGCTATTAGGTTACGATATCTAATCTTTTCGAAAACGTACGGTCCGCTGCACGGCACATCAATCGAAGAATGTACACAAACGGGTTCGTATAAGTCTAAATTTTTCGAGGGAGTCGAATGCTCGCTGCCTTCTTCCACTATAAAGCACTCGTTGGTATTCGGGTCGAACTCGAAAGACCGACAGAAGAAGAGCGACGATTCCACACATTCTCGCATGCAGTTTCGAATAGATCGGACTCCAATCGCCACATCACGGCCGCGAACCTCGGTGTTCTTCGTCACTACAAATTCTAAGTGTTTTCCAGGACACCGATCTTTTTCATGGACGCAGTTGTTTTCGAAGTAGTCAAACTGAGAATTGTCTTTTAGCAATCGCGAGTTTGTTGGTGATCGATGAGATATGTTCAGAAGCTCGCAATTTCTGAACAAAACATTAACATCTTTTAATTTCGATTTTTACCTTGAAATCCGGTTAAAATTCAGCGAGAGACAGTTGGACTGCCGCAAACAAGCATCCAAGCAAGCTTTTTGATCGTTCACTACTGACGAGTAGAATGCGCTTGCTTCCAAACGCTTCGAACCTTTCTTTTCGAAGGCGTAGGCTCTTGAATCACATTCTTTGTTGAGCCGAAGACAAACTTTTTCGAAGTAATACGACCTCAGCCCCACGTTCCAGTTAAGAATCCCGGTCTGGAAAAGAAAGGCTCCTTAAAAAGCACAAAAAACTGGCCGAACGAACTTTTCCATTAACGTCAAAATATTCGCAAGATGGAGATTCGTTGTTGTTCTGAAAGTTGAAGCCGCGACAAGGCCGGTATTCGCCAGTAATGGGCTCGATATCATCGCGGCAGTATTTGGCGCAAGTGACCAGCTCAGTCTGAATACAGTTATAGAAGAATTTACACCGCAGTTCTTGCATACCTTAGAAACGTAACTGGGAAGACCCATAACATAGACGTCGGAGATTCTCAGAAACGTGGAACTAAGTCCCTTCTGCTCACAGGCCCATGGCATAAGCTCAAGCACGTCATTCTGCTCGGTAGATTCATCTGGCTTTGGGTTTTCTCTATCGCGTTTTCGACTTGGAATTGAAGCTGAAGTAAGCGCTTCAAAATCGGTGATGTCGAACGGATTCCCCTCTTCAGCAAAGTCATCAGCGTCTACAATTTCAGATGAACAGTTATAAATCAGCGGACTTACGAGAATATCCTGGAATGACAAATATAATAAGCGTACAACTCACAAGAGTCCCATCTAGACGCATCGCGGTTGGAGCGAAGAACTACTGAATCCGGGAATAGTGCGACACCCAAAATTGGTCAAGAGGGTAGCGCTCGTCAAAGTCCGTCGTGATCTGCAGAGGTGGCAAACAGGTGACTATTGTTCTCAGGGTGCGAGGAATCGTCCCTATCGCTCTCTTGATGTCCTCTTGTAATGAAACATTTAAGTGCTTTTAAATATACCGGTTTACATTCACTATCCCCGAAATGACGACTTTTAGAGGAAATGTTCAAAAGGTAGAATTTCGCAACACGTCATGATGTTTCAAAGATTAATTTTAGGTGTTCAAACGACTGTACTTTTTGCATCCTTGCAGAAGACCGAAAAGCGTACTCGCTAGAACGCTCCATGACATTAAACGCATCCGTGCCAATTCTAATCCAACATCCACCCTACAGCACAAACGTAACAAACTTCTTTCAAAAGTTTTCAGCGTGGAATTCTGATTTACGGCAAACTGGAATCACAATCACGAGAATAAAGAGAGGCTACCGGATTATGTAGCAAAAGATCCCTGCCGCGCCGACATGACAGTTTCACGCCGTTTCTTTTCACGCCGACAGTTTCACGCCGTTTTTAGCCTATCTCCGCAGTTCGAAACGCACCTGTTGACAGGTCTAAGCCTGTTCGCAGTGCGAAGCCTGTGCGCCGCAATATGAAGCCTGCAGTTCACAGCGCCTTCGGCGCTTCAGAAACTAGGCAAAAGCCCGAGCCTAAGCCTAAGCCTTACAGCAAATGTCACCCTATAGTACTATCCCCGCTGTTTGAAATGTGGTCTGTTCGCCCGATCTGCATACAATTTGAAGCCTGCAAGTTTGAGCACCAGAACGGCGTGAAACTGCCGGCATGAAAATGTCGTCGCGTGAAAGCATCTGGTGTGATATTGTCCGGCGTGAAACTGTCGGCGTGAAAAGAAACGGCGTGAAACTGTCGTGTCA
>KN166223.1:32261-48134 GCA_000757745.1 Steinernema scapterisci
GATTCTGGTCGTTGATCTTATGCATGGATTGGAGCAGCAAACGATCGAATCGATCAAACTCTTGATCAAGAGAAAAACGCCATTTGTTATCGCGCTCAACAAGGTAAGATTTTTGAAGTTCCTGTCTTTTAGAAATGCCTGTTTAAGATTGATCGTTTGTATGGCTACGAGTCTAACCCACGTAAGGACATCTGGCAGCACTTGAAGTCACAACCTCAGAACACCCAGATTGAGTTCAAGGAACGCTACGAAAATATCGTTGCTCAGTTTGCATCCGAAGTGGTTTGCAGATCCTAGTCTGGAGCCATGGAACAGTATTATTTTTTAGGCTCTGAACGTTGTTTTAGCCAACAAGAACAACAACCCTGAGGAGTACTTCAGCATGGTGCCAACATCGGCTTTCATGGGCGACGGTATTGGAAATTTGATGTCTCACATCGTTACCCAATGCCAAACCAGGCTTGCAAAGCGCATTGCGTTTAGCGAAGAGCTAGAATGCACTGTCATGGAGGTAAAAAAAACTTTTCTCTCTGCGACATATTTATGTTTGGATGTTTAGGTCAAAGCATTGCCTGGTCTTGGAACGACCATTGATGTCATTCTGGTGAACGGAACTCTCAAAGTCAACGACGTTATCGTCTTGAGCGGTTTCGACGGCGCCATTATGACGCAAGTGCGTGATCTTCTGATGCCCCAGCCACTTCGGGAGCTGCGCGTCAAGGCCGACTACGATCACTTCCAGAAGATCGAAGGCGCACAGGGAGTTAAGCTTCTCGCCAAGAATCTGGAAAAAGCTGTTGCTGGCCTTCCCTTGTTTGTGGCCCATAAGGAGGATGAGCTTGACATTTTGAAGTAGGAGCCTATTTTCGAATGCTGTTTGGAAAAGAAACTGTTTCAGGGAAGATGCTGAGCATCAATTTGAAAAAGCTCTTACCGCCATCAAGAAAAAGTCGGAGGGAGTTTATGTCCAAGCGAGTACGCTGGGATCTCTGGAAGCTCTGCTGGAATTCTTGCGCACTGAAAAGATTCCCTACTCAAATGTAAACATCGGACCTGTACACAAGAAGGATGTCCAGAAAGCAGCAGCGATGCATGAGCATAAAGAGGAGTACGCCTGCATTCTAGCTTTTGACGTCCGCGTCGAGCGCGAAGCCCAGATCTTTGCGGACAAGGAAAACGTCAAAATTTTCCAAGCTGACATTATTTACCACTTGGAGGACGCGTTCTTGAAGTACAAGTGAGTGGATGTAAGTGGTATAGAGTCCTGAATTTGTGGTTTCAGGGAGGAACTCCGACTGAAGCGCCGTCGTGAAAACGAACATTTGGCTATTTTCCCTTGCCGACTCCGAATCATGCCCCAGCATATCTTCAACGCTCGTAATCCAATCGTTTGTGGCGTTTCCATCGAAGCTGGCCAGCTTAAAAAAGGAACACCCATTTGTGTTCCTTCAAAGGATGTATAGCGTATCTCGATCACATGCGAAAATCTAATCACTTACTTTAGAAAATTTTCTTGGGTACGGTTTCTTCCATCGAGCGAAACCATGAGCAAGTGGACCTTGCGAAGGCCGGTGATGAGGTTTGTATCAAGATCGAAAACACGACGGGTGAAGCTCCAAAACTCTACGGGCGCCATTTTACACACGAGGATATGTTGGTCAGCAGGGTAAGATTTGTGCGTAAGGAAGCCATCTTATTGAAGTTAATTGTAGATATCGCGTGAATCCATCGATGCGTGCAAGACCCATTTCCGTGAAGATGTGGATTGGCGCTTGGTTGTTAAGCTCAAGGCTGAGCTTGGTATTCTTTAAGCGTCCGTTAAATTTAATTGTTTTTAAAGCGTGATAAATATTTGGATTGTTTAAGTAGTGTTATAATATATATGTAGCGGCGATCTGCCTGCGGCGGGACGTTGTCCTTCTTTGCGTTCTGGTGTTATTAAGGTGCAAGATCAAATCAAGGTTTTCTTGTAATTCGGAAACCAGTACCCATCGACGATCTCCTTCGAGTGGATTTTATTAGACCAGCCTGATCGTAATACCTCTTAAAGTTCACAAATAGTCAAAAGGTCAACCTCCGCGCTAACAAGGGAATGCTCTGATGACACAAGAGGATATACCTACCCACCGGAGAGTGGTAAACAAGCCTTGGCGGCGCAGTGCTTCTGGTTGGTGCGTCTACCCTTTTTGGTTCGATTCCCCTCGGGCGCTTTATTTTCCATTTCTGTTAGACATCTCTTCCTTACCTAAACTAGCATTTTCTTACCCGGAACCTATCTTTTATTCACAAATATGGGGCGAAATAGCAGAACGACAAAGAAAAAAGTTCTCTTTTTTGTGGCGAATCGGCCGTATTCGGGTGTTCTTATTGCGAAACATTTTCTTAGCTATTTCGCCTTATATTTGTGAAAGGTTTCGGGTAAGAAAATGCTAGTTTAGGTAAGGAAAAGATGTGTAGGTCGTTTTAATGTCGATCTGCGATTATCACTTGGGAACATTCCCTTATAAGTCTTTTTCCTCGAGAAAGGTCATATACCTTTAGTTGGCACGGTTCCACTTCTGTTTGACACCAAAATATCCCGCCACGATTCACGATCTCCGTGTCCCTTTAAACATCATTTACTGACACAATGAAGCAACTTCTAAAGTATGTTCTCATTCACGATGAGAAAAGGCGAATGCAGTGTCCGTCCGATGCGTTCGAACGTCTTTTATCGAATCTGGGCCAAGGTGACAGTCATCGCTTGGTCAACAGGGAGATGGAAACGAATCAATACCGGCATTGCATTGACGATGGGGCTGACCTCGAGGTTCTCGGGAATTTGCGCTGGGGAAGTAGTTAAATGCATTTTCGCATCCATGTTTTCTGCCATGTTTAATTTGTGGCTTTCGGAAAACATCTTCAACGAGCGATGGATGATATCCCTGACTGAGGTAAGGCTCGGAACGCTTTTTGTTCCAATTACCGCGTTTAGGGAAATAAGTGGTTCTCAGCAAAACTCGAAGATTTTTGGTTTGACGATGGCCAGAAGATCCCGAAAATGTATGAGCTTTGGCCGCCGCAAAAGCACTACGGATTCTACATTGCCTTCTCTTTCCTTTGCTACTATTTCGTGAGGTTGCTAATTTGTTTTCTATGTGATTGTCATCATATGCCATTTAGATACCGTACACTCCAGGACGAAAGCCTCCCGATGGCGCATTTTTCCCTCCGCATGGCCGCTCTCAGCGCATTTGTCTTCGCTGCTCTTCTGCTTCCAATGCGCATTGGCGAATTCCACGTTTTCGTTCTAGCGTTTAACTTTGTGCATTTGCTGGTGGCACCGCAAGTTTTGGTAATAACCACGATGTCCATTAACATTTTAGTTAGTCGGTTAGATCCAAGGAATCGTGAAAAAACGAAAACTGAATAAACGTTACTTACTAAAGCGGACGGGACTTGTACAAAGTAGAGGAATTTGCTGCCAGCTTGACACATAAACGGCCTCCTCTGCCGTCAAAACACGTTTGACCTTCATTTTGTTCCACAATCCAAAACAGCCGCAGATACTCAAAGCTTCACCGGCTGCTCAAATACGGGGCGACAGTTCAAACGCATGTTGCCTTTGTTCTTTCGTTCAGCTGGACAAGCAAACCAAACGGGATAAAAGAGGATTCAGTAATCGTGGAACTGTTCACGTAATGAGTGTTCATACGACTCTTTTCGTTTTCTGGTTTGGAATCGTCGTGAGCGGCGCCTCAAAGCGAATCTTCACAAAGAATTTTGTGAAATTCGAGGAGGATGCAGCCGGACGAATCAGAGCTCTGGGGTGCTCTCCGACCAATTCAGTGGACGAGAAAACGGTTCCCATCGGTGCGAACTACACTGACCGGCTTCGACTCTTCGAGTTCGCATGTACGGAAGAGGATGGACTGGTTCTGTTTTTCCCTACTGGTAAGCAGATTCTGGAAAACAATAACGTTGAACTTTTTTCCAGCTTGTTTCGATGACCGCGGGGAGCGCATGGCTCCCAACACCGGAATCCTCAACGGAACGCATCTCCTCTCATGTCGCTCATCATCCAGAGGTGTTGAAAGGCTCTACCAGTATGGTAGGGATAGGCTGATATAGAAAACGGCTGAAAAACAGGTCATTCAGCTGGCGGTTGTCGACATGGAAAGAGGTTTTACCCAGAAGGCGCCATGTGGACAGAAGCGCTTGGAGACAAAGAAGGATTTCTTGAAGCGAAAATGTTGGAGTGTTTTGCTGCCCATCACTTCTTTTATGAAACCCACGTTGCAGGAAATTTGGGTTTTGAATTGAGATTTTGGGTCTGAGAATGCTCAAATTTCAGGATGTGTTACAAGCAACACTTTTATAAAGTTTGGAGAGGTGGACGAAATCGGAGGAAAATTTCTGCAGTGCGACGACGTCGACGGAAGTTTTTTTTCCTTTTCCAAGTCGCAAAAATCAGAATTGGATCTGTTTAGAGATGGAATGCAGCTTCGGAAATAGATCCATAGTTCACGGTGAAGAGATCAATTCAACACTTCATGCTGGAATCTTCAGATGCGAGTTCGGAGTCTTTAAGAAGATAGGTGCTTATGCAGGCTGAAAATTCTTGTACTAAAACGTTTTGTTCAGCTTGTTTAATGCACGACCAATCGGTAGTGGACATCGGTAACGTTGTGAATCTCGCCAACGGCTGCTTGTTTTCCTGCAACAGTCTTCTGAACATTTACGGCTGTCCCTTGCAAAAATTTGAACACGAGCATGTGCCACAAATGGCTGAGCACAAACTACGGACTGCATTCGATCAAAGCCTCGCACTTCTTCATTAGCTACTGTAATCCACACTATGTACATAAAAGTTTCATCCTCTTCGCATGTGAAGCGGGAGATTTACTGGCGGCGGTCTTGTTTGGATCGCGAAGTGTTCCGGGATTGTTCCGTTGAAAGCGCAAATGTTTCGCGGGGCAGCTGAGCAGCAGCGTCTTCTGTAGTCGAGGAACATGGGAATTTGCGTAGCCGGCTTAATGCCGTGTTGGGCGATGATGTCCCCCAAACACACGTCTGGAGTCGGAAGCCAGCTCTTTATTTCATTTACATGCGAGAGTTCGACTCCGGCGATCTTTGCAACGGGTCCAGTAACCACATCGAATATCTGCATGAAAAGATGATTAAGTTCTAACAACATGCGGGTGACCTTGAAAGACGTGACGTACTCTATCCCAAGCTCGAGGACACCCTTGGAAAGACGGCGGGCGGTCTGGAATTTGGAAGATATATATTTATAACACTTTCGGAGAAACTAACTTCGGGACTGAAAATTTGCATGGTTCCACTACAGTAAAACGGCAGAACCTTGTCGGGCCATTGCTGCTCGGACACGTAATATCGGCTTTCCTTGCCTCGTTCTGCCGGCTGCCCTCCCAAAGTCTGCAATTGAAGGATTTTTTGTTAATGGGCGCAAGGAAGGTCAAGGGAGCCGAACTTCGACACACTCACCGTGCAGCCAATTTTGTCGTCGAACCTATTATTATTTTTGACAAGAAAGCGGTCGAAATTCTCCGCGAACACGACCGTATCCGCATCTGTTAGTGCCATCAATCGGACATCACGGCAGTGCTCTGAGTGAAAGTGTGTCGTGGACCTAAAAAACAGTTTAGCAAGAAGGTAGTGCAAATAATTGATTACCACCACTTTAGAATGAGGTGGTCCCATGAATCCCGAAAATTAATCATCAAAATATCTCCATAAATCATATTTTCTGAGTACGCTCGCGTAACGTCGTCCGTGTTATTATTTTCTAGCGCGAGAGGGTGCCTTCCCATCGTGAAGATCACACCGAAGCCTCGTTCGCGAGCCTCCGTGGCCCAAGTGTTCCTAATAAGTGATCTTGTCACAATATCGTCAGGAGACGCTGAGACTGTTACGTAGAAGATTATGGGAGGAACAGGACCATCTAGAAGCTGCCATTATCTATCGAGTTCTCGAAGCACAATAGTTACCATCGGAACAAATTTTGGGTCGCACTAAGTAAGAAAACGGTTCGAAGTGGACAGACTCGTTCTCCCCATTCGAGATCTTTTGAACGGCAAACATGTAAGCCAGATGGTCATCGTTAACTTTCGGAATATTGGTCAAGTTCAAATAGTCCTCCTCGTATTCCCCATATTGATCTACACGATGAATGGGATTGTGGACGTTTCCGGCATCGAGAGCTCGTGCAGTCGGTGCCTTACTTTGACGAATTCGCTTAGGTAAACTAAGGATGTCACGTAAGAAGTAAGGGTGCACCTGACGGAGCAAACTGGGATCTATTTGCCGAACATAGTTGTCCAGAGAAACACCCTGAAAGCAGATGAACAAAATGAGGTTGAGAGCAGCAAAGGTTACCGTAAACATCGAGTTCCAAAACGCTGTTAGTATCGCAAATGTCAACAAAAGTGCAAATGCGAAGACGCAAACGCGCCGAGTCCTCCGCAGCATGGTACATCGGGTGTGAGTACGTTCCACGAATGTTTATGTGGGTCCCAAGAAAAGGTTCGATCGAGAAATTGGGTCAAACAGCGGAGGGCGGAACATTTTCGAATAAGTTTACAAGTGTCATCTCGGTTTCAATACTACGGGTCTATTAATCGTAGTTAAACATTGGAACGTTGTCACATATCACGTGCGTCTTCTGAGTAGGGATCTTTCTAGTTATCCCTCGTTTGCTCGACGTGGTCACACATCCATATCCACGTTCTGGTCCACCAAGACCCTCTCACTCTTTATTGCATTCCAACTGTGGTCTCGCAACGAACACACTGACGCTTAGCAATGCGGTAATCCGGCTGAGTATCACGCTTTTAAATTCGGCGACTTGTGTGTGGTCCTGAATTTCGTCAACTAGCCGAAACGCAGTCGAAGCTGACGTGGTCTACGCCGGATTCGACTTTGTTTGCAGCACCGGAAGAGCGAGACGAGACACGTCTGGGAGAGACACTGAGTTCATCATTTTGCGGAATCTTCATTTCGTGGACGGTCGGTTGCGTGGCATAGCTTTCTCGTGATTCGTACGTGTTTATCGCTAATATGCGTAGTTTGGAGATATATTTATTTAATTTGCATGCGATTCCAGGACATGCGGTCTTCAAACTTCTTCCGCAAGCCGGAAACGGCTCTGCAGCGCGCCAATGAGTTTATCTCCGTTGGCAAAGAGCGCGACGCTCTCGAAGCTCTTCACGACATGATCAAGGTTTGCTGTTGAATGACTGACAGAATATGTGTAAGCATCTTTTGCAGGATCGTCGTCACAAGTCTTCTTGGACCAAGACCCACGAGCAGATCATGATGAAGCATGTGGAACTCTGCGTCAACCTTCGAAACTCGGCTTTCGCGAAGGATGCGCTTTTCCAGTACAAGTCCATGACGCAACAGGTCTGCGTGAAATCTCTGGAAGCGGTTCTCACCCACTTCTTAACTCTTGCTGAAAAGAAGACCGAAGACGCTCAGCAGACTTCCATCGAGAAGGTTGAAGAAATCGACGACCTGGATCAAGCTGATGCTCCGGAAAACTTCTTACTTTCTGTTGTGTCCGGAGCTGCTACCAAAGAACGCATGGATCGCGCCGTTTTGAGTCCATGGCTCCGTTTCTTGTGGGATTCATACAGAAATTGCCTGGATCTCTTGCGAAACAATGCCATGGTTGAGACTCTCTACCACACGATCGCTCGTCAGTCGTTCAAGTTTTGTGCGCGTTTCCAACGTCGCACTGAGTTCCGCAAGCTGTGCGAAATTCTGCGTCTTCACCTGAGCCAGATTCAGAAAAGCCAGCATCTTGGTCATGTGTAAGCCACTGGACTTTTAAACGTTCTATATTCCCATATTTAGGGTCAAGCTTAACAGTGTTGACTCTCTGACGATTATGCAGGAAACCCGCCTGATCCAGCTTGATACAGCGATTCAGATGGAGCTGTGGCAAGAAGCTTACCGAAGCGCTGAAGATTTGCACGGAATGATGCAGCTGAGCAAGGATAAGGATAAGCGGATGGTGAAACCAACCAGTTACGTCAACTATTACGACAAGGTGAGATATTTTTCGAGAACACTCACAAAATTTTTTTAGCTTGCGTTGGTCTTTTGGAAGGGAGGCAACAGTCTTTTCCATGCCGCAGCTCTCCTTCAAAAGTTCATTATCTACAAGGACATGAAGAAGTCGTTCAGTGAAGAGGAAGCTGCCGACCAAGCTACGCGCGTACTACTTGCCACGCTCAGCATTCCCGACGGATCTGATAGTCCTTCTGACCTTACTAAGCACCTCGATATTGAGGATCAGCACATTGGCAACGTTCGGTATTTTATTGATCTTAGATTTCCTTTAGTTCAAAATAATTTTTTTGAGGGTTTTGTCAAACCTTCTACGGTTACCAATCGCTCCTACTCGCAACGGTATCTTGAAGGAAGTTGTCCGCCTCGGAATTCCAGACTTTGCTGCTGAACCAGCTCGTCTGCTGTTCAAGTACTTCGAGCGTGAATTCGCCCCGCTCCGTTTGGCAACGTTGGTTGATACTCAACTTCAGGCTTTGACCGAAAGTGGACGTGTTGAACACAATCAGTACGTTGCTACTCTGAGACAAGTTATTGCCACCAAGGCATTGAAGCAGGTTGGTTTCTCATTCTTGTAAATCTAGTTGCATTTTCACTTTCAGTTATCGGTTATTTACGATACCTTGTCGATTGAGCGCATTCGTCAAATTATTCCGTTCTTCACCCCTGTGGAACTGGAACGCTTCTTCGTTGACATTGCGAAGCATCGTTTTGTCAAAGCTCACATCGATCATCGCGAATCTTGTGTGCGTTTCTCGTCTCCTGAGAACTCCGTCACTGGTGTCGGAGGAATCAACACCACAATAGACGGTGCTCAGGGCATCGAAACAATCCGAACTCATCTCGAAGACCTGTTTGTTCAACTTCGTGACACCACCAATGTGCTTGACGGAGAGAATCGTGTGCGCTTGGCGAAGGAGAAGCTAAAGCAGCAGGCCACAATTTATGGCTACTGCAAGGACCAAGATTACGAACGAATCTTGATGCGTCGTCGCAAGATCGAAAATTATAAGGAAACCACTGAAACTCAGAGGCAAGAAAAACTGCAGAGAATGCAACAGGAGGCAGCTCGTCGTGAAGAGCAGCGCCGTAAGGAGGAACTTGACCGCCTAGAAGCTGAGTCAAAGGAAAGCGAGAAGAAGAGGCGCCTAGCTGAGCAGGTAACAATCAGACAGTTTTTTAGAGAATATTAGAAAAATTTTATTTAAGCAAGAAGTGGAGAGGAAGATCCGTCAAGAAAAGATGAAGCAAATTCAGCAGAATCCCTTGTACCAGAACATTGTTAAGGAAAAAGGAGAGGAAGCCTTGAAAGACATGGATCCAGAAGCTGTTCTGAAAGAACAAGTAAGTTTTCCGTTATTGTAACTTTTAAGCACCACTGCAATCTTACAGCGTCAGCGCCTTGATGCTGAACGCCGTGAACAACAGACAAAGCTGCAACTGCAGGAGAAGAAGTTTGACCATCAAGTCCGCGCTTATCATCTGGAAGAGATTAAGCTACGTAAAGAAATTTCCGACAAGAAACGAGCTGAAATTCCCACTCTTATCGATGCCTATGAAGAGCGCCGTGTCCAGGCAGAAATGTATGGTTTTGCACTCTTTCATCTTCACAATTTTTTTTATTTTACTTTAGCGATAAACACCAAAACGATGTTGACAATTACAACCGTTTGGAAATTGTTCGCCAAGATGCAGCGCAGTTTATCGAACATGTCAAGGCGAAGAATGCTGACGCTTTTGCGCAGAAGATGAATGACTGGAAGAGCTATGTCGAAGAGAAGCGTCGTGAGCTTTTGGAGAAGCGTCACGAAGAACGCAAGAAGGCTCGCCGTGAGGAATGGGAAGCTGAACAAAAGAAACTGGAGCAAAAGTTGCTTCAGGAGGAAGAAGATCGCATGAGAAGACAGAACATGTCTGCTCGCTCAGAGAACCGCATGCGTGAACCGGTAACTGACTAAAACCATTGACATCTTTTTAATGCACTGATATCAGCTTCCGGAAACGAAGGCTGACCAGGACGACAACTGGCGAACGGGTATGACGTCTCGTCCTACTCCTGCTCCCATGCCGACCCGTCCATTGGAGCGTACTGAACGTTTCCCAGAAAGGGCTCCACCGATGCGCGCGCCTCTTCCTGAGCGCCCTCCTCCACAGCCCACTGCTAGTGATATGGATACTACATGGCGCCGCGGACCAACTCCATCAGCTCGAGACCCTCCTATCCGTCAGCAAGAACCCAGGCGCGAAGTGCCTCAGGATAACAGGATGGAGTTCAGTCGTGATATGATGAAGGTGAGATTGTAAGATCCTATGATTTTTCGTATAATTGGTTTAGCCTCGTACGCAGCCGGCTCCTGATAGCAAGGCCGACGTCGATGGATCGTGGCGCACCGGTGCGAAACCTCGCGGTCCAACCATCACTCGCGGTGAGTCCCGACAGCCTGTCGAAACGCGAAGTGACGACCGTCCCTTCCGACGTGACGACGACCGTTCTTTCCGTAGAGAACAACAGGGCCGTGATGTTGAGTTTAGCCGTGATATGATGAAGGTGAGATTTGTGGTTGAAGACTTTGTAATCGATTCTTTTAGCCACGTGCTGCTCCTACACGTCCTGACACTGAGGGATCATGGCGTAAAAACATGCGATCTGCTCCGCAGCAAGGTGCAGCTGCTCCTTCCAAGCAAGCTGAAAATGCCGAAGAAGATGGACAGCAGAAAGGTTGGCGTGTTGTCAGCAAGAAGAAGTAAATCGGCTCGGCAAGATAATTTCTGATGTTCGTTTGTTAAGTGATTGTTAAACTAATAGATTACGTTCTCGGTTAAATGTTTTTGATGTTGTGTGCCACTCAAATTTTAATGGTCTTTGTGTTCCCAGCAGAAAGGGAAGACGTCAGATGATCAAAAATTACGCAAGACACGGTGAAGACCATGATAAATGATGAAGATCCTTAGTTTGTCAGTGCGCTTTGAGAGCTGTCGTGTTTTCTAAAACTTATTGTTAGTGCATGCCGATTAACAATGACTCCAGAGTTGATGACGTCCCACTTGAGTTTTATTGTTTTTGTTTCTTGCTGTAGATCTACCTATTCCCTTCAATGCTGCCTTGATTTCAAATATTTCCAGTTTTTGAAATCCGCGCAAATATTTTTATTGCAAATTCGGTTCTGGATATACAAAATTCAGCGAGATTGTAATCGGACGGTTACACTCTTCGGCTGCACCACCGAGTTACCGACAAGTACGAGCTTCTCCTCGCTTTCGGGACCAGCAACGATGTTGTATCGACGCAGAATCTGCGCCAACGCAAGTTTTTCCTCCATATACGCTAATCTCAGTCCGACACACTGGAAAAGCAATTGTTAGAATTAGATGATGATCTGAGCTCACTGTTCTAGGACCCGCCCCAAAAGGAAACCAGGCGAGCAAATGACGCTTTTCTTCGGAGTTCCAACGATCAGGGTCAAAGCGTTCAGGATCGGGCCACAGGTTTTTGTCATAGTGGACGGAGAAGACGTCCGCCTGCACTAGATCGCCTTCCCTAACTTCGACGTTCCCCAACGTAGTTGTCTTCATGCAAACTCGTGAGCTGGCACTAAAATAACATTTTTCGGTAATGATATACACGGAGTTCTCAAACGGAGCGAGATAAAAATTAAACGAAGACATACAAAGCGCCGAGAGGATAAAGACGGAGGGCTTCCTTGATGACTTTCTCCATAAAGGTCAACTTTTGTAATTGCTCATAAGTCACTGCGCCGTCCCCGCAAACCTCGTCTATCTCGGCCTGAAGACGCCGCTGGACCGCTGGGTTCTTCGCGATGCAGAACGAGGCGTAGGCGAGCGAATTGGCCGTCGTGTCGAATCCTGCCAGTAAAAACACGAGGCACTGTGATACGATCTCTGGCGTCGTTAGCTTTTTCTCCACTTTCAATCCTGAGCGCTCAAATTCCCTTTTTTCTTGAATTTCGTCGCTTTCCGCATTCAGGAAAAGGTCGATAAAATCGACACGTGCGTTTCCGAACTCGTCGACTTCTTCGCGCTCCCCGCGCGCCTGATATTGTCACAGATGACCATCTCAGCTAAGGGCTGACTTACGCGAGCTTCTTTCCGTTCCTTTACGGCCACTGTGACTTTGTTCATGAGGTCCCGGAAGGAAACTTTGCGCAGCTTAAGTGTGCTGAGAGTGATGAGGAGTTTACGGATAAACTTTTGGAGGAATGGAAAGACGAGAGGAGTGACGATAAAGAAGGTAGGTTGCTGGCGGGTGAATACACCCTTGACGTCCTCAAGGTACTCGTTCTGGAACTGACGACTGCCTTTCTGGCCTGTCAAAGAGAGCACACGTAAATGGAATTCGGTTTGCACATACCCATTGCAATTCGAGCAATCACGTCAAGCGTCAGTTCTTGAAAAAATCTGCAAAATGACGGTAAGAATCGAGGATTCTGGAAAAAACTAACGAATGGATATTGAAGGACTCGCCCGTGTCCGCCTTTTCGGCCATAAAGCCGACCATCACGTCAACGGAATGCTGCACAGTCGGCATGACCTGGAAACATTTGTGTTTCCGACAAAGTTTTGCCATTTACTAACTTTCTTAAGGTTATTCACTGTGAAGGAGGTGTTCGAAAGGTTTCGGAGACGTTTCCAGCGCGCTCCGCGAGCGTCGAAGACGTGAACGTTCGGCTCCTTGTCAGGATCAGCGGCCAGCGCAAACAGCTGAAACGAACAAATTGGACGCTGAATTCTGTCTTTTAGATACTTTTCGGCCATGGAAATATTCGAATTTCTTAACAAAAAGTTCTTGGAGCATGTCGATATCAGATAGCACCAAAACTCTTCTCCATCCTTCATATATACCATAATATTTTCCTAAATCAAGGAAGTTGAATTGGTCAATGAAATCTCGGCTTGCCATATTTCTTGCTCCATTCGCGGAGCTGAAGGACCCCAGGAAAGTTGTAGTTAAGCAGATCTAAGATGTTTCCTACAAAAAGCGAGGGTTCGGGTCCAGGGATTCCGCGCGTTTTCCAGTACTGAGTCCGGCGTTTGTAAATCCTGAAATTTGCATTTAAATTAAAAGAAAAGTTAATTTGGTGAAAAGCACACCGAAAACCTACAGAAGGGTGCAAATGGCGAGGAGAGCGGCGATGAGCAGAAGAACGGCCATTTATTCGAATTAACCAAACTCGAATCGACGCAACCTGCAGTGCGCAAATGGAACTGGCGAGCGACGATGTGGGGCTGTTTGCTTGATCTAGTCATCGTACAAACTACAAGCTGATAAGACCAAGGTCGTTGATCAAAGGAAGTATTCGGAGATAGGAGACCCAGGTGGAAAGAAGACCTGACTTTAAACTACAATATACGACCCTGATCTTGCATAAAAAAGGCAATGTTTGGCTGGCAAGCGAGCAGAAAATGTTTTAGCTGCGTCTCAAGCTGTGAAGAGCACGTATATTCCTTACGAAAAAGCGTTTTTTTCAACCTCCCGTCCGTTGAAGCTTAATTCCAACCTCAATGGGCGGAAACGATCTTTAAAGTTGAAAGGTTTCCAATGCCTTTTGTGGGTTTTCATATATCTTCATTTGCCACAGTCTAGGTTTTCTCACCAACGCACCAAAGAGGAAGTTGTAACATCGAAAATCTCAATCTGTGGTTGAGATGTGAACTAAAAGGTCTTTCATGTTCATTCTCTTAAAATATGGCTAAATGATACAGTGGAAAACGATCACAAGCACGACTTTTTAGCAGAAACACGGAAACGCCGACAAGTTGGTTTGTTCTAAAAACGTATATTTTACCATTAAAAGAATCTTGGCCGTTCTCATAATCTAACCTCTTTATCAGGTGCACGAGCGCAGAGGTAAGTCTTTGGCCAGCACACATTCTGGGCCCTGCCCCAAACGGCAATCAAGCCATGTTGCTACGCTTCTTCGTGTCTTTCCACCGATCCGGGTTGAATTCTTCGGCGTCTTCGCCCCAGATATTTTTGGCGAAAAGCACACTTAGGACGTCCGCCTGCACATACTCGCCCTTCTTAATCTTGACTTCTTTAAGGGTAGCGTCGTGTATTCAAAGCTGAAAACTTGCGCTAAATTCATCTTTGAAATAGGGCATTTCCTCGCTTCAACCACACGTTCTTCTGCGATTTCCAGGTTCCGATAACATCTTTCAAAACTTGCCGTTCTTCTCCATTTGTTCGAGAATCGGGTCACGTTGAATCAGTCGATGTATATCTTCTAGAGGGAATGCAATTGACCTTTTCCTCGTCCTTTCTCAACACCACAAAATGAGGTTTTCTCGCTTGCGTCCTAATCCTTTTGAGATACCCGTAGTGAAATGGAGCTTTACCTTTCTCTGGCCCAAAAACGTTTTTATTCTCTTTCTGGGAGTTGTCCTCCACGGCTTGCTCTCCTCGAGGCATCTGCCTTCGCAGACTTCGTCATTGCAACCTACGGTGGTAGGGAATTCCTCGCTGTTTACCGTGGTCATCGCCCAAGAGAGTCGATCGTCTTACCTCAAAGCGATTTCTTCCAGTTGGCTCCGGCGAATGGACCGTTTTCACGTTTTCTCTGACTCTAAAATTCGAACCGCCAACGTTCACCAAACAAGAATGCCGCGCGTGAACAGTCAGTGGAAGAGCTGGTTGAGAACGAGGTGCAGTGGAACCTCTTCTATAACCTTATTTCTCTCACTGTAGGTGGATTGCACATTTCACGAAAGAGTACATAACGGACGCTTTCGGATGGTATCTTTTTGTCCACGACGACACCTTCATTATGACAGAAGAACTGAAACTTCTCTTGAAGAAATACAAATCAACGGACAAGATTTATTTTGTGATCGGAGAATTGCTGGTATGTTTTTTGTTATTGTTGAAGGGACAAAAGTTAGTTTGGAGCCAGATCGAGAAAAGTACGACAGAGCCGCGTTGGTCCTCAATCGCGCTTCTCTGGACTTTTTTTCGCGGACGATCCACGATCGAAAGGAGCCAAGCTGCAAAAACTCAATGAAAACCTTTGATCTTCACCAGTGCTTGAAAACCGGAGGTTTTAAGAATGTCGACGTCAACGAGGACCTACAAGGCAAAAACAGGTGAAGTTGAATGGTAGGACAGTGATGAGAATAAGCATCTGAATGTCTTAATACATGGTGGCAATTGCGCATAAGCTTTTGTAAACGCAACTAATTGTTCGAAAGCCATTTTCGCGTTCCTTAATCTTTAAGGCGCCTTTGAATTTAGTTCTTTTTTATTTGAATCTTTAGATTCCTTCATGTGAAACGGCACATTACACCCGATGAGTACAAGGAACACACAGTTCTGGGAATCTATGACGATGGAAAAAGCGTGCGTTTGATTATCCCAGGACTCACTGAAGGAAATGTGGTTCAGATCTTCGATCATCTCAGCCGTAATGTTCTTGCCTTCTTTAACCTGCGGAAGGCGGAACTGGAAGTCTTTGAGCTGCTCCTTTACGGACTTGAGCGCTCGCATCTGTCTGCTCGCACCATCTCGCCCAAAGATTGACAAACAACTCAACCAGCTGGGCCAACCAGTGTACAACAAATTGCACTTTTTGCTTTTCCGATATCGCCCAACAACTCTAATAAATACACATAAATATAAAACATTCTTTGGTTGCGTCCACTTCTGTTTCTCTCAGCAAGCAGAACTCAACTTTACGCTCTCAGGCGACGAACAAACGCTCATATTTGAATTGTTTGTCATATAACTTTCCGGGGAACCTGTGAAAACGGTTGGACTTCTCGACCGATCCGAAGAGTCCGAAGGTCTGT
>KN166223.1:48184-65228 GCA_000757745.1 Steinernema scapterisci
CGAAACTTAGTTTCAGGACGGCCAACTATGCCGCTTTAATTAGTTGCAAATTCTGCAGTAGATACGGGTAGAAGTGTCGCCTGCCAATCCTAGCCCTCTGTTCTCCAGTATTGAAACTAGCATGTCTTCTACCTAAAAACAAAAGTTTGTCACAAAAGTTTTTTGAAAGGACAACCTTGCTTGTAAAAGGATTCGGTCGGTGAGCCGGATTCGTTCTCCTACCGGCCATCGGCACCCCGGGATATTCTTCCCCTGATTAGCGCCGACTTTTTCGACACAACCCTTTCTCGCTCGTTTTTCGCTCCAGTGGTTCCCTCATAAAATTTTTCTTCTTTGAGTATTCGATTTTTCTTTTTTTAGCTTGCTTCGGCTGATAGAAACAACAATTACGGACTCATCGGGAAAAGCGTGGCCTCTTCCCGACCGACCGCCCGCTGGCTCTTTTCCCCAAACATCGATTTCTTTGGGTCCGGACAAAGATTGGGACATGAAGAAACCTCATTGCTTTTCTCGGAGCATCACGCGCCTCGCGCAGTGCTAATTGTGTTCCGGCCACATCCCGAGGGATTCGATTCGCAAGTAAGCGTTAAAAATAGATCACAACAGTTGCGGGATTGTGTTATCTCGAACTCCAAATCTCATTTCAGAATGCGGCGCAGAAACCTAATTTTGCACTAAATGTAATTATTCCGGCCAAACTCGGGCTGTCAAGAAGTTTGGGCTGCTTTTCAAAGAACCCAGTTTGCTGTCGTCCGTGTTTCTTTGTTAACCTGGCTTTTTAGACTTCCCAATATCCTCTTGCTCAGAAAGCGTGATTCATGGGAAATTCAGCTTTTTGACTTTGGACGTATTGAATGCTCATAATCAGTTTCGTATCGCTGTTCTCCATTCTCGTTTGGTCCATTCGGCACGCGAATCTTCCCGTAACGCACTCGACTCGTCGCAGTCTCGATTCACCCGCTATACCTTTCTTTATCTGTTAATTGTTTTCGAATATCAATCCGCTCTCCCGGTTTTTTTCTTTTTGCATTTTTCGCAACTTTTCGCATTCCACAAAGATTTCATTGTAATTAGTCGTTTCTCGTTTTAAAGAGTATCGAAAACCGCAGCGGAGCCCTAACAGTGCACTCTGTCTGCAGCTTGTTTGTCTCTCGGCCCGTACACCTCCTATTCAATATTCCCTCTTTTCCGCCGTTGATATCGACGATTTTCGATGTGAAACGACGTTTCCACTGCAAATCGCCGCATTCGCTCGCTCCGAACGCAACGCCGTGTTCTCATCGCTGTTTTCTTCGCCCACAAGAACAATCTAATTGTTGGTTCGTCGAGAGAAGGCGCTTGAAAGTCGACGGCTTGAACAGGCGGGCGGGCGCCCGTCGGCGTGTGAAATGAGCCCACGTTTAGATTAATTATTAATCCTGCGATCTTGCCCAGATGGATATCATCTCTTCACCCTCTGTGGAAGTCGCATCCTCCTCGCATGCCTTCGCGTTTACCATTTATTGTTCTTCTGGGCGGAAAGAACATGGACACCGCCAAATCGACAAAAAGAAGGAACATTCGGTCTAACAAGTGTGCTCTAGTTTACGGTAATTCTCCCAACTTTCTTCGGGCGCTCTCGGCATCACTTGCGGCCAGTCCGGATGAGGGCAGAGCTATCAATTTGGCGAAACGACCTTTGGCGCGGCTTTCCCTATCTGTCTTCTCTTTCTCCCTTGCGCGAATGAGCCTCTGAGCGCCTCAAAGACGAACCCCTGGCTAATCCGTGCGCCTTTTCTTCTCGTCGCCCTGCGCCCGAACTTTTTGGTTCTTTCCCGCACTAGCCTCCATCTTGGCGTAAAAAGCCTGTTTGCCATTTCTTGAACGTCCTCACATTACTGCTTCGTGAATCACACGACAAGGGCGCTCGTGCTCCCGAGGCAAACAAACCGGTTTCTCCTCTTTCCCACCCCACTGCTCACCTCTGACTCTCCCACTACCTAATCTCGCTCGATGCCATTTTCCCCTGGGAAGCAACGCGCTAGGTCGATCTGCTGCCACATCGCCCTAGCGTCAGCACTCGGTCGGCTCACGCAGGCCACCTGCCAGCCGTTTTCGGTCTCCGTACGATAATCCGTGCATAATTGCCACCAGAGGGACTCCGTTGGGTGGCGTTTATGTGACTGAAATGAGCAGAGCTTTGCCCTTTATGGCATTTCTGTTCCGACCTTCAATTGATCATAGATTTGCTTGGGTTGGATCGGATCCATTCGAGTCATTCATTAACCGCTAAGAATTCAACCTTCTTTTTAAATTCTCCATTCGTTATTTTCATAATCTATTGCGGCTAATTCCGCGGCGGAAGAAAACAACACTAGTGTAATTGGCTATTATCCATCGACCGCCGTCGGGCAAAAACGAAGAAGCCGCGATTGAAGACAGGAAACGTGTAAATAGTGGTTTTCAGCTTCAAACTTTGTGATATTGAAAACTTAGATCTTATTTGAAACTAGTTTGCCGTCCACACCAACTGCGATATTTACGGAATGGTCCTCGTGAGAATCGGGATTTTGTACGTGTCAGTTCTTCGATTCCTCTTTTCCATTTCGTTATTCGAACGCTCTTCTTTAGCACACATCAGTTATGATCAAGCAAATCTCTCTCTTCGCTGTTTTGGTCGTCCTCTGCTCCGCGGCCGAAGTCACCCTCGAGGACGCAACTACAACGAAGGATGGCGCAGAATGGTGTCCCGTTGTTCTCGCAGGCGAGTTTTTCTCAAATCTTTATTTTCCACTCAAACATTTTCCTTGAATTGTCTGAAATTGCATTCTTACTTGGCCACCCACAGTCACTTGCAAACTGTGTTTAAAGTTCGTGCAGGCTCTAATCAAATTATTCTGAAAGATGTTAATTTAAAAGGTTAATGCGTTTTGGGAATCAGAAGCTGCAGCCTCGAACACAGTTACAGGAGTCGTTGACTTCGTTTATGGCTTAAAGTTTGCGCGCAAGCAGCGTCGATTCGTCAAGTTTCCTATTTTATGTATTTTATCCTTATGGTTCTTAGCCGAGAAAAGGCATTCCGTTCAAACGTGCTCACGATCACTTGCTTCTTTCGACAAGCCTTATTATAAACAGAATTTTAAAACTTGCTAACAACTAACTAAGAACTTCTTAGTGATCGTTCCAAGCAAGTTCAACTTTATCGACCTGCTTAGTGGAACTAGCCTAAGCTTATTTGCTGAAATTTCGGACATGTGCGACTCACGATTTCCGCTGTTTTTCGCCTGCTTTTTGTGAAACTTTCGAGTCTTCCGAATCTTCAAAGACACAAATCTCTTTCACTTCTTTCATTTTGCGCTTGATTGCGGTCTTAACTTGATCCGGGAGAAACGTGCAGATAAAAGCAGTCATAGCGCGATCACGGGAGCAAGTCTCGGAAAAATCGGTTTGGTCAATATTGTAGGGCATAGGGGGACATAGCCGGTACTATAATGTCCTCTCACTGCAGGTACTCGATGCCCTTCCGGAAGCATCTTCCACTACTACAAATGCTGCGGAAACCTGAATTCCGACTGCTGCTTCAATTTGCAGGTATATCTGCCGTAAAATCATGATAAACTCGTCCTTTCCTGTTTCCAGGTCTGGGTCATCATCGTCCTCGTCGTTGTAGCCGTGCTACTGTTGGCGTCCTTCGTTCTGTCAATCTTGCGCTGCGTCTTCTGCCGCCGCTAAACTCCCCGTTCTGAAAATGACATTTCCGTAATCCATCCTTCCTTCTCGTATTTTGTAATCTCTCTTAACTCTTAATCAAACCTGCCCTTGTCTTGCGCTCTTTGACCTTTCCAATCCTCGCTGGTGCGCGGCCATTTCAACGATGTCCACTTGACGCACCAGCACATATATGTATATATTTTTAGCGAAATGTTATAATCCCTGTTCCTTACTTCTATTCAATTATAAAAATTGGCTTAAGTTGAAACACGGTTCGAAACGATTTTCAGAGATGCCTATACATTAAATCAGACAAATAATCAAACAATATTTATCGGAGTTATTCATTAAGGAAATAAAGGACGACTTTTTACTATAAGGTTGTCGGACTCGGCGGCGCGTCGAATGCGCTCTTTAAGAAGGAACTAAAACGAAAGTACTTTTTTTACCCGCTTAACGTCCGTGTTACCGCATCTCTCTTGCTGGAAATCTGTTGATCCACGAACACCGTGAAGATCGGACCGTCTTCTGAGAACGTGTAAGATGTTTCCTGAAGCGGTTCAAAAGCCGTTATTGTCAAACAAGCTTCGGCTTACAAAGAAGGAAAGAAGAATCAGAGTGTAAAAGAGTGGCGCCATTTCGAACTTCCGGGAATATTCAAGTGCCGCTTATATAGTCCTAGAAGAGTCCGGAAGAAACTTCCGATTCTGTCTTGTTGGTGTGTTCGGACAAACACGCGTGCTTTCTTATCTGTTTGTTGTATACAATACACGCTTTTGGAAGCCATTTTTCTGACCGCTAACACATCTTTGTGTTCTTGTTCAGAAGGCTTGGCAGTGTTTTCCGATCGGAAAACGCACTTGACTTCTACACACAGATGCCCTTCTCCGGTCGCTGGTTTCCGATCTAAGACTGACGGAAGGACAAACGATCCTGATTAGCCGAAGGTACGAAGTTTACAGCCCCATTTCGATGCTCCGATTCCCGTTGATTCTAGGGATTCGGAATCTTTTGCTGGCTTCCGTTTCGAGCGTTATTTTATATTAATAGATATATTAATGGTCATTTATGTATTGTATTGCAGACCCCCGTTTATTTATGCAAAAGGCGGTCCGCGTTGCCTCGGCGGCGGCCGTGACGGTGGTGCCTTATCGGGCGTTCAGCCTCAGGGAATATCTGCTGAAACTGAATCGACTAAAACCGACGATCCACCGCTGGAACTCCTTCAAACGATGGCAGGACCAGGAGCGGGACCGGAAGGAGGAAGCTGAAGAAGAAGACCGTGCCAAGAATTACATTCGCTTCTCCACGGGGATGTACATAAGGCCGGAACGCATCGAGCACGTGCGCCCCAAGAAGGCGCTCGAAGATCAAACAAGACGAGAAACCGGCGCGTTTCCAATGGAACTCATGACTTTCCACACACAGATGCGCTACGTTGATCATAGCGTGGACAACACCCGAAGATTCAACCGATATAGGCATTTTCAAGGACTCCAGCACGATCAGAGGTTTGGACTATATTTGTAATTAACGTTCAGCTTTTAAAATTTTTCAGATTCATAGCTGAACGATTGCTTTTCTTGGGACCCGATTTAGCTGCTGCACACTTTCTGGTTCATCGCGGAGCGGCTATAAAACTGATTGACGACGACACATGGATCCAAAAAGACAAAATGGGGCAGTACAGTCTTCCTGGGCGCAAGGTGCCTGGACTGAAGCTGGAGGCAGTTGATGCTTCTGGTACAGAATTGATGTTTGAAGGTGAATGGTTTGTTATCGCTATTTCGTAATTGACGCAATTTAGGATTCGACAATTTGGCGGATTTGGAGCATCTTAGGATGTTACGTGTGGCAGGGTGCCACTATATCGACGACTGGGTCCTTGGAAAACTTGGAAACATGTTCTCCGATTCGCTTGAAATGCTAGATCTTAGTGGTTGTCATAGAATATCGGCGAAAGGTAAACTGCGTTCAAAATCCACTTTAACTTTAGATTCAGGTCTCAATGGATTGCGGTCGCTGAAGAAGCTTCGTTTTCTTCGACTGGAAGGCTTGAATCACATAAAAGATCTTGCCAAGACTGCACTTATGCTTGAGGAATCAATACCTGGGTTACAGGTTCTCGGAATCGACTACGACTTGGCTCTCGAGGGAGCGGAAGCGGAGAACAGTTTGCTAGAGAACGATCGTGTTCTCCTGGATGCAAAAGGTTGTGCCGGGATTTCGAACTCTTTTAAAGTACTGTTTTAGGAAATGCTCATGTCGAGGACGAAAACGGTCGATTGTTCTACGTTGCTGGCTCGGTCAACGAACGTGTGACTGTTTGTGACGAAGATATGCCTTTGGTGACGTCCACTATTAGGCGCGAGGTGCCCGCGATGGAAGACTTTGAGTTTGAACGTTTGGATCGACTTTCCGGCGGCAAACTAAGGCATTTGCTTGTGGGTTCCCCAAGCGGATATTCATGGAACGATCAAGTCGAGAAGATCCTCAGTTTTGAAACCAAATATAAACTGAAAGAAGGATATACCGTGGATTCGAAGATGTTACCATTGAAGGAGCGAATGGACCGACTGGCTTCCCACACAGAGGGACTTGGAGAGCAACAAACGACGATGGAAGGCAGGAGAAGACCGATTTTGTTAGCAAAAGGCTCCTAATTTTTATTGTTGATTGTTACTTTAGAGGTTTGTTAATAGAATTTCGAATGGAGTTTTGCGATGGATCTGAGCACGGTTTTGTATTAGCGATGGGTTTACGTGTTTTGGTTCGAACCAGATTCTGTCATTGTATTTGCTCTAGGGATCCTACATGCTTCCCAAAAATCCAGTTTTTCAATCGGATCCGACAAAAAAGGTTTGTGTATTGAATCGTTTTACGATCGAAGATGTTAAGACACCAAGAGAAACAAGAAGAATGCCTTTCTTTGAATGATTGAATCGCTGGCCATAATTTGGTTAGACGAGCACATGTGTATAATAATAATAGCAAAAAAATAACGTTATGTTCTATGTAGAGACCTGAAACAACAGTCGATGGAATTTTGTGAGATATACTAACTGATATCACAGTTGAAATGGAACAATTAAATTTGTGCAATTTTAAGCAAAATCGGAAACAATTTAAACCCAAAAACGCTTTTTCTCCGCTCCTCGAAGCTTAACAACCGCTGCGGTTATTGGAACGTTACTTTGTCATCTGGTTTTCATCTGAGTTTGAGATTCAGCAGCTGGCGTTCTGGACCACGGTTTCATTCTCTACACTACGCCAAACTGCGTCATTGATCAACTGGAGGTCATTCGCGCGTGAAAAGCGGCCACGGAAAGGCCATCACTTGAAATGCTTCGCCTTAAGAAGGGATCAACCCGCGGGCACTCAAACAGAAGAGATAATGTTATTATGAGAGGTTCAGTGCCATTTGTGTCCCTAAGCCATCTTCTATTCCACTCCCGTCGCTACGAAATCTTTACCGAAAACAAGTCTTCTCGTTTCTTGTTTTTTCCCTCATCTCGAGTTGATGTCGATGCGTTTCAGATTTGTTCGAAATGGTCTTTAGGCGTGCGATTAGAGGACCGTAGTTCCCTCCAAGCGACATAGAAGCCGCGATGCCCTTTGTTCAAATCGACTTTTCGTCCTACGACTCTTCGGCCGCACTCCAAAAGAGAGTCAACGTTCTGGTAAGGAATTGCGCACTCAAAAGAATAAACCGTTCGTCAATAGTTCCAAGAGATCCAGAAGTATCCTCAATTGGTGTCCAATCTTCTCGGTTTCCGCTGTGATTATACAGTATCCAAGAAACCTTTTCTTCACTCTTTGGCGACATTGCACTCCTGCTTTATTGGACTTCTGTCCATTTTTTTACTCCTTGCGCTTTTTGGTCATATTTACTTTCTCAAAAGCTTTGAAAATGTCCAATTAACGGTCGGGATCTGCAATGTTCTGCTTTACGCTTACGGTAAGTAGCCAAAGTGTAACCTCCAGCAACGTTCCAGTTCAGGTTTTGCCTCATTCGTTTTTCTTGTTTGGTGGCAGAAATCGCACTTCACACGGCAGTTTCATCAGTCGCTAGTTTCCACGACTTCTGGTGTTGGTTTTGTAAAGCACAGCAGCGAAATCCAGAAAATTAACGTAACCCACCTAGCCTTTTCTTTCCTATCATGCATCAACCTCGTTTCAGTCATGCGCGTTTGTTTTTGGCTGTTCAGCAGCGTTCATTATTGTTCTCCGCTTCGGCTTCGTGTTGTTCTCGAATGTCATCAGCAACAAGGAGTCACTACTACTTTACGACTTTGACCTGCTCTCGCTCCGGTTTCGTCTTTGCCTCATCTTCTCCGCAGTCTTCTTCGCCTTCTGTATTCCTGCAGCCAACGCTGTCATCATTGCTTCCATTGAAATCATTACATCGGAGTTTCACTCGCTCGACAAAGACTTCTGCGAGGACGTTAATGCATACCAGTTGGCTGTGACAAAACATTACATCTCAGTTCACTGGCGGATTTCTCAGCTGTGGCTTCTCATCTCCCGTCCAATCACGATTCTATTCAGTTTGCAGATTTGCGTCCATCTCGTTTCTCTGCTTCTTCTAGTCACTAATAGATTTTACCTCTCTGAGTGGCCATATGAAATAGCCACCGGATTCGCTTTTGGTCTTCACTCGCTGATTGTGCTAAGCTTCGTCTTTGCTCTGGCCTTGGTGTTTCGTAATCGTGGCACCGCTCTACAATGTGCGCAAACAGCCTTGGTGGCCAACGAAAGATCACTGCACGATCAGACCTATTCCGCTATATGTGTGTACAGTGGCTTCCTCCATCACTGTTCCTTCGGAATTCAGTTCTTCGAGCTTCGCGTTATTGATAAACCTTTCGTCTTCAATGTGATTGCTGGAAGTGTTGTCGCTGTCACATGTCTTCTGATCTATGACACAGCTGTGTTCCTGTGACCGTTTTCCAAAACTGCGTTCCTGTCCATGCTACATGTATGCATACCAGATAGCTCATAAATATTATATCGTAAACACAAGTATTCTCTAATTACATACCAGTACAGAACCCATCATTACTCAAAACAGTGTTCCCAGCACAGCACTTTGTTTCCGTTTTCTCTTTCTTTCCTCTCATCCAAGTGCTTCAAGACAATTCTGCGTTCATCGGCGTGGAATACGAATTCCATAAATGCGGTTCCGCTGCTACTTTTGTTGATCTTCACTTTACAGGACCCAGTGTCAAAATGGCGAAACTAAAAAGAAATAAATGATGATATTCACGAGAGGGTGCAAACCGTGACGTCGTGACTAGCCCATCCAATGGAATCACCATTCAGATCTTTGGTGTACCGATCGATTTTCATGTTGTCAATCGCGCACTTTCTAAACTGGCCCTCTTTTCCGACGGAGTACTCCCCAAATATACATTCGTTGTTGCGCTTGACCATTAAACCAAAAGAATCCGGCCGAACAAGATAAAGTGTCCCGTTAGCTGCAAACGTGAGTTTCACTTTGCTTGGGCTCACCATTTCAAGTAGAAGACCGTTTTCGGTTGTGTTCCAGGTCACCTGAAATTATGCAAGCTAGCTTCGAATTCAAGCATTCAAGCACTTACTGACAAATGCCCATCCTCGTGCACCCACCTCTGCACCACTCCCAATTCGTCCGCCTCTTTCCAGCAGCTGCAGTTTTGTACTGGATCTTCGTCCAGCGCCGGAAGATCACACAAAGTTTGGTTTTCGGTTGCGGCAATAAGCGAAGTTTGCGTAGATTTACGCTTCGTAAGGACTTGTTTTTTAATGGAATCGTTTTCAACTTCGATCTTGCTCAGATTCTTCGACGATTTGCTCTTGAGAACTTCTTCCAAAGACGCTATCTTCTTTTTCAGCTTGTATATCTCCACTGACTTTTCATTCTTTAAGTCGATTTCCAGCTTCAGCTAAACGATGTCTATCAAATTATTCTTGCGGACAGTCCTTCAAACCTTGACCTTGAGAGCCTTCAACTTCTCGGATTCTCCGAGATCGACCCTCTCCTGCATCTCCCTGAGTTCGTTTTCGCGTTTTTTAAATTCGACGTCGTTTGCTCGGCGGTCAGCCCTGAGTCGTAAACGTTCCCCTTCCAATTCCTTTTGCATTTCACGATAATACTAAAATTCAAAATTTGTGCTCAACAAATAAACTCCATTCCGAACCTCTTCTTGGCGTTTTCGAAGTGCGACCTGTTCGACATCCAGATATTGTATCAGAGCTCTAAGCTGATCCGTCAGAGGATGTATGGCTTCCTCCTTCGGCTTCCGGTGATGCTTGGTGGACACAGGAGGCGAATTATTTGAGGCAGGACGAGCCGAAATTCGCTCGTTCTTATCATCATCGGATTCTAAACAATAAAGATAAAACCGCCCTCACTCACCAGTACGTACTTGAAGGATTCCGAAATGGCATTCTTCGCGCCGACAAGCTCTCAGTGTCGTCGACATGAAAGAAGCGGCGCACTTGGCCGCCTTCCATCGGAGTCGATGTGACGAACTCTCCACTTGTTCGTGGACCGTAGATTTTCGGGAAATCCTAAACTTTAACAGTTCTAACCCACTAGCCCTGCATATTCACCCGATACGTATCCACCAGTTCGGAATGCTTGGCTTCTTCTCGTTCCGCCCACATCGTGAAATCGGGTGGTCCTTCCCTATTCACCATCAATTCAACGGCGCGCTCAATTTGCTCGTACTGAGCTGTTGTATCTGAAGCCAACAAAAAGTCAAGACAATATTACCAAACGTCATATTTATTAGCGCGACACATCGAGATGTGTGCAAAAATAAATTGATTTTCCAAAATTCAACCAAAACAAAACGTCGGATAATCATGTCGCTTACCTTCCACAGTATCATCGGATCCTGGTGGACTTCTCGCAGGCATCTTGGTCTCTGAATGTTCACTTTTTAGTATTTTATAGTAAGCGAGATGACAAGACGACGAAAGAGGTTCGAAGGCGTAAAACGCGTCTCGGTTTCGAAGACAAGGGAAATCCGTGAAAATTCGCGCAACCAAGTTCTGAATCCCCGCCGACAAAAACGTAATTACTACACCGAACATGTGATGAATGAGCATCGTCTTGTACCGAAAACAGCCGTTTTCCCGCACATTCTGTTTGCACAGTTTGACGAAGTGGTTGGGTGTAAATAAGTTTTCTGGAGGAAAATCGGGAAGCCTGGGAACCGGCCACGCTTTCAATCCACGTTCGGCGCGCGTGTTTTTTCATTGCGGGTTCGCCTGAACTTTTCCTACGTTTACGAAATTTTGATTTCAGTTTACTCGAACATGGTGGAGCCTCTGGAAGCTGATGAGGCGCCCAAGATCCACGAATTTAAGCTTCGCGAAGACAACGAGCTTAGATTCGAGGCGGAGAGCGAAACCGTGTCCGTCGAGCTGTGCTCCGGGAGGGCCGAAATCTTCGGGTCTGAGCTGAAACAGAACGAGAAATACACTTTTGCTCGAGGTAATTTTGAATGATGTTTAAAATTTTGACTATTTTGATTTAAGGAATGAGGATCGCCGTTTTCTCATGGATTGGGGCAACCGTCGAGATCGCTGGAGATATCGTGAATTCCTACGTTGCGGTCAACAACCACCCTATGGTTCGTTTGAATGTGCGTAAGTCACGATGTTTAAGTTTTCATTCCTGCAGATTCTGTATCTCAACACCCATGCCGGTTTGGAACAAATGCGGAAAAAGGCGGCTGCCGACAAGACTGGGAAGACTCACGGCCCCAGAGTGATGCTGGTTGGCCCTGTGGACGTCGGCAAAAGCTCAGTTTGTCGAATCCTTACGAATTACGCCGTTCGCCTTGGCCACACTCCAATCTTTGTTGATGTCGATGTCGGCCAGGTTTGTGTCTTGTGTCAATTTCGCGCTTTGTGTCAATTTCAGTTTTTAGGGGAACGTGTCAGTTGCTGGCACGATTGGAGCTATCATGGTAGAACGAACAGCAGACCCTGTTTTGGGATTCGATACTAAAAACGCAAAAGTATTCCAAGTAAGTAATGAAGCGGGATTTCACGAACAAAAACGGTACTTCAGTTAGGATCAGCGAGTCCGGGAGCTAATATTCCACTTTATGACCACCTCGTCACCCAGCTGGCGAGCGTGGTGGGTGCAGAGTGCCAAAATTGTCCTCAGCTGGACAAATCCGGTGTAATTATCAACACGTGTGGATGGGTTAATGGAGCTGGATATCAGTCCCTGGTCAATGTGGCCGAGAGCTTCGAAGTCGACGTCGTAGTTGTGATCGATCACGAACGTCTCTATACTGAACTAAAGAGGGACCTTCCCAACTTTGTCAAGGTATATTTAGACCTGTGCTATTTTTCATTGATAAATTTTAGATTGTTCATCACCCGAAAAGCGGAGGCGTCGAATCAAGATCTTCAGTTACCCGCACAGCTACCAGAAGGAAAACTTTCCACCGCGTAAGTCGTGAGGGCACCGAACCTCCCCCTAAACGTTTATTTTAAGTACTTTTACGGGACTCTCCTCGAGTCCATCTTCGTTCCCTACCGACCCGTATATAACTTCGATCAGTTCACTTTGGCGAAAATAGGAACCGAGAAACTGCCAGACTCTTGCCTCCCTCACGGGATGAAAGTTGAGGATCACCGAATGATGGTTGTGCGTATCGAGCCCTCGCTGAAACTCATCAATCACGTCGTTGCTCTTGTTCCTCCAGAATTCACTGAAGTAGATCAGAACTTAGCGAGTACGGTGGTTCTGGGATTTGTGCTCATTGTTGATATCGACATGGAGTCACAGCAGTATACGCTTTTGTGCCCCCAGGCGACTTTGCCTGACGGAGTTACCATTGGCCTTCTTTCGGATATAACATTCATCGATGACGAAGTTGCGGTACATTAATTGGGTTTTTGAATGTTAATGTAATGGTTGAAATGATAAAAATATTGTGAAGCTGTTTTTAATGTGGTTTTTAATGTATTATATCTTTCTCAATAACCTCTTCCCGCATCTTAAACATAGTCAGTGTGCTTCCTTATACTTTACTGCTACGTTGTGTATCATTTCAAAACTGGCTTAATTCAACTCATTTCTGTCTCGGTCTTTTTGAAGTGTACTCACCACGAATTTCTTCCAAATTCGTTCTCCGAATTGCACTTTTCAACTTCCACGGCTTCCTTTTGGTCGTCTGGCCTTCGCGGACAACGATGCATCATAATTGCGTCGTTTTGAGCTGTCCCGTCGAGATTTTTTGTCCTGCGTTGCGGATCAATGCCTTAGTGGTGCAGTGGGCGGCGCTTGGCTCGCTTGTAACTGAAAAAACTCATTTATTGTGTTCCCGAAATGTCCCCAAAGGCGGGTCCTCCGAAGTGTCTTTTCGGAACTTTGCAGTAGCGTTTTAATGTGCGCATTCTTGGGCCGCACTCTCCTAAGGGCATCGCACTTTCATTGGTCCATGTGCTTCCTTTTTTCGTAAAATATTGCTTTACTTCTTTCTCAGTGACCACTTTAATAATCGGAAGGGCATGTTCGTTTATTCGCCGAAACATCTTACTCATTAAGTTTTCGATGCGGCTTAATGAGAGCTGCATTTTCTCCTTTTCCGAATCACCGACTGCCACCGTCGAATCCATTCTGCCGCGTGATGTACAGTTCCTGTTTACGCGCCAAGTCTTCCAGCGCAATTTATTCCTTAGGATATTCGATTCCAAACTACGATTTGTTTTGTTTCCAGATACGATGGAGCGCGGGGCGTCGACTGGAACTGACAACATTCCGTCCTTAGAATGTCCTCCAAGAGGAATCGTCGAACAGAAGCGCATCCGAAACCGCTCGCTGTGCTCTGTCCTCTGCACCCCTCCACCGTATCCTGGCTACTCTTCGCTTCTCTCTTCGCTGTCTAGGCCTTCCGAGATGAGTGTCAGTGTGCTTACCAGTGGCCCTGCTTCGGATACTTCCTCGCCCTCCGAAGCTAAGGCTCACCGCAGAAAGGATCACTCCAAAGAGAGCTCCGGGTACGGGTCCACATTCTCGTCTTCATCATCCGCTTCTTCACCTTCGTCCTGTTCGTCTTCGGTAAGAAGTTCTTTTTTGCCATTTGTCAGAAATTTTCTTGAGGAATCAGAGGAATCTGTTGAAAGACCTTCTCGTATACGTGCTCCCCGCACCACTCTTCAAAGGCACATCGAGCGAAGTCGTCGCAGAAGCGTTCCTGTCAACGCAAAGGATCCTTTCTCAGGTAATCTCGAACGAAGAAGGTCTGTTCTACGGTTCAATTTTCAGAAGAAATCGCGAGCATTTTTGCAAAGAGCGCAGTTTGCAGGACCTTCGAAACCGTTGTCGTAAGTTCTTAAGCTTGTCCCGCTTTCCGCCTTTCCAGCATCCCTCTCCAGCCGTCGTCTTTTTGCCCTTTTCTGCGTTCTCTCGATCGAAAACGTTTCTTTGTCCTCGATGTCGAAGCGTGCGAAGGCTGATAATTGGATCCAAATGTTGCAAACGTCTTCTTCGGCGACCTCTGGCCTCTCCTCTCTCTGGAGGTCGTTAGTGCATTCTTGCGGTCTTCTCGGTGTCTTTCATCGATCATGGAACTGACTAAATCCCCCACGAAAAAAACTGAAGAAACGTTTGAAACACTTACACAAAGCGCGAGCACAAAGAGCACACAGCGCTTTGCAGACGGAGAAAGACGCCTTTCAAAAGGAGATGGCGCACACATAAAAAGCAAATCCATGAGGGATTTGGCGTTGACTTGAAAGTCAAAATGAAAAGCTGCATTGACGAAAAACGTCAATTAGAGTTGTTTCGTCCCACTCACACATTAACGGCTGAATATATGCTGCCGCGAAACCACAATTGTGATTTGTTTGCAGAACTTTTCAATCTAATAGTTCTGTTTTGACCATCGCTGCCCGCCAAAAAAACTGCCCTTTTTCTTTCTTTTGGCTTTTGGCTATATAGTTTGGAAAATCCCGAACCCATCTACGTTGCTTTTGACCCTTGCCTTCTCGATAACACCCGAGATAGCATTTCGAAGTATGATCACGCCGATCTCGGGAGCGGATCGCACTTTTTGCGATAAGCTAAACACGAAGAAATTTGATTAAGTGCGTTAACAAAAATGGAAACTTCTTCGTTTCTTGCTGAATCACGAAGAAATATAATACATATAATACAGGTTGAAAGTCAATTGAAGTGACAATAAAGATTCCCGTTCCTGCGTTGCACACTCAAATTTGGTGCATCGTTGAATGTAACGATAACAAAAATGACTCAATTCAATGAAGCAAATTCGGGAGCGAATTTCGTTTTCACACGACCGAAATGGCGACTTTCGACGATCTTGTCTCAGTTCGCGCTGCTACTGACGTTTGTTCTGAAGGGGACCAAGGAAGGGAAAGTCGTGAGAGGGTAAATGGGTGGCTTGGCCATATTGTCACGATTGGCGGTATACCAAACAGCCTTTTGTTTAGGGCAACGGGAAGAAAACGCCGAAGTTCGAGCTCTGCGCCATCAATCGCCCCGAATCTGTGCTGTCACTGGCTCGTCGTTATGCGGCCGTCAGCGCCCAACAGGTAAGATCGACTCCCGCCTTTCCTGATCAGCTGATCGAACAGCTTCATTTCTCCAGGAAGTGCAGCGTCATCGAAACCGATCTTCGGGGATCCGGACCACATCCACCAGCGGCCCTTCAACACCTGTACGCGATTCAATCGGCGGAATCGCCAGCTTGAGTGAGTTTTACGCCGAACACTCCTCCGGCTTCGAGATCGAAGTCAAGATGCTCACTTCCCGAACTTTACAACACTCCCACTCGCCAGCAAACCTGCTGCTGCCAGCTGCCATCGCTTAGCTAATCGTCGGCGGCGTATTCAGTCTCTCCTATCCAGTTGCTTCCAAAGGTCATTCAATCGCCGTCCTCGGCCGGCCAACCGAAAGGTGGCCTCTAATATCCCAAACCTATAACTCGCCTCCTCCTAACCCGCCATAAGCTGCAGTCTCTTCGGCGCTTGTTTGTTTAGCGATTAATCTGCAGCTTCCTCTGCTTCCGGTGGCCGCGTTCAATTATTCGCCGTTGTTTCAGGCCAAACGCACCTTCACAAAGCGCAGTCGACAAGTGCCATGAAGCAAAACGTCTTCAAGCAAATGGACCAACAAGTGTAAGTTGGCCGTCAATTTGGTTGTGTTTACGCTATTCTTTTTTTCCAGCCGACAGCAGAACGGAACCGTGACTTCCAGATTTGGAGGCGGTGCATTTTCACCCAACTCGATCAAGGATGCTCTTCTAAGATGGTGCCAGTCGCGAGTACGAGATTACCCGGTAAGCTCCTTCTTCAGTTCTTTTGCGAATCCGCCGATTTCAGATTGAAATTTCTAACTTCTCTTCGTCTTGGGCCGATGGAATGGCCTTCTGCGCTTTGATCCATCGGTTCGTTCCAAACGCATTTGACTTCTACACTCTCAACCCACAGAACAGAAAATTCAACTTGGAACTCGCGTTTCGCGTGGCTGAGTGGGTTACCGTACTCTTGACCACAATTTCCGGTTTGCTCTTTAGAGAAAACGGGATCGTCCCTCTGCTCGAAGTTGAAGACATGCTTTTGATGGGCAACAGACCTGATTGGAAGTGCGTGTTTTGTTACATACAGACGGTGTATGCGAAGTTCAAAAACTCTTCGTAACTGCCACCACGACTTCTCTGTCGCAAACAGTTCACTGCTCTATTCCACGACTGCTCCGCTCCGCTCCGATCATGTATTGTTTTTCATGTTTAAAAATAAACTTTCAAAACGTTTTCATGATGTTGAACTGAATTTGTTAGCTACAGCTGTGGTTCAGACAAGGTAAGAAGAGGGAACCAAAATGGAACAGGAACCAAAATGTCAATTCAAAAAGAGGACATCTTCGAAACGCTCGACTATGCGGAGCCAGTTGGAAGAGAAGAAACGTCCGGAACGACCGGTCGAAAGAGAACGACCGGTCGTTTTCTCCTCGGCCGTTTAAAATGGTTTGTTTCAGGCACGACGTCCAGTCCCCAGACGACGGATGCCGGCTCCTGTCTGGCCATCCCCTTATTTTTTTGACTCACACTGTACAGTGTGGCCCAAAAAAAACATCACTGGCCAGACACCCTCGCCGGGGTCTGTCTGACGGTGTCTGGGACTGATCATCCGTGGCGGACGCACAGCCGATGACCGGTCGGTCTAGACATCATTTGTATGGAAGCACGACCGGTCACTGGCGCTGATTCCGCTTCAAATTGACCAAATCTAGACAAATAATGGCCAAACCGACCAGTCCTCTGCTGTACGACCGCCACGAATGATAGGTTCCAGACACCGTCAGACGGGTGCCGGCGAGGGT
>KN166224.1:3905-30447 GCA_000757745.1 Steinernema scapterisci
AGCCGAAGCATTGCTTACAGTAATGCTAATGCTGAAGATGGCTGCTGAAGTGATGCTTGGAAGCAACTTGGCCATGCTTCTGTCGTACCTTCAAGCAATGCTTACGGTAAGTTTTGCCTAACGTTATTGAATCTTTGATTTGTTTAGGATTCAAGACAGAGCGATCGTCATCAGCACGGTGAGGTGACCGAGGATGTCTTCCGGGAGCCCGATGACGGCCTTGAGGGCACCTCGACGAGTCCCAGGAGGTCCCCGAGAACGCCGAGAAGATGCCTACGGTAAGTATAGCATATCATTATTACTTTTGATAATCTTTGATTTGCTCAGGACTCAAGACCAAGCATTCGACGTTTTCCGGATCAACGCTTCCTGCTACACCCAATGCCAACTCCAGGGATCCACGCGATTGGCGGAATGTAGAAAGAAGCAGTCCCTTCCATTCGCAGTCGGCAAACGAAGCTGAGAATTAACGAAGTGTCAAACCCATCTGTCCGCGATTCTTATCTCCGATTTGCGATTTGCAGGTGGAAATAAATGAAAAACTCAAGACTCGGTCGCATGTGCGGTGCTAATCTCATGATTTGCGATGTTATCTCATAAGGTACGCTTGCGTAAAGACCTGATTTTGGGTTGAATCTGTGATCGAAGAGTTCTGATAGTCACTATTTGCATGTTGGACAAAGAATAGCCCATTTCGGAGATTGTTTGTAACGTTGAAGTGGAGCTTTTTGTGTGTTTTCTTTGTTTTATTTACATCGAATTTAGAGAGAATTGGACATAAGAAGAGAAGTGCCAGCACTGAGAAGATGGAAGCGCTTATTTACAGAATTTACAAGAGGTCCGGAGGTTTATTTCTTGCCTTCGTAGATGATGACCGAAGCGATGTGTTGCGGGTTGTCCATGACCTGAAACACTTCTTTTGCACTGATTTCCGGGACACCTTCCTTACCTCAACGATGATCTGGTCAGTTCCGTAACAGAGGGTCGATCCGAAGGGGTTCTCGGCCCCGGAGCAGTTCCGGTTGAGGACCACGGGCTTGGAAACCTCGTCGGCGTTCCCGTGGAAGATGTGGCTGAACTCCTCGAACTGCAAACAATAGGATTATCTCTTTTGTGCGTTGTTTTCGCTGATTGCCTCGTGGATTACTCCTTGAAAGTGACCCTCTTGACTCCGATCTGCATATGTATCCACGTCACGCATATGTCGCGGCAATAAAACGGATCGCGCGCGAAGCTAATCCCATTAGATCCATCGCCGATGTATCAATTGGAAGGAGAACAAGCAGAAGCGGCGGGAGGTGGTCAAGGCCGGAATCTGACGCGTTTTTTGGGCCTCATTAGCGGATTTTCGCTTTTTGCGATTGGAGATAATTGGAGGAGCGAAGAGGAGTTTGGCGGCGGTTGGGAGAGGGTGAAGAAGCCCGCTTTATGGCATTAGCTGATGGAGGCGCTTGGAAAAGAGTGAATGAGGTGTTAGGAACCGGTTTGGAACCCTGGCGCACCTCGTTGACACTTCTGTACAGACCGAAGATTTGAGTTCTCCCTATAAGCCAAACAGCCGTGAACTTCCCGCGACCCCTTCCAGCTACGCATTTCATTTCGTTTCTCGTTTTCCGCGGAACGCAACAATCTCTCCCTCGCTCCCACAAAGACTGGTTCCTAATGAAGCCGACCGTGCTAATACAATTAGCAGATAATTTGATGAGATAATTTAGGCATCTGGGGACGATTACTGCCACTGCCGCCCTTATCTGAGCAGATCGGTTTTTGGAGCGGATTCAGGGAAACTGGGAACGGATTCGTGGAGTTAAGGGAACAGATCCAATGCACAAATAAGACCCTGATTCCCAGGGTTTCCTCGTGTTCTCTTATCTCCCACTTCTCCCTATCTTTAGGATCTCGAACAAGTGGACTTCCGCTCGAACCCGATCCATCTCAACTTCGGCATCCTCCTAATCATAATCCCACTCCTTATCTCCATCGCCCTGTCCCACGTTCCTCCTAAGACCCGCTAGGCCAATCTCGCGCGCTCATCTGGTCCCAGTTGGGTCGTAAGTTTAAATCCATTCCGTCATATTCATCGCGATTATCTCCCTAATCACATGTTGCCTCCACGTCCACTCCGACTCGCGGTCACTCCCTCGGCGGTCATTATAAGAAATCTCTGTCAAACGCTGTTTCAAGAATGTTGCGACGAGCGGCGGTCAAACGGCGGCGGCGGGGAACTCGCCGGACTCCCCGTTCCATGCATTAGCGCCGGAGTCACGAGAGGATTAGAGCGACACTTTGTAATACGATCTGCTGCGCCGTTGGTGGTCCAATTAATCTCGTCGCGCACCTGTCGCGGCCGCAAAGAAGCCGCCGTGTTTGCATGTTCTGGGGCCACTTGAACGCAGGCCAAGAATCGAAAAGTTACCTTGGAGAAGGTGGAGAATTCCACGCGGTCGCTGGTCGCCACCACTTTGAAGTTGCATCGGTTGTAGCTGAAAGAGAAGAAAGATTAGGAAAAGCTGGAATCCGAGGAAATCGAGATGCTGGTTTATATCCCAAAGCCCCCGAGTATTTTGGACTTGAAAGCCTCTCTTTAGCACGTTGAAAGCCAATTTCAGCCTGTGATTAATGTGATGGGCATAATTGGCTTTGTGGCCAAAGCAGGTATGGGAGATTGCAGGTTCTTAGGAGTAAACAAGACCATTCTGAAGTGTTTTGTCGCCAGTGGATTTCAAAAAGTGAAATTTCCGCTTTCTAAGATCCAGCTTCGGCTTTCTTTCAACCGCATTTCCTTCAAAAACACTTCAAAACTCACATTCCAAAATCGAAATGTCCCGGGAAGTTGGTGTGCAGGACGAACTTGATCACTCTGCGGGTCTCGCAATCGAAGAGGATATCCTGAAACAAGAGCATCTCATTAGCCCCAATCGTCGCTCGATCGGTGCTGATTGCGTTTAATTGTGTTAACACCCTTCAGCCGCCTCTTCATCCCGGGATCCTCTTCCCCTCATCCTCATCTTCCCCCTCTGGGGTCACTTTCCGTCGTCGCGGCGCCAACTTGAGCGGCGTTTGACAAAACAATCAGCGCCGCCGATCGCCAATTATGCGTGCAGGCGGACAGAGGCTTGTTCTGTGGGCGCGCACGATTTCCGACGCCTTTAATCAGATAACCGAGCCGCTCCAGGCGCAGCCGGTGCTTTGTACCGCTTCTGCTGCTGTGCGCACGCCTAATTAGCCGATGGGCATACGGAGGCCGAAGGACCTTGGATGTCTTCGCGCGGTTTAAGAGGTGAAATTAGGCCCTAAAATTGCTCATGTTTACAACCCTTGTTTTGCGCGGCGGCGGCGAGCGGAGACCATATGGGGCGGAACAATCGACCGCTGGTCACTTTTTGGCGCTTCGAGAGGTTTTTGAGGGTTTCTCCGGAGAAACTGTGCGTCGAGGAGGAGACTGTACAGCGGAGAATCTCGAGACGCTCCCGACGGAGGAAGACAAATTTGAATCTGAATGCGAGAAGAGGCGCCTTTTGTGGCGCTTGAAACGATTAGGTCGTAAACGCCATGTTTACAACTTATCTATTACCCCTTAGTGTCGTTCTGAGTGCGGTTCTGAACGAGAGAAATAAGGATTTCGGGTTTGGACTATACTCTAAGAACAAAGATCCGGCTGAGTTCAGATCAACTTTCAAAGATAGGTGCTCCCAAATTCCCATCAAAGGCCCTTTCCCATGCCATCACACCTTTCGCCACCCATCAGCGCCTGCACAGCGCATCCCATTGTCCCTGCTTCTCTGCCACACGTCACTCAAGTGCTCAAATAATCGAATAATTCATCCAACGATCGACAACGCTATGTACACAACGGCGGCGGCGGACAACAAAAGTCGGAAGCTTCAAAAGGGGCCAGAAACAAGGTGGCATCTGAAGGAGAAGACTCGAGAAAGTGGATAAATAGAGGAGATTTCACCGTAGAACTGAGATGAGAGGGAATCTAAAGTGAGAGAGGACCCGTAGGAGACATAGAGCAGCTATCTGAGAGGCGAAGCCAGGAGGATTCTAGTCGTAGGAAGAATACATCGAAGGCGCCGTGTGCGGTGGCGGAGGCGGCGGAGGGATCGGGGACGGGGTCAGCGGTTCTATCACGGAGGAGGGAGACGGCGAGTAGCCGTAAGTGCTCGAGGGCGAAAGCTTGGTCCGCGAGTGCTCTCGGGTCACGTAGCTCCCCTTGTAGCGGTTCACGCGGCCGTAGTACAGAGTTATAGTGACAAGGGACACAAAGAGGGCGACGGCCAGGAGGAGAACAAGCAGGATGGCCACTTCGCTGTTCTGGGTGATTCCGTAGCGAGCGCCGAAGAGAACTGCGCAGTCGTTGATGTTCTCGACGCGGTGCACGGGCTGGTTGAGAAGGAGTTCGGGTTCGGCGCACAGCGTTTGGTCGTAGGCCAGTTCCACGCGGTAGCGGTAGCGTTGGCGCATCTGGTGCTGGAGGTGCTGGATGGCGCAGCGGCAGTCCCAAGGATTGTTGCTCAAGTAGACGAGCTCCATCTGGGAGAACCACGAGTTGACCAGCGAAATTGGGAGAGCGCTGAGGCGGTTGTGCGAGAGATCCATATTCTCGAGAAGCGGCAGCAGGGCTGGGAGATTGTCAGGAAGCGAGTCGAGAAGGTTCCCGGAGAGGTTCAGGAACTTGAGCTGGGAATAGCGAGCCGGGAGAGCGGCAGGAATATAGTCGACGTCGTTGGCAGCGAAATGGAGGCTCTCGAGATTCTCCAGAGAGTGAATATGGGAGTCGTAGAATTGGCGGAGGCCGTTGCCGGAAAGGTGGAAGATTCTGAGGGTGGACTGAGCATAACCGAGTTCGGTCGAGTCGAACTGGGGGCCGAATAGGTTGAAGGACAGGTCGAGTTCGACCAGTTGGGTGTAGGCAAAGGATTCGGGGTTTAGCGAGTCTTTTTCGAGGCGATTGTGAGCGAGCGAGAGGCGCGTGAGGTTGTTCCCACAGAAGGCGCAGACGGGAATCGAGGAGATGGAGTTCCCGGCCAGATTCAGGGACTCGAGCAAAGGGACCTTGCGGAGGATGTCGATGGGAACCGCGTGGAGGTTGTTTTGAGCGATTCCGAGATTCTTCAGTTCGGGAGTCCGCTCGAGGCGGAGTTGGTTGACCGAGTCGTTCAGGTAGCAGTTGTTGAGGCCGAGGCGCTCCAGAGAGTGGGAGACGCTCGAGATGAGCTGGTTGATCTTGGCCACCGGAATCAGATTTCCGTCAAATTCGATGCTTTTAATGTTCGCGGAACGGGAGAACAGACTCGGCGGAATGTCGGTCAGGCGGTTTCCGCTGAGGGAGAGATGCTTCAACTCGCGGAGATAAGTGAACACGCTCGAGGGTACCACGTTAATCTGGTTAAAGCTGAGATCGAGAGATTCGAGGCGCGGCAAGTGGGAGAAGATTTGGAGCGTGAGACGGTCGATGCGGTTCCGAGAAAGGTCCATGTGCTTGAGGGAAGGCAGCCGGAGCATGGAACTCAGAGCCGGGATCTGGCAGTCGATGAGCTGAAGACTCTGGAGTTTCGAGAGTCGGTTGATGTTGTCGTTCCAGTGGAAGAGGTTCTTCTGACCGTGCGGTGGCCGAATCTCGAGGTGGGTGGTGTCATCGGGAACCGCGTGGAGGACATTCACAAAGTTGGAGTCGTTGAGGGCTCCTCGCTGGCACAAAACGGCGACTCGCGCTTCACTCCGCTCGCATTCGCACTCGAAAGGACACGCTTGGGACTGGGAAGAAGGCAAGGTGGGGTCCAGGAGGTTCAAGGAGGGGTCTCCGGACGTCAGATGGACAACTTCGAGGACAATAAGGGCCAGCAACAAAAGTGGCCGTGACAAGCATAACAGCGACGACATCGCGGGAGATGCGCGATGGAGCGATTGAGGGGCGCGCGCGATCGGCTGCAGCTGGCGCGGAAGGGGCGGCGCTAGCCTGCACGCATGGAGCTGCTGCCGGGCTGGACTCCTGGGGCGGAGATAGGGACGCCGGAGGATGTAAGAAGGTGGATTCCGAGGAGGGTAATTTGAGTCAATGAGGGATGAAGGTAAAAAGTAATTGACTGGCACAATCGCAAAGAGACTCGCTTAGGGATGCGCAATTAGGGTTGGCGAGAAGGGACAAAGTGGCCTTGAGGGAGGAAGATCTGCGGTGTAAAGGGATAAACAAGTCGTGTGTGACAAAGGAATTAGAGCCGAGGATATCTGATTAGTTGGAGGGAAGTTGGCAGAAAGTGGCCAGAAGGAGAAGACGAGGAGGACGGAAATGATTGACGAAGAATTGCAAAACAATCGCTGGTCAGCGGAAATGACCGAAAACGTCAATCACGAGTGCCGGGTTTAGAACGGTGCCGGGGTGGAGGGAGAAGTTGTCGATTTGGGGTTCGAGACCCTTGTTCAATTAATATAAGATTACCCAAGACCAAGTTTCCAGATTGGAGCCGCTGTAATTCCTATCTTTCAGGAACCCAAGCAATCCTCGTCACCCCAACTTTCTCATTTCTCCGTCTCTTCATCCAATTATGCAAATGCCCCGTCATATTCAAATCACATCCAAATGTTTCAACTCTCCCTGCTCGCGTCAAGGTCGCCATCGAAAACTCAGCCTGCACTCCCTAAAACTAAACCCTGATATGCAAATTCCCATTAAGCGCATGTCGTATTAACCCAATTCGGCGGAGATTCCCTCGTCGAGTCACTTAGCCGGCGCCTGATCCCAGGTGATTCTGACCCACTAACTCTGGCTATTGTGCACCTATCGCCGACAGGCTAAGCTTCTTGTTATTGCAGTCAGCCGCGCGGTGACCAAAACGGGATTATTCCTCGTCGCTCCGCTGATCACGACCACTATTTGCCGTTCCCACAGCGCGAGATTCGATCGGTCGACGATGAGGAGGAAGAAGTGGGGGAAATGGGCCAGTTCGGTCAGCGAGAGGCTCCTCTGGTCACTCGCGTGTCAAGATATTTTGCATATTTATCATCGCCGTCGTCTCCTAATACGCATATCATATCGCAGCGGCGCAATCGGATCGGATTTCCCACGCCCGGGACTAATTGCGTCCCTTCCTGGATCTGTTTCCCGCTGTTCTCACTTCGCCCCAGCGGCTAATGGGTCCATCGCCGCTTACGGAAGCCCTTTGAGGGATACGACGCGGTCAGGCTTGCTTGGGGACAAAACAGGCCCGCAGGATTATATTTATCAAATTCGAAGCCGAAGACGAATTTTCGGGTGGCAAAATAGAGGCGCCGAAAAGAATCATCCATCAATTATGCGCTGTGAATGCAACAAGCGAAGTACGTCGGAGCCTGGAGACCGGGCCGAAAGGAGCCCGAGGAGGGTCCGAGAGGCCCCTGGGGTCCGGCGAGGAAACGGAGCCGGCCCAATGAAAAAGCAACACAGAAAAGCACTGAAGGGAGTCCGGGAAACATCGATCGCCGCGGTTTTTGACGGCGGAAACGCCGGTTTCGCACCTCTCGCGCGCATCAAATATGAATGGAACGAACAGGGAGATTTATGGCGACCGCTGCAGAGTTGTCAGGTGGTGAGCGCGAAACGAAAAGGGGTGAGCAAGGGTTACGGTAAGGGTTGCTGACCAAGCAAAGTCGTAAAATTCAAACTTTGGAGGGAGGAAAACTCGTTAAAACGGGTTCGGAAGTAAAGTTGGGTCGGTGTCCTTTTGAGCCTCAATTTCGGAATTCTATTAGTTCTGATCTGAGAACACGCACACTTTTAATCCCTCCGCTAATTTTCGGATCTAATTCAGTTTACCCCTGCAAATCCTAATGAACAAAGCTGGAAAAAAACCTGTCTTTTGGGCAATGAAAATGGCGAAAAACGGACTCATTCACACGTCCATAAATCTCGATCCGTTCCTCTCACTTCCTGTCCTCCCACCGCAATTCCAATTTTGCTATTTCAGGTTTAAAAGACTCCAATTTTCAGTTCTGTTCCAAAATCTTTCAACGGTTCTCTCTTCCTCGCCCACCTACAGTAACCCACTCCTGCAACTCAGAGTCCCACGTCCCCTGATCGCTCCTTTTTCGAGATCCCAATTCTGCCGGTCACTGATTTGCATGAAAACGCCGTCGCCTCCGCGTCTGCCTGCACGCCTGTTTGCTTGTGTTGTGCTTACGATGGTCGTTAAGCGCTTTTTTTGCCTCCAGCGGCCCTACAAAAGAGGAAAAGACACCTGCGCGTGTTTCCCGTCGCGCGACAGTCGCTGCGGCGCCATATGGCTCCGTCTTAGGCGTGCTCGAGGAGGTCGGCGAGTCGAACGCCGGCTGGAAAAACATTGCGCGAAGACTAATCGACTGTAAGAACGAGAAAACCGCCGCCGCCGGTGCTCAAGGACGCCGCCGTCGTGGTGGTCGCCTGCCGGATCTTTGCAAGGATCCCATCACTCAGTTTAAGTGGTTAACACCTAATAAAACTGTCAAATGGAGGTTTTTGGCGTGAGCGATTATGAATTGGTGTGCAGGGCAGAGCGGAGATCGCGAGGGACAATCTAAGCGTGGTCTGCTTCAAGTTTTCAGTCCTCAGAATCCTCTTCCAACTCGACCTTCGTACATATTTTTGCAACTCTTTTGCTATTTTCGTCCCAAACGCATTTCACTCCGGTCTTTGGCCCGCAGCCATTCTCCGCTCCACACGGCGTTTATCCGCAACCCGGATATCCAATAATCTCCGCATCCGCGTCTCTTCCTCGCCCAGATTCTCTTCCTCCAACTCGAATCGAATTTGTTTTCTTCACGCACAAACAAAGCGCCGATCTAATTATCCCCTTCGGCTCCGCCACATCGTTTCGGCCCATCAGCGGCCAATAATCGACTCCTACGAAACCCCTAATCCTCGGCGGCCTCGTGCGCGAGGCGTCCAAAGCCAGGTAATAACGCCGGAGAGGACGATCTCCCGAGCGAGGGAGCAGCTGCTTGGACTCTTTAATTAGGAGGAGAAGCAGAAGTCGCGCGGTGGCGTAAGCCGCTGTTCTCGGGGTGTTTCTGGGCCGCCGCGGAGGTAATAAAGATGATCACCTCTCGCTCGCAGAATTTGAATTAATGAGGCTGTGAGGGTCAGGGTTTGCGATGATCTGAGGGATTGACAGGCACAGGAACGTATGAGAATAACTTCGAGCGTAAAGCTCGAGTTTTCGGATTCCCACAGACGATTCCAGGCTTTGCCTCCTCCAACGTCCGCTTGAAATCCTTGAAATTCAAAACCCTAAATCTCCTCAAATCCTCACTTTCCAGCAAGGTTCTTCCGGTCACGCTCGGCCATCTGTCGCCTCGTAAATCCTCCTCCGCTCTCCGATAATCACAGGTTCCTCCGAACATCTCTCATGTTTGTTTACCTAACTACCTGTCGATGATGTTCTCCGTCGCCGCCGTCCGCCGCGACCTATTGTAACCCCAACGCGCCCGTGCGGGGCCATGTTAATAAACCCAATTACAGCCTTAGGGCGTCCGAGGACAATATGGCGCCTCGCAAATCGTCCGTCGCCCGCGTTTCAACCGAAGTTTCCGCAGTCGTCCTCCCGCAAGCACCCCAAAAACGACCCCCTGCAGTGATCGGCGCAAGGAAGGTTTGAAATTTCAAGGGGACCAGGTTTGCGGGGAACCCAACTCTTGGGAGAAGTCGTTGGGTACGGGCGCTGGTGCTCGTGGAGCGACTGGAAACGATAAACGAAGGGAAATGGTAATTAATTACGCGATCGCGATGTTGAATACCACATCAACGAGGCATGAGCTGAGCAACAGCATGGTCGGGGCCGGTAATTAGTCACCAAAACAGTGAATTATTCATGCTGAAACTGACTCGCGAGGACAGCAGAAGGAAGGAGTTGGGGAGGAGGAGGCCAATGGGGTGGAAAGAGAAGACTGTGGACAGGTGTGGAATGGGAGAAGAAGTTGGGAAGAAGGATGAGTTTGGAAGATGGATGTTTTCTGTTCCAAGGGATGAAGAATTGGAACTTGAACACATCATAACCTGCCAGCAGCAAACATGATACCGTGCCAAGAACCATCATTAATCAAATTTGTGCCTATTCCAAAACAAACTCATCCCCAGATTCCCTCAAGACACAACAAATCATTCTACTTTAGTCTCTGTTATATTCCCCTTCTCCTCTCTCCTCTCTCTTCACCTTCACCCTCCTCTCGAATCCTAAATCACCCTCTTTTTTCCTTCCTGTCAATTAACGAAGCGCTGATTAGGGCGCCGGGCGGCCGTAAAACATGATCTCGCGAGGAGTCGCCCGGCCGAAATCAGATTAATGATACAACATATGGCCTATGATGTAATTTATCAAGCGTGCTCGGAGCTCGGCGCACTCGGCCGTGACATTTCTCGCGAATTCGCGCATTCTTGCCGGGGCTTTTAAGGGTTCCGAGAGGGCAAAGCGGCTAAAAGCCAGGCGCCGCTCGGCAAATCGAACTTTCGCGCGTTGTCCACAACAGTTCCAATGAATATTTTACGCGTTTCGCGCGTTGCTGCCACCTTCGGCAAGGAAACGGCTAATGACTTGCATAGGTAATCCAGGGAGAGCATAAGCGGCTGACTGAAAATGCGAAATGAAGTTTACGAAACGATTAGGGACCTAGAACTGGGACAAGTGTGGGTCGGGAAAAGGAGGGAATGGCATGGAAAGGAAGGGAGAATTCTTGGATCAGGAAACACGGTAATTTCCAAAGGAATTGTGCATCAGATGTGCATAGAATCCAAGCAGAACGATATTCAGTTCTTCAGATGCGCTCAAACTGCGGATACATAAAAAAGGTATCTTCAAACGCTTCACACATTCGGACTACTCTAAGCGCAAGGTACAGCTAAGCTACAGTATCCACAATCATTGTAAACCTGTAAGCCAAGAAAAGAACTCACCACTCCCATCGAAAAGTAGTTGAAAAAGAAGTCCGGCCTGTTGTCGTTCAAATTCTCGGAGCGATCTCCCGTGTTCCTCTGGATCAACATCCGCTCATCCGACTTGTAGAAAATCTTCGACGGCGCCCCAAGAGCGCTCGTCACAGATTCCTGAGTATCACCGAATGAAACGATTTTCTCGAATTTGCAAATCGTGAGTTCGTTCGAGGATCTGTTTCCCGCGGGAGCTGGCGCCTCGGCGTTGAAAGTGAATTTGACCCCCGTGATAAGGTTGTCTTCGTCCCGGCGGATCACTTCCAAGTGTTGAAGGTAGTTCACTCCGCAGTAGGTTTGTGGAGGAATCTGGGGAACGCTGAAAGGAGAATTTACGTGAATTGCACAGAACAGAATTCTTACATAAAGTCCTTGGGATTATCTCCCTTGAAGATGGTCATCCTCGTGAGCGGAGGGAGGGAAGCAGTTGGGAACTGCAGAGATCCGAGTCCGTGGCTGTAGGCCGCTTGAACCGTCGACGAATCCTGGCCTGTGGCGAACCAGAACGCGACTCCGCGCCAGCTCAGCATGAAGAGTTTCTGCTTGTCATCGTAAACTCCTGGGTGCGTCGCGCCAAACGTGGATTCGACCTTGTTGTAGTTGGCTTCCTCGCCGGGTTTCGAGAAGATCGTAGTTCCGTAGCGCAGTGAGATGTTCTGGAGGTCGTAGATCTCGATGAGGCGGAGGCGTTGTTTGCGAGGATCGAAGTGGAGCCGGATACCGTCGTTCTTCAACGTGACCGTGATATCGCGGGAGAGCGGCTCCTGGAAAAGGTAAACAATAAACAACAATATCAGCACGGTGATTCATCTCCATTCGTATTATCTTTTCGGGTGCCTGTTTGAGTCCGATTCAAGATTCAAGCAACTCACTTTCTTACTGTAGGACAGCTCGATATTCTTCATCGTCCTCGCGTTGTTGGTGAGGCACGTGATCGCCTGATTCAGCTGCATCCCGAGCAGGAATTCGACTTGCTCGTTCCTCAGGCTCGTCTCCGGCAGCACCTCGAACTCCTGGATCGCAGAACTCGAGATCGACATTTCTTCGGGTGTGGCGAGCAAAGGCGAAGATAATCTGAACGACTCCATGTGAACGGCGAACGCGGAGCGAGTGACTTCGAAACTCCGAAGGCGCGACGGCGATCATGTGATCGGCGGCGGAGAGCACGCAGCGCTCGCTGCGAGTTCGCACCACAGCGGCGAACGCGCCACACAACAAGCAAGCGAGAAGCAGCACAAACAGAGACCGCCACGAACTGATCAATATCCCGAGGGTGTTCACAGGACCCCAAACACGGTATGAACACAGAGCCGAAACGAAAGAATTCATAACTCGTAATCTCCGAACACCCGATAACAATTTGCGAATCGCGATTAACAAAAATCTATAAAATTCCTATAAAGATCTCGCCAGTCTTCGAGATCTTCAGCCGTTTTGCTGCTGCTTCTGATGCTGCGATGACGGGAGTAGCGTGGACATCTGCTTGTCGTAGATCAAATCCTGGATCGACTTTTGCAGTCGCAGGAATTCGATACGATTTCTCATTCCGATCTCTCTTAGCGGAAAAGCCAGCGATCGACCTGAATGGAACTAATGATTAGGAAAGTTCGAAGAGTTAATCATCTTACAGAACGCGTCGTATTCGTCTTCTGAAACGGTGGAAACGGTTGTGCCCGAAGATGTGGTGGCGTGGTTGGAGCTGGAAGAAGGTGTTTCGAGCTGGGACAGGCCATCGCTGATGGTCGTGGAGATCAGCGAATGGGAGTGGGACACCGATGGCATAGAATTGGGCGCGATGTCGCCACCCGAGGAGACCATTTGTATCGGGATGTGGCCATGATGAGGATCAGCCAGCTGAGGTTGCTGGGTAAGAGTGACCGGGATCTGGGCCGGGTGAATGTAGCTAGGCGCTGGAATCGAAGTAGGAGGCAAAGACGAAAGATTCGTCAAAGTTCGGCCTTCCTGAAATATATGTCCTTATAGAAAGAAACCATAAACATTTTACTTACAATGCTGATGACTTGCAGCTGAGGAACGTGATCTCTTGAGGGCTGCTCCATGGGGGAGAGTTTGTGCGAGCTCGACTGCTCCGAGTCCAGCGTGTATGGCCGTTTCCGTGACGAATTCATCTGATGTTGCTGGTGGTGGTCTTGGGACATCACCACAATGGACTGCGGCGATTGAGGAATCGTGTTCGATGGATGAGGCACGTCCTGCGGCGCTTGCTGGATGACTTGCTGGTTCTGCTGATTCTGCTCGGACTGGGGCTGCTGGTACTGCTGCTCCACGTGGTCCAGGAAGAGCATTGCGTTAAAGAACCTCCATCGCGGAGGGATCATGCATCCGTTCTCATCCACGCTGATCTTTTTCTTGACCTTATTGTATGTATCCTGAAAGAACGAAACTCAAGAATTTTAGCTTAAAAACCTGTGATACATCAGCATTATATTTGACAGGCATCACTGTATTTAAGAATAACGTCTTTTAAAACCATTCGATTTAATACACTAGCGGACAAGTGGTAGCGTATGTAAATAGCCCACGATGGACTGATCGTCAAGAGAATGTCAAATATAGCTTGGGAATATTCATAATGGTAGCGACCCACTTTTAGCTCCACGTGACTCACGTGGCAAATACCACCGAAGAATTCGAATCAAAGGCCGTCGAGATCAGAAAGAAAATGACCGTTTGCGCTGTTGGAGAACAAACACCACTAGCACAGAATAACAAATAGATGCTTGCAGAATTCACTCGGAACAGAGACGATTTATATCCTTAGCATCTCATCGCGTAAGTCATGTCGTTTTAAAGAACCGCTTTTTTGTTGTGTGCGCATTCCGAAACAGGTTCTGCACTCTCATCGCACCTATACAAATGAAAACATTTTCAACTTCGCAATCGAGAACTTTTGAAATATCGTTGAACAACTTATATGATATTTGAATTACGCTTCACACGCTGAAATCGAGCTTACCTTTAGATTCTTCCACTGTTTCTCGATATCGCTGGCAGTCAGCATGCAGTTTGCATTGGCCGTCGAGTGAAGTTGCTTCGCGATGTCCGCAAAGTGATTCTTGCGCTCGCAGAGGGACTTCGCCTGCCTCCCGCACGAGTTCCAAATGTCCGGCCTCAGATAAACTGCGTCGATGATGGCGTAGCGATGGTCGTCGTTGATCGACTTTTCGCCGCCTTGGCCCTCGCTGCTGACCGACCCGGGGCTCTTGATTCCATTGTTGGAGCACACCTAAATGGTCAAGATTTCATTGCCTTCTACGCTCAGTTCGGAACTAACTTCGCCAGAATTCGCGGCAACCTTCGCCGGCGAAACGACGTTATTCAGTGGCGGCGGTTGATTCTGCGGGGGCTGCGCTGACGCCGGGACGACGGCTGGGTGCTGCATACTACGCTGCCGCTCTTCTTCCCGCGGCCGTCGCGCTGCTCTGCGGCCGAGTTTGCTTCACTCGGAGGCGGAGTCCAGCCGATTTTGCGTCGTGGCGGCTTTCGCCGGCCGCGGCCGCGACGAACGAAAGACGGGCGGATCGCGGCGTGCGAAATCAGGCGACGTCTTTGCAGAAGCGCGGCCGATCTTCGCTTCGTCACGTTCGTCGAGTGGCCGAGGCTTTTGAGTCACGGGCCGCTCCAAGCGCTTGTCTCCCAGACACTACAAAGCTTTACAGACGTCTCCACAGACGCTCATTGGATATGTCTGAAACGGGAATCGACTTTCGAAAACCGTCATTTTAGATTGAGGCGGCATCGGCGACCGGTCGCTTCTGTTCCCATTCCTTATTCCGCCTCTCAAACCCAAAGGAAAAGCTTTAACTCCTTGCGCTCCAATCAAACTGACCAATCAAACTTCGGAGTGGAAAACTCTAAATAATTATATTTATGTAAATCTTTAGATTAAGGCAACAACAATTAAAATAATATAGAACCCCGATAGCACAACATCTGAAGAAATCTAGGAACCTATCGCGGCCTTGGAATAGGAACCAATCACAGGAATTCGGCACGGCAGTGAGGACACGTCGGCGTATCTCTCGACTCGAACCATTTGTACTAAACAAAAAGATCAGGATTACGGTATTTTCGGACTGCGGCCTTACCAAGCACGACCCGTGGAACTTCTTGTTGCAAGGTTTGCATCTGATCTTCGGGAGTTGGTAATTGTCCGCGCTGACGGTGGAGAAGCAGATAATACATTCTTCGACGCCGTCCATGTGGTCGTCGATGGAACGGCGCCATTGGTTCAGGCCATCCCACATAGTTCCGTTCTACGAAAGCAATCAGAAAAATGAAGCTTTTGCCAAATTACCTGGTGAGTCATAAAAGCGATTAGTCGGAGAAGCCACTTCTTCTGCATCTCCTGCGAAAGCATCTGCTTTTCGTATTCCACTTTCGGCAATGTTAGAGGATAATCTTCGGGGAGCGTGATAAGGAGAATCATGGAAGAATCTTCCAATTTGTATTCCGCCGAAACTTGCCTGATCACTGGCATAACTTTAATCTGAAACGCACGGTTCTGAAGACTTATCCAAGAAGTTATCCTAACCTTAAGAGTCTCCGACCTTTCGGCAGCAGCAACTTGAGCCAGATTTCTGAGTTCTCTCTGGCAGAGAATCGGGCTGACATGCTGTTTGGTGTAACTGTAATGACATTATAAAAGTTTACAATCACTGAAAGTCAGTCTTACGAGCTCACGATTCCATAATGCTTCTTGTTGAGACCAAAAACCCAGGCACGAACATCGGCCGGAACTGCTGAAATGGTGCGATAGAACAGGTTACAGTAGTAATGATCGAGATCGAGGTTATCGACCGACGGCTTCTTCGTGAACATCTCCTGGTTTCCTGGAACAAATGTGTGCTTATGAAGATCAAGTCAGTTTGTGACTTACGAGGTGAGTCGGGCAGTTTCGTGTATATGGAAGTCAAAATAGAACTCAGTGACTTTCCCAACTGCAGTTTGTCCTCTGCTTCCAGAGCTCGTCCGAACAAAAATTTGCTCTCGACATCCAGGAGAAGCGCGTAGTCCATCAGCGCATCCCACACAAGGATCGCCGAAGAGATGTTCTCAAGGGATTCTCCAGAGATGCCGCTGAGCAACGTCTTCAGGATGTAAGGCAGCTTGAACGTCGTCTTCTTAATGTTATCGTCCTTTCCTTGTGCATAGTACTCCTTGTTCTCGTGCGCGAACATATCTGGGAGCATGCTACAACGAATGATTATTACAGGAATCTAATGTCAACTTTACCCAGTAAGAATGTGGACAGCGGCGAGCTGCACAGCAGCCGGAACATTTGCTGGGTTCGAGATGATCTTGAGGACGGGGTTAAGGATATTCTGCAGCTGCTCGGGATACCCAAGCTGGTCGAGAACGGGATCCAAGCTTTGATCAACAGTAAGCTCGGGGAAGATTTCTTTGGGCATAAGGCAAATGGTCTTCGAGATCTCGTTGGTCAAGTAAGGCAGCTTCTGGCCCGTTTCGACACCTGATTTGGACAGGAAGTACTTGACAAGAGCCGCATTGCACGCCGGGAAAGTAAACTCATTCCAGTCCTAAATCGGCTTCTGTGCTCAAATACCAAAATTGTGAAACTTACAGTGCAGAAACCTTTCCATTCTTCATCGTCCGCGTGGTTCCTGGCCTGGATGATCAATTCGCTGTATGCTTTGCAAACACAAATGGCGATCAAATCGCACATCCAATTCTCCGAGCTTTGTTCTGCGCTTGAAATGGACTAAACCAAAATTGAGATTAAGAAAATAGGGTTCTAGAATACTCACATCAATAGCGGTCACGATTCCACAATCCACGAAATCGCGCGTTTCCGAGTCCAGCTCGTGGAACTTCGGGATCAGGCGTTCGAACTGCCGCAGGTATCCCCAGGTCTTCATGTTGCACTCCAGCGCATGGTTATCTCTTCCGCCAATAAAGGAAAACAAGAACTCTTCGTACTTCTTTCGCAGTTCGCTTGGCGTGGATGTGATATCCGAAAGATAACTAGCAAACTCAGTCGTCAAGGGATCTTCCAGATAGTCGATAAGAGCCTTCATCAAATCCCTTCTGATCTCCATTTTATCCTCGCGTTCGATGCGATGGATGTAGTATTCGGATGTGACGTAGCCAAATTTCCTGTCGCAGTATGGTAAGATTTTCAGCGCAAGGCTGTTTGGTGTAGCCGCACAGGTCACAAATGTGTTCTGGAGAGCCTTGTTCTCGTTCTCTAAGGTTGGCAAAAAGCGTTCCAAGAGAGCGGAAGAACCAGGGAACTAAATGACGTCAATGAGAGAGGAATCGAGAAGGAGAAACGGTTACCTTGTTGATCATGTTTGTGTTGAATGTTTCCTTAAATCCGTCGGTAGCAATGTTCTTATTGTACAGCCAAGTAAGCAGCGTAGATGCGGAATCCAAAACTTCCGATTTATCGGAATCGATGGCTACGTCCAAGAACTCGAAAATCTTCCCGAACATCATCTCGTGGTCGCCGTCAACATTCGACTTTAGGAAACAGAATTCGACAATTTCAGTGAAGGCCTTAGCCCAAGAGTCAATAGGAAACGCGTCTTCCAAGAGATCTCCTTCAAAGAACGATGAGATTACAGAAGACAACCAGTTGGATTTTTCTGTTTCCGTTGGTAGATGATCGAAAATCGCCGTAAACGAGGATACAATGTATGCGCCTAGAATCGACCATTGACTGAAAGTTTTCTGTAAGTAAAGTGCATGACCAACGCTATTCTTACCTGTCCTTCTTCCTGATCATTTCGATAAACTTCGGAATCACGACCTTGCTCACATCTACAGTTCCGTAGAACTGGTCGGCTTGGGCCAGATACACAAAACATTCAAATGCGCTTCTGGCAAGGGCTGGGCAATCGCTGTCCAAGGAAGAAATAATCATCGATGGAATTTTCGTGTCCATGAACGGCGTCGGGTACGATTCCAGCATTCCGGCAAAGAGCGAAAACAGAGAGCCTCTGACCTAAACAGCAAGCCTTAGCTTCAAAAATAACTCAAATCACTTACGCTTTTCGACAACGATAACAACTGGTAGATCATAGGAGAGTCCGAAGATGTGTCCGAGGTTTCAGATTCCATCGAAGAGGAATCTTCGGTCGAATCGATCAGCGCTCGGACCAACTCTTTCTTAGTTTCCAAGTCCTCTTCTCGCTCCAAGCGATTGGCGAAATATTCCGATGTAACAAACCCGAACTTCTTGTCGCAGTAAGGCACGATTTTGACCAAGAGACGGTTCGGCGACGCCGGACAAGCCAGGAAATCATTCTGGAGAGCCTTGTTTTCGTTTTCCAAAAGAGGCAAAAAGCGTTCCAGAAGTGAAGAAGATGCGGGCAACTGAACATCAATGCTAGAATCACTTTACGGAATCAATGATCACTTACCTTGTTGATCATGTTCATTTTAAAAGTTTCCTTGAAACCGTCAGAAACGAAATTCTTCTTGTAGAGCCAGGCAAGGTGTGCAGAAGCAGAGTCCAAACCTTGAGAATTGCAGGAATCAATGGTTATATCCAGGAATTGGAAGATCTTCGCAAACATCATTTCGCGGTCCTCGTCGACGTTCGTGTTCATAAAACAGAACTGTACAACTTCGGAAAAGGCTTTCGACCAGGAGTTGACAGGGAACGCGTTCTCCAGGACTTTTCCGTCAAAAAAGGAGTCGATGGCCGATTTCAGCCACTTCGATTTCTCCGCTTCTGATGGCAGGTGAGTGTAGATCAAGGAAAACGAAGGTAGAAGGTACGTTTCCAGAAGAAGCCAGTGCCTGAAAAATCGAAGAAATAAGTAATAAGCTATATTTAAACCCTCTACTTACTTATCCTTCTTTCTGATCATCGCAACGAACTTTGGAATCACGGCCTTGTCAAGCTTGATAACTTGATAGAACTGATCGGTTTGCGCCAAATGCACGAAGCACTCGAACGCGTTTCTGGAGAGCGCGGGACTGTTACTGTCCAAAGACGAAAGAACCGCTGATGGAATCTTCGTCTTGAAAAACGGTTCAGGATCGGCTTTGAGCATGCGCGCGAAGAGTGAGAACAAGGAAGTTCTGACCTGAAAAAGAACGAAATAAGTTTGAAGCTGATATTAAATTGAACTTACGTTTTCGGGCAACGAAAGGAGCTGAGAGATCATGGGAGAGTTTGAAGAGATCTCCTGGACCAAAGCTTCATCCGCCAGCTTCTCCAAGTGGCTGAGCGCGTTCAAGCTTTGCGCTATAAGCCTATTCCCGCGGTCTGCGTCCTCCTCGTCGTCGGTAAACTTCTGAGGCTGCATCAGCTTGTGAGTTCGCTTGATGATCTCCATGACCATACTCACAAGCTCCTGATTGTAGGCTTCGCGAATCTTCTGGGCTTTGTGTTCTCCAAAGCATTCATTGAGGACATCAGCGCCGCTTTTCTTGACGGAGCTCTGGACATCGTACGTGGAGAAAAGCAGGAATGGAAGAATTGGCTTCAATTCATTTTGAATGCTCTTCTGCAGCTTGCCGATGTAGATTTTCAGGACGTTGTTGGTTTCTACCCGGAACGCAGCGGATGAGTCCTGAAATCCCGAAATTATGCCCCTGCTACATTTGGTCTTTGGTTCATAAGAAGATCCGACCGCTCCTCGCTCAAACGCAAACTCAAAATGAATGAAGCTTTCCAGTTCCAGACAGACCCATTCCAACGCAGACTAATTAGTGTCTGATACAAGAACAAGTAACGCCTGTTCCTCATTCCGTCCTTTGGTGTCAACGGTGAACGGTCGGTCTTTCCCTCCTTCCCCAAATTCAACGTTATCCTCTGAAGTCTTACCGTAATAAAAGTTGGATAATTTGCTGCAAAATGGGAGAAGGTCGGGAGCACTTCATCTTCGTTCTTCACAGGGAGCAGTTTGGACAATAATTCCAAAGCACCCTCACGCGTCTTGCAATCCTTCTTTGTCAGCTTCGCGAACGCCGCTCGGATTTCAGCGTCAAGTTCGAACATCGGCTGATCCTTTTGCAGGAAAAGGTTCGATGACGGCCCGAATCCGGCGAACGCGGCCGCGTGCCCAAGAAGGTCGGCCGCACGGCTGCTGCTCGCGGACTGAGCATTCCCTCTACGGCGGTTTGCTGCCATCTGGAACGAAGTGCGTCGTCCTCGAATCAAAAGTGACAAGTGCAAATAGAAATAGGCGTGAATTCGACCGCTGGGAACATGGATAAAAACGCGGGTAAAATGATACATTTCAACAAACGAAACAACAATGGAAAATAACAACAAATCAACAACGAAAATTCTATAAAAACGTGCCGTCTTCGTCTTGAAAATCGTCGAAGTCCTTGTCGAGATCCTTGAAGATAGGCTCGACCGGCACTTGCTGCTGCGGCTTCGCGATGGGCTTCCCGGTGAATTTGTCCAACTCGACTTTGTTCGAGCTGCGGTTGAGAACGTGCGCCATCGGTCCGGAGGCGTTCTTGAAATCTGACTCGCTGAAGATCGACTTGCTGCCGGTGGCCTTCTTGGGTTGTTTTCCGTCCCGGCGGTCGCAGATTTCCTTGATGACCTTCTTGCGGCGATCTGCGGACTTCAGGTGGTGCTTCGTGATCTGCGCCATGATGTCGTCGTCCACGCGGCGCTTCTCGATGTACTTCATGTACTTCAGGTTCCTCTTCAACAAGTCGGGAGGACGCTGGCTGCGCGCTTGTTCCACATAAGAGATTCCCTTAAACGGACCAATAAATCTGAATTTGTAAGTGTGGAACATACCTCTCTAGCGAGTTTGGCGCTGTGTTCGGCTTCTTGCTGGCGACCGTTGGCCTTCCTCTTCTTCTTGGTCCGGACGACTTCGCAGGTTTCGAGGTCGAAATCCTTGTCCAGGTCGACGGATTTCAGGAGTCGCTTGCCGTCTTCGATGATCCGTTTGCGGGCGCTCTGCTTCTTCTTCGTTTTCTTTTTTCCGGTGTCGATTCCATCGCCTAAACGTGATGCATTACAAGATGAAATGGCGAATGTGGTTTCCCGAAAATACGGCATATATATATGTATCAACGGCGAAGGTCATATCGAAATGGTATTTTTAGCCCAATATTTGTATGCGATTCCAGAACTTCGTCAGCAGTATAAGGGTGCATATACAAGCGCCTATCCAATCCAATTTTAGCAACGAATTTTGAAACTCTAACCCCAATATAAATAGGAAATAGAACTAACCTTCATTGACGAGATCCAGCGATTTCTGAAGCAGCTCCAGTGACATCTTGGAGTGTCGACCTGAAAATAGTTGCGATCATCGTCAATCAAATTCAAAGACCGAGAATCCACACGCAAAGCAGCCAGCGGAAGCACCCGGAAACCATAATTCTGTCCAGCTTTGGTGCATTGCACAATATTAGAAGATATCTCGGCGGGACCTCTTGGGAACATCATACGTTCTAGCGTTTGAAGAAGATCGACCGGCTGACTCTATGCCAGAAAGTTCCGAATTCCAAGTTTCTCACGGAAGGCCTCCAATTCGATCCTGGAAGACCCCAGATCCGACGGAAAATCTCCTGGGACAATCCCAGCCGCTGTCAGTTACGTTTAGGATGGGAAACACGGCCGTTCCCAAGCCGAATGTGTGATGTTTGGGAAGTGATACCTTAAAGACGTTCCAAAAGGAGCGAGCGCCGAAACGAGTTTCGACGGAATCTCCACGTCGCGCAGTCTTATTTCTCTCCAATTTGTGCTCCACAATTAATTCTTCCTTAAGATGTCTTCTTCGTCCAAAGCGCCCATCGTCCAACTTCACCGAGTCGAAGCTTTTTCAGCCGCCCATCGGCTCCACAGCTCCCAGCTCTCGGACGAAGAAAACCGGGAAATCTTCGGCCTCTGCAACAACAAAAACGGCCATGGACACAATTACCGCTGGAAGGTGACGCTGCAAGGTCCGATCGATCCTTCCACGGGGATGGTTTACAACCTTTCGGACCTGAAAAAGGAGATGAAGAAGGTGGTCGAGATGGTCGACCATAAGAACATCGATTTGGACGTCGAGTTCTTCCGCGAAGGGAAAGTGGTCAGCACCACTGAGAATGTGACTGTTTTCCTCCACCGCGAGCTGGCGAAGGTCATGAAGAGGCCCGAGATTCTGCTGCAGTCAACCGTCGACGAAACTGACAAGAACAGTTTCACCTTTAGCGAAGTTCCGGAACCGCGGTTGTGAATTTAGATTTGGAAATGAACTCGGTTTGTAGATGGGAACGGTGTTATTGCTAAAGATTCACCCCTGTTTTATGAGATTCCAGCCACCAATTTAAATATACAACGTGAAATGAGCGATTATGTACAAACAATGTTGCGAGAAAATGAGATCCTAAATGAGCGGCTCTTGAGCCGGCAGAGATACTTTGAGAGCCGATGTCGGGAAATAGTGCTTCCACAGCTGCCTGAAACGTTTATGGAGATAGTAGCCCGCTTTGTAGTACTCCGTGTCGATGCCGTTGAACTTGTAGCAGTTGTCGAACATGCGGTTCAAGTCGGCAATGAAAAGGTGCTCCTGTAATACAGCCATCAGGTGAAGAGATTTAGCCGAATCTTACGTGATTGTAGTATTTCCGGTCAATCCGTTCTCCAACCGTGGTCAGATCGATCGGGTAGAAGATGTGTTCGTAGTATTCTGGCACATCTTCGGCATTCACTGGCTCTAAGAAAGGCCACGAGTGCTGGTCTTCTTTCAGTTTCCTGAGCACCGTCCGCATTGTCGACAGGAGGTCGGAGTTAGAAAAGGCACTTGGCGCGACCCCCTTTCCTCGTTCGTCCAATTGATTCACTCCAGGAATCTTCGAGATCGGAAGGACGGCCGATTCTTCTGAAACGCAGTTGAATATCATCTTGAACCTCAAAAATCTCTTCTTACTTTTTTCTTTGAACAAATGCTCAATTCCTCCATATTTCAATCTTAAGTATGGATGGCTTTCCCTCGCCATGCACTTGTAGAGGTCCCTGGTGCGAAGAAGGAAGCTGGGTAGATCGGAATACACGACTCTAAAAACAGCTTTTTGGTTTGTAACAGATAGTATCTTCTTACTTTGGATGGAGCTGACATTCCATAAGCGTGGCACCTTCATAATGCTTCAGATACCCGTTGTACTGTTGATAAGGAAGCGTGATATTCTCTGTGAAGCCTTGTTTCTTGAAATATCCGGTCGCAAACTCATCGGCGTATGTGAGGAGATGGTAGATTTTACGCGATCGTATGCTGTAGTCCTTGAGATGGTTCATGAGGTGAGTACCGTAACCTCTGATCTATAAAATTGAAAAGTAGGGTCGAATAGCAGCGACAAGATGTACCTGCTGATTTCCGTAAACTGCACAGAAAACGATTTCTGAGAAGCCCTGCGTATCGAATTCCCGGAAACATATTCCGCCAGTTACACCGTAATCTGAAATTATTGTTTTAAGTTATAGCGATGAAAAGAAGAATCCTCGTTCGACAAGGCCAGCGAGCTATTCACATATCGCTAACGCTCTACATATACCAGGGTTAGTTCCATTACGAAATTCCTCACCTTTCTTAAGAAGCACCATTGTTTGCTGCCTGTGATCGAAGACGATCCTTGTTACATACTCGATCGGCATCTTCGGGAGCTGCTTGACGAACAGTTTCACAACGTCCAACAGCCATACGAGTTCTTCTTCGTCCTGCATTGGATCCAAGGAGTTCGCTATGACCCGAAACCAAATCACGCCTTCTTCAATTTCTTTTTTCACGCTTTCTAAACGTTTCACCGCCACGTAAAACGGGTCGTCCTTCGGTTTGAACGTCCTGTCGATATCCCTTGACGCCATTTCAGCTTCGTTCCTTTCGATCCCGCTTTTGACAAGTTCTGCAGGAAAATCGGCGTTTTCTCTCTCCCACTTCCTGGGAGAACAAAGAGGCGTTTTGTCGTTCTTCGACAGCTTTCTTCTCCTGCCGTCCGTGACTGGGGGAAGAACGAAACTCGTCGAGGGCTTCTCATAGTCCGTATCTATTCCGTTAACTTCGCCGTTTTGCAATTCGGAAGTTGAATGGAGCTCCAGCTTGAGAGGCAACACATTCAGGGATTCGTGGAAGCCGGTAGAAAGAGCCTGCTCAAACCGGTAAACAGCATCTGGATCCAAACGGTCTTCCTGCAGATCGTATTCTTTGCTGAGGAACTTCTGGAATTTCACGGCGAAAGATTCGACCGAATCTCGCGGCTGAAAAGTGAAAGTTCTATAGAAAGCCTTCCAAACACGAAACGTACTTTTTTGAGCTGCTTGCTCTTGGTGTTTAAGGCACTTTGAAAGGCTGCATTTGTTCCAAGAAGAAACTTGCGCCCGAAACAAGACACTGCATCGTGGCAGGGAATCGACTTGTAGGTCTTTGGCAGGCTACAGAAGAAGAGCCATCTGGAGAACATCAGCTTGTAATCCGGATCCGCCTTCTGCAAAAGTGTTTCTGGCGCAGGAACTTCCCAAGAATTCAAGGTTTTCAGGTACATCAAGGCAATTGCGACTTGAACTGCGGCGCCCCTAAAAGTCATTAAACTTAAAAACAACGTCTATAGTCGAGAATCTTACGCTTCGCTGAGCCTCAGGCAACTCAAGTAGGCGGCGACGAGCCGGATTACAGTTGGCTCCTGGAATGGAGGCATTCCGAAGGTCTTCGGAAGGGTCTTCATGACGTTCGGCTCCCGTGACCGCATGGTTTTCTGGAGCGCCTTGAGGAGTTCAAAGAGGACGTGCTTGACCGATGATAATTCTTGAGATTTGACGCGATCGATTAAGGATTCGACGTCAGCGGCAATCTTGATGAGTTGTTGCTGATCTGCCGGAGAGATGTTGGCCACAAGGTCCGAGTGGTTGCCTGGAATTGAAAACGGATTTGCGGATAAACGAATTGGGTACACTTTTAAGACAAGAACTAATTTAAGAGTACAAAAAGTCGTTTGATAACGAAAATAAGAAGAATCCGAAAATAAGATTTGAAGAAAGATCAGCCTAGAAAGATCGGAACCAAAGTCAAGGTAGAAACTTTGGTAGAATAGAAAACTCACCGAGAGGATGGTCGCAAGTCGAGCAGATCGTCGATACAGGGATCGAGCAAATCCAGGATCTGTCGGGCGACCATGGCTCATTCTTCCGTCGGAATCCGGCGCAGGGACAGCTGATGCATCCGCAGTGGAGCGCGAGTCTTCGGAGGATCGCAGTCGCTTCTTCTGTTTCGTCGTCGGTGCTGCTGGATGGGGGCTTGTGGGTCGAATTCCTTCGGCGGACGTTCGTTGGCGGAGGAGAAGCCGGAGTGCTGGGCGAAGCCGCGCGTTTCGTTCGAGAACGCATCGGATTCGGACGAAATCGAGCCAAGCGAGGGGACTCCACAGGCGTTTTTTCGTGTTTTCTCGAGCGGACGAACCCCGGCGCAAGTGGGGTTTAGTGGTTTCAGCTCTGGTCGCGTTGGGACGAAGAGAAGAGAGAGGAGTCGAGCGCCAAAAACAGGAAGCAGCGATGAGCGACAGATTGGTGCAGGTTGATGATGGGGGAGGCTGCTGCTGCTGGTGATGGGCCCGTCCAGGCGGTCGAGATCGGAGAAAGGAAGTGGAGAGAGGGCCTGCACGCAGAAGGAAGATTGTGGTGCGAAGAAGGATTGCTTATGACATGTAGGGGGCGCATTTCGGCGAGTTCGGAGCTGAGAGCCACCGATCCCCAAAAGGGACGATTTCGGAAGTTCTGGCTGCTTATGGTAGGAATCCGTCTAGTAGACAGACGTCTGTCTGGATCGGAAGAATCTTCACTTTGTTGTGCTGCTAGACGTTACTAGACGTCTGGGGTGTCTGAAACTGTCTTGAAGAAAATGTAGACAAGTCTAGAAAATCTTTCGATAGAATCGGCCGATCTGAAACTCATCTCACAGGAATCAAAGCAACGTTTGCCTTTTGCGTCCTCTTCTCCTAAGGACTCATGGCTTCCATTTATGCTGTATCTGAAAGTTCTCTAATTCCCGAACCCAAACTTCAGATTACGAATTCTGCATCTGGTGATCTGGCCATAAAAGTGCCTCTTTTCGTCCTCAAAATTGACCTCATCATTCATTCTCTAGCCTCTGCCGCTAAACACTGTGAACCAAACGCGAAATTCCTGAGCTTGCCCCTTCGCCTACTGTATCGATTTCATTATTCATAGATTTTCGATGCAAAACGCCGATTATTTCTCCTCGTGCACTCGTTTAATCCTCCGACTTTCGATGATTCCGCGCATGATTCCAAAGATTACTTCTTTCCTGTATTAACAATCGATTTTACGCCGAGTTTGCCCGATTTCAGAAACTTGCCAAGACGCCGAAATCGATGGAGGAAGCGAAAATTCCGCTCAACGCGTGTAAGAAGATCTTCGTCGAGCGCGACTACTCGAACGGGTTAACAGTGAAGTTCGTCACGACTTTTCCCACGAGATTAACAGGAATGGTACGTTTTCGAAGGCTTCTTTGGGTGTTTGACCGATGTGTATTGCAGATCAGTCCTGATGCGTGGGAGAACGTCCTGATGACGCTGAACACGATGTTCGCTGAAGCCGAACAAGTGTGCTCCTCGTCCGTCATGGAAACCCTCGTCGGCTGCTTC
>KN166225.1:0-13228 GCA_000757745.1 Steinernema scapterisci
CAGGGAGACGGTATGGTCCGCCGCAAGAACCTGCCTATTGAGTACAACCCTTAATTGTGCCATGTCGGAATTAATAAACTAACTTTGTAACTTGCTGTGTACTTTTTCTTGTTCTTCGAATCTGGTTTCTGAAATTTGATTCCAGTCATCTTCTCGTTCGGTTTCTTCGGTGTTCTCTTCGGTCGTCGTTGTTCTTCGGTGGAAGTGCAGATGCCGGTCGTGTTTCAATTCAAATCATATCCCATCTTTCAGTGTACCACCCTGTACAAATGAAGCATTGCTCGAATGTGTTCTGGTAAAAATTTATGCAAAAGCGTGATTCAGGAATAACAAGTAAATCAACAATAACAACTAACCCGTGCGATCCTAGCCTATTTTGTTCTCTGCAGCTTGCAAACGTACATCGGTCCGAAATTCGACGGCAAAAACGGGATGACTAGAGAACCTCTTCTGCACTGTTCGCTGAATCTGTAAAATCCTGATGAGGTCAGGTGCCGTTCTAGCTGGACCAGCTTCTTCTCAATGACCTAAAACACACGCATCAGCAACTGTCATGTTTGATGCTTTATACCTCCATTCCCATTTTCTCGGAAGCGATTGCGACTGCGTTCTCCACGACGGATTCGTTCTGGACTGGACTCAACGCACATGTGGAGTAGACGACGTATCCACCGACCTTCACTGATCGTAGCGCATTTCTGTAATGTGGATTTAGACCAAAAACAAGGAGTGCAAAACTTACAGTAATATCTTCGTCTGGATCTGAGGCAGGTTCAGCCGCTCGTTGGACATCGTGGCGCTGTACAGGTTTCCTTCGTCCTGTTGAGCCGCAAGTCGGTCCGTCGTACAAGGCACGTCCACGAGAACTTTGTCGTATTGGCATTCCTCGTCCCAGGCTTCGAGGTTCGTCGCGTCGCGGCGCTTCAGGATTACGCGATCAGCCGCTTCGCAGTTCTCCGGCACGTACATCGATAGGGCTTTTTGAAGCTGACCCAAACGCGCCAGTTTGAAATCGTTGCAGACCAGTTTCTCTGAAAGCAAGCAGAATTGGGTTTGCAAATTGAAGTCGAGCTTACTCGCTAAACCAGTTTGCAAAACGAGCAAACTTTTGCCACCGGGCGCGGCGCACATGTCCAGAACTGTATCGCCCTGCTGGAGATCGAGTGCAAGGACAGGGACGAGCGATCCACCGTCCAGCAGCCACCAGCCAGGAACTCCATCAGCGTCTTTGCTTGGGAATGGGAAATCCGCCATGCTGCCGCGGGGAAACGTGAAGGCCTTGAGTTCACGTGGATAGTAGATGAAGTCTTCTTTGCTGGGGAGATTCGCAAACTGACCTTCGAGTCCGGTCACCCTAAAACGTGGAAAGTTGAATCTACGGCATCAAAGAGGTTGGAATACTTGATGTCCAATCGATCCAAGCGGCTTTCGGTTTCCTTCAATCCCATCTGAAGCTCTCCTGCAGTGACGCTTTGGGTTGGCTGTGTGAATTCTCCCAAACTGGCGTCGGATCTGTCGGCGAGCAGTTCTTCGTCCCAAAAAATTCAGCCATTAAGAACATAACACTTCAAGGAACGTTGCTTACCACTTCCTTAGGAGGCTCGTATCCCTGCTCCGCGTATTCATCGGCTTCCAGCGGTTTCTCCTCCGTCCGCTTCTTCTTCTCAGCGATTCTTTCCGAAGCTTTCTTCCCGGAGGTCAGCTTCGAGATCAGGTCTTCTGAGCCGATGTCCGTCAGGATTTGTTGATTCGTTTCGAAGGAGTTTGAGAATCTGAAAATAGGACATGAACAAGTGAAAACACGGAGCAGTTCTTACCTGTTAGCGATAGCAATGAACTTGTTTGGCGATACCAGCCCTAGGCGAATCGAGGGCCATCGTTTTCCGAAGAGCGGCCCGTAGTAGAAGTCGAAGTGGTCCAGCGCCAGCATCGACGGCGTCTTCACTGGGCGACTCTTCGCGATCTTCGTCTTGAATTTCTGCGTTTTCCATCGAACGCTCGCGGCGAGCGGCGTTCGACACCTGCAGATTGAGGCGGCTGTGCCGAGCATCTGGAAATGGGACCAAAAGGAGCTGACGGACGCGAATCACATGACAGCCTCGTCAAACGAATGCTAAAACCTATGTTTGGCCACGAGAGATTCACGGAAACGGCGAGAAGACGGATGATGCTGCGAGCGTTAGGAAATGCCTAGAATTCATGTCAGATCGAGCCAAAATACGCCAGGGATCTTCGCAGTGCGTGACTGGGTCCTTGCCCCCTGTTCCTAATTCCGAAAACACGAAACGCCAAGCGAAGCCCAAAGAAGCGACCAAAAACAAGCCCAGAAATCCATCCACCTTCACCCAAAAGCGCCATCAGATCCAAGCCTTTTCCCATCAGCAGCAAATCGCATCTCAAAACCACCGTCTCCTCTCACTGATCAATCAGGCAACCCAGAGTTGATGCAACATTAACAAAGTCAAGAACTCCAAAATTCTCAATTTTTCACCTGGAAAATCACCAAAAATCACATAAAATCTACAAATAACAGTTTCTAAGCGTTCTGCTCCAAAGGCAGAACGATCTTCTTCTGCTCCGCGTTGGCGAAATCCTTCGCGAACTTGTCCATGTAGGTGCACGTCGGCAGGACTTTGAGGTCGTTCGCCGCGGCGTATTTGAATGCTTCCTAAAGCCGAAAATGAGAAAATTCAGAGCAAAAAGGGACCTACGTTCACGAGAAGCTTCGCGACTCCTTTGCCTTGGTGCTCGTCGGGGACACGGGTGTGGTAGATGTCCATGACGTTGTTGGGCAGCGTTCGGTATTGGAGAAAGCTTCTTGTGTTGTCTAAATGGGGATGTATTCCACGATAACCAACGCTGAAACTTACTCATTTTGATGAAGAATTCCAGGGCCTTCTTGCAGTGTTCCACGCGGATTGCCATGGCTCTGAAACGGAGAGAAAGAGGTGAATACGGGCACAAAGGAAAAGCACAAATCAGAACGAAACTCGGGCGAGCGAGGAGAGTGCGACGGCGACGAAGCGGGAAATCACGAGAGAGCACGCAGAGAACAACATGTGATCGATGTGAGGGGTTTCCCGTGATTTTGGGACGCATTTTTTGAAGGAATGCGGGGTCATGAGGGAATTCGATAAACGCGGAAAAGGAACGCGGGAACAGCAAGCAGTTGGCAAGAACGAAACCCAAATTAATCCGCACAGGATCATCAAACGATGCTGCCGTGAAGATGGATGAAAATAGATGAAAAGCACATAAAAATTTCATCCAAATTTGGTGCGAAATGCACGCGAGAGCTGCGCAAAATCAAAGATCGTCTTCTGGGAACACGAGACCGTTGTTTATGAAGCGTTTGGAGGTCCAGGAAACGCTGGATCTCTGAGAATCGGCGCTACATCCAAGCTCTCCAACACCCAACCGCTCCCTTCAACCACCGGCGATCCAGAATGAATCTTTCCAGACACGAACTTCAGACAGTAAAATCGTCTGGACCTGTAAGCGCTGATGTCTGAAAATATTCATTCGTGCTTGAATTTTGCCCGCGGACTGGTCGGCTTCTCATAGAAAAGTGCACTCATCCTAGACATTGGTCCACTTCAGACTTCGGCCGTGAACTCCAGTAACTCCAGACTAGACAGGAACGCATTTCAGACAGAGGCCAGACAAGCACCAGCTGGATTTGAGAGGGGTCATTTCGAAGCAACCACTATCTGATGAGCGGTTGTGAGCAGAGTTCAGCCCAGGGAGGGTCAAAGTACGCCCGTAATCGTGATCTCTGATCGTCGGTCAACACAGAGACGAACTCACTGCTTAGAATTCAACCAGCTTTACTCAAGTACGTAAAAAACATATTTTAAGCGTTTCAGTTCTTATCCACTCTGAGCAACCAGCGATTTCTTCGACGCCAGTCCCATCCTCTGATTTGTGAAATCGAAGATTCCGCAGTAGGACTGAAGAAGAGGCACTCCAAGGACCCATTCATCAAGACTGCTAGAAGCGGTGAGGCTCAGGACGCAGGTACTGTCGTCGTAAACGCGGGTGCCGTTGGAGAGAGTACTGTAGGCTGGAACAACGTAGTTGGAAGCCGGAATCGAGTAGTCGGTGCCGTTGACGGTGAGGATGATTGGAGCGAATTCTTCATCACAGGGAACTGCATTGGCCACACCGTTGATTGTGGACACGGAATAAGCCTTGTAGATGAGTTTCAGCATGTCAGCTGGAACTCCGATCAGGCTGGACGCGGATGCGATTATGCCATTGGCCGGAGGTGAATAGGGGTCGCTGAGAATGTCGCCAAGAGCGAATTTTGTTATAGGCAGGACCCAGAAACTCGTGTTTGTGGCTGGAATCCAGGAGAAGTTGCTGTAGCAGAGGTTGGGATCGTAAGCTCCGAAAGCAACGGATCCGGCGATTTGTACCGAGCCGTTCTGGGCCACGTGGTTGTAGGAAATCGCGAACATCTTCGTGTCGATCTGCTCCGAGATGTAGGCCGTGTCGAGGAACGATGAACCGTTGATTCTCTTCTGAGCTGGCATTCCAAGACCCATGATTCCATCGTAGGGTAGAGAAGTCATGGACTGGGGGAGCGAATTGGCCAGGCCGACTTGCTGGATGGGGTTTACGAGGTTTCCGACCTGAAAGGAAGATTCAGAACTAGCAACAATGGGAGGGTTCCCACGTTTAGGTAGTCGACCCCGACAGTGCCATTGACGCCGTAAGACCCGCTGAAGTTTCCGTTTTTCGACGAATTCAGGAAAGTTGTCGAGTCGCTGGGGTAGAAGATGAGTCTTGGGTTGGTGAAGTTCCCGTAGCAGGCCAGGCTTGTGCAGTTAGGACCGGTGACCCAGAAATCGGAGGATACGGTATCGAACATGACGCGGACGTTTTGGGCTAAACAGATTTGGTCCAAGCAACGTAAACTTCAGCTTACCAGGACTTCCCAGCGACACAGGATAAGAATAGACGTCGTTATAGGTCGTGAACAGGATCGCCTGGGGAGGAGTGGTGTCATTGGCAGGAACCATCTCGCTGCGGCGCATGAACGGGTCCGTAGTGGCGATTCCAATTCTCTGGTTTGTCATATCGAAGATTCCGCAATAGGACTGTAGGAAAGGAACCCCCAGAAGCCATTCACCGTCGTAATCGGACGGGGTTGGCTCCATGTTGAGCATGCAGAGACCGTCGTAGTACTGTCGCGTGCCGTTGGAAAGATAGGCGAAGGCTGGGACAACGTAGTTGGAAGCCGGAATCGAGTAGACGACGCCGTTGATCGTGAACTGGATGGGCGGAAAAGTGCCGTTGCAGGGAACTTGTAAGTCAAGATAGAAATTTCCGTTGGAGAGTTGAGCGTTTAGCCCTTGGGCCAGCGAGTCCAGGATGTCCTCAGGCACTCCGATGACTTCGCGCAATGATTCTATGCCGCCAACGGCAGCCGTAGAGTAAGTTGTGTTCAGGATTCCTCCGACAGTGACCTGCGAGATTGGTACAGCCCAGTAATTCGAACTGTAAGATGGAATCCAAGAGAAGTTGCTGTAGCACAGGTCGGTGTCGTAGCCTCCAAACGTGACCAATCCAGCGTCTTCTCGAGGAGCTCGATGGTAAACGAGCGAGAACACCTTTTGGCTCAATTGGCCAGATTGGTATGCGTTGTCGATGGGTGAGAGTCCAGGACCGGTGCCCGAGGCATGTGGGCTCCAAACGAGTCCGAAAATCCCGTCCAGCGGAGCGTAGGAGAACCAAGATGGAACCTCGGAGGCGATTCCAACGGTCTGTTTCTGGTTGACCATACCAGCGAACTGTAACAAGATACATCCTGTGGGACCAAAGCCAACAATCTTACGTAAAGAGTGTCAGTTCCAAAGTCTCCGTCGGCCGATTCTGAGTCATACTGTATGCTGAAAGAGTCGCTCGTAGAACTGTAGGTCGATGAATTGGCTGGGTTGTACACAAGCCTATAGTTATCGTTAGTTCCCGTGCAGGCGGAACTGGTACAGTCCGGCCCAACAACCCAGAATTGGTAGACGTTAGTGTCGAAAGCTATGCGGAGTGGTTGAGCTAAATAAGGTCTTCTTAGATTCGTTAGGGATGTGCAGGCTTACGAGGCGTTCCCAGGAAAATGAGGCCTGTGTACATCTCGGAGTAAACAGTCCCGGCTGTGATGTTAGGGAGAGAGCTGGGGGAGACTCCACGGCGATACCGACGAGGTTTTGAACTGGACATGATGGTTTTTTGTAGCTCGAACTGGACGAGGGCCTCCGAGAGAATCAGAGAGGCCAGGAGGAAGAGAGCGACGGAGTTGGTGCCCATTGTGGCGGCTGGATTCAGGACACTGGAGTCAGAGAAGAAGTTGTAGGATGAAATGTAGATTTCTTCCAGCTTTTTAAAGCCGCCTATTTGTAGTTTTGTGCCCAGTTCTGTGAAATCTGCAGGCTGACGACTACAAGATTCGTGCTTTACATGATCCTAATCCTGATGAATCTTGATGCACTTTTTGTAGGTATGTTGCTTCATTCCATGCAGCCGTAGTTTGTACTATTAGGCGTAAGCTGTTTTTCTGCACTGTGAGTCGAACAGATTTCGTATTTTCGTGTTTGTTAGAGCTAAGCGCTTTTGCTAAGCGCAATTTCATGAAACACACTACAGAAGTCATTACAGTATCCAATTTCGCATCTGACAGTGCATTTCGAGCCTCATTTTCACCAAATTTGCTGTTTACGCAACTTCTGAAATTCGAGGCGTTTTGGTTCGAATAGGTTGGCCTTCTGCAGGCGAAACGATGCGGAGGAGCCAAGGGTGAGATGCCTTTGCCAAGCGTTCCAAGCGAGAGGTCCGCGCCGTTCGATCGGCGAAGTTTGCAGCTGTTCCTTGCAGATGGTTACGTGTTTTCGGGTCTTCGGCTTCTGGCTTCACTGCTCCTTTCACAGCACTAGCATAAGATAGGTTCATCGGCTTCAGGGTTAGATGCCTCAGCTTTCAAACCGCGTGCAAGCGAGAGGCGACTTTTCCAGGAATTGGCGCCGCTTGCGACGGATTTCCTCTGCGAATCATTCAAGTTTCCGCGCTTCTCTTGCCTCGTCTTTTGCGTTCTGATCCGCGGCTTCTGGCTTGACCATCGTTCCTAGGATTCCTCAGGTTGTTCCAGAAGATGAAGCCGATATCAGAAGCCCATAAACTTCGAATTTTATAATTCGTTTCCGATGCAAATCGTTCGCGTTTCTGTGCTCTTTTTTGCCTCGCCTCCCGCGGTCCGCTCTACGGCTTCTGGCTTAGCTATCCTTCCTCGAATCCCCGTGGATTTCCCCAGAAGATGAACCCATAATCTGAAGCTGACCAGCTTCGAACTTCTGGCTCGTTTTCCCTCCAGTCCGCGCCGTAAATCCGAACATGTGATATTTCCATCTCGCGTTAGGCGCTATTTTCGAAAACCAAATTTTCGTGTTTTCAGAATCGCGAATCTCAAAGAAACATGGACGAGCCCTTGGAAGACCCGTCGGACGTGAAGACTTCGCGAATCCTCGCCCGTGAAACCATTGGGAAGCTCCTGCGCGAATTCGTCGCCATCCCACCTCAACTTGGGAAGTCCTACATCGACCGGATGATCGAAGATGTCGTCGAGCTGAAAAGTGAGTTTTTTGGTTTCATTTTTGGGTTTCATTTCGCGATTCTGCAGAAGCTGATCTCCTTTGGGCCTTCCGGGACGAAGTCTCTGCGTTCGTCCAGGAAGTGAAGAGCCAGAGTCAGCTGCTGACGCCGTTCGCGGTCGAAGTTTGCTCCCAGTTCTACTCCGCCCTGTGCAAGACCAACCTGGAGAAGGTGAAGGCCGACTGGATGGAATTCCTGCGCTCCACGTTCTTCATGCTCCAGTCCGAATTGCGCATTCCGCGCGTGGCGTTCCTGAAGATGTGGAAAATGGCCGTTGAAATGAAGATCGCGGAGGAAATGGGCCTGGAAGGTGAGCAATAAATTATCCTATTTTGGCCTCATTTCGGGGAATTTCCAGATCAACTTCTCGACAGTGCCATGAAGGTCTACGTGAGCAAGGTCACGCACAAATGGAAATACGAACGGAGCGCGATTTTGGACTTGATCCGGCTCCTAATCCAGCGCAAGAAGATGGCATTCCCAAGCGAATCAAGCGAAGAAATCAGCGACTTCGTGAACTACATCGGCAACGAATACGCTGATTACGACTTGGGCGAAGGAGATTTCGCTCGCGTCACGCAGTTTCTCCTAGAAAATATGGCCGACTTGACCGACAGCGTGTGCGCTCTCATCGGAGAGCGCTTGAGCATCTTGGGTCGTATTTCGAAGAATGCGATCGAGCTGCTTTACGCCCTCGAGTAAGCGTGTTTTCACCTTTCAGTTCTGATTTTTATGGTTCAGGAAAGCCGGCAAATGTGACTTCACGACAGGAGAATTCTCGGAACGAGTTCGAGACTCGATCCTCGCAGAACGCGTCAAGGACGGAAACGAGGAAGCGCTTGAGGAGATTTTCGCCTGGTGCAGCGAAAATATGGACAAGTTTGCCGAAGCTCTCGATGCGTCGGAACAATTTTTGCAGGGAACGCCGGAATTGGTAAGTGGACTTATGCAAAGCTCATTCTTGACCTTCCTTATTTCCCTTGGGTGCCCTGAGAATCCTGTTTCTTATCCAAACCCAATTTCAGGATGTCAAAATCCAAGCAGAATGCCTGAAAAGACTGGAAGCATGCGAAGAAATCAAGCAAACCCAACGGGAACCCCTGTATCTCGCCTGCCGGAAGCACAGCCGTGGACCCCACCTTGGCCACGAAGTCCTAAAGCGAGATTCTGCGTTTTTCCTAAAGAACACCGAAGCTTTCCGCAAGTTCCTGGACACGAATAAGGATCAAGCTCCCCTGAACACGAAGGAATACCTGGAACCGATTCTGACGTTGTGTCGGAATATGTTCACCGATGATTACGGGGCCGGCGACATCGAAAACGCGATCAGAACTCTTCAAGTCGTCGCGGAATCTAATCCGGAAGTGGATTTGATTGGTGAGTATCTTGAACTAACTTGGACAATGACTAATTCTGAGTTTCCAGAAGACAGTATCAAGGTAAAGATCGTCGAGATAGCGCTGGATCCAATATTCGATACGCTCACCCGGGTGACGGCGACGCTCATGCTGGCTTCCTGTGGAATGCAGAAACTGATCGATCATCTGCCGGAACTGATGAGAATCTTCGATCTACGGTAGGCTCCCAAACTCCTGATTACGCTGAGAACGCAATTCCAGGCCCATCCTCCTGAAAGCATTAGCCGACCACCTGCCGAACCATTTCGACGAGGCGCTGAAGCACTACATCGACTTCCACGCGGCCGGGGACGAAGGAATGGCGGAGCCGCTGAATATCCTCTACAAGCGCTTGAAGAATTGCGAAGGCCGCGAGGTTCCCGAAGGAATGGAGCCACCGAAGCTGGAATTCCAGAAGCTGACCGAGAAGGGTGTTTACGCGGATCTGGAATACATCCGCAGGCAGTTGGCGTTGGATCCGTCCGAGATCAACGTGACCGATTGCCATGGAGATTGAAATTTTATATTATATTTTTGTGCTGTCACGGGTTTGAATGAATTTGAAGTAGGAAATTGGCTGTTTTACGCTTCAAATTTCAAATCGTTTTACTGGTGAAAGGAGAACACACGACAAATATGGGATTTGAAGACACACAAGCGGAGCTTCGGGGTCGAGTACGTGGAACTGGCACATGAAATGACATCTGTCGCTTGGAATTCCGGATCCATGGGATCGGCATCTGTGATTTTCGAGAGGATTCCTGACGAGTTCATGTGGATGACAACGGTGACATTCTTCTTCCTGTGGATTCACAACGTCGGGTGGCGAGGCGGTGGAGATTTGTGGCGTAACGTTAACTCCTGTCACGGGAGCATTGAAGAGCCCATCAGCATGGTGACAGAATCAATGTAGATAGGACTCCCACGCGTATGGGAAATGCTCTGGGATGAAGCACTGGATCGAACCCGATCCCAGGAACGTGTCATAGCACGTGAACACTCCTGTGATATACGGCGATATCCTGAAATAGGAGTTACAACAGATAGCCGAATTTAAGGCAGAGGGCCATTGTTTCAAGCTCGAAATCTTGTTTTAGCAGTTACTAAAAAATGTGACTAACGGATGGTGATGAATAGGAACGGCAGTGCGACCACATTCCAGCTAAATTTTCCTTCCTACATCGCGGTTTAGCTCGTTTTCTTCTAAGACGGGTGTTACTTCGTTCCAGCTCTATTTAGCTTTCATGTGTCGTCCATGAAGAACTTGCATGTTGAAGAGGTCCTCCCAAAGACCAAAATCTGGAATTAGGATGACTCTGATATTGGCTCATTCTGAATCATACTCACCGTCATGTGCAAACAGATCTTGTCATTCTCGGCTTTTCTTGATTTTCTTGATTTTCCTTGATTTAAACCCTGAAAAAGACGTACTTTGAACATTCAGATGAATCAGTAGTCGCGCCAGCTACAAATACCCCACGTGAAAACCCGAGCGCAGGTGAGAAATAGCAATTCTGGACAAGCTCCAGGCTCCACGACTGACACAGGGGCAGTCACCCGCTTGGCTAAAACTGTCGACGCTACCTTATCGCGCTCATCCACAACCCAGTACAGTCGTCTTCACCACATCGACTGTTTTGCAGTGCTGGCGCAAAGCAGTGCAGGCGAGTTGTCCGAAAGAAATGGGCGACGCTGCAAAAAGGCAAAGTGCATTTGCATAAACAGCCGCATAAAAGAGAGCGAAATGAAGGCGCCTCCGATCCGCGTTCGCGGAAGAGACCTCCAGACCCTTATTACCTTGCTCTTTCATTCACCAGAAACCAAGATTATTGACAAGACTCTTTATTCAGCCAAATCGAGAATCCCAAGCCACATCCAGCAACAACACATCTCCTAAGCCTTTCAGACTCCATTGCTTCAGACTGGAAGACCAAACTTGGGCAAGTTAAGACTGAAGAACCTCTCAGAATCTCCCCGCTTGATCTTCCACGTCGTGTAAACCGAAGCCAGCGTGAAATAAGACGCAAAGAAGAAGGCGGTCATGAAATAGAGACCGTCACGGCAAGATTCAAGTTCATTGTCTTTGCTCTTTGGCCTCCAATCCACAAACTGGTCCAACACGCAGAATCCCAGGCAAAAGAACGAAAAGAAGAGAGTCAATAGGAAGCCGCACACAAGCAGAGTGGTGTACACGATCAAGAACCTCCACTTCTGTCTTACCAGGTCAGTAAGGGTTCCAACGGAGATGACGGTGATGATAATGGCAGCCAGAGAATATAAGGGAGGCACGGCCGAACTCATGTTTTCGGTTCTGGGTTGCCAAATGAGAACAGCCAGGCTGAAGAGGCACCAGCCGGCGGCGCCGATGACTGTCATCACCTTGGCGATCGAGTCCAGCGTGGTGTGGGAGGTGGGGGAGGAATCGGAAGATGAATCCATGGCGAAACGAACAGGTCGGATGGGGAATGAGTGAATGGCCACTCTCAAATGGAGCCAAAGTGATGCCTGGAAGCATCGCCTAAAGTCTCATCTGAGATCTGGCATTGCCATACCCAAGGGATTCAGAGATGTAGGCTGCTTCTCATCTCGAGCCACTCCACAAAGCCACATTTATTAGAATCAGACAGGATATCAAACTTCCTGGTTCCTAATGACTCAACAGATCCTCTTCCGCCCAGGAAATCAACATATTACCAATCAAAGTCTTAATCGACAATGTCAAATTCGGGATTTTCCTGATTTTCCTTAGATCTTCGTGAGTTGTCCAACTGATGAAACTCATCGACAACATATAACCGGATAGAGACGTTTTCCTTGCTTTTAGGTCTTCCCTGTAGTCATCCATCTTAGGAAATACCTCCTCGTTGAAGCAGGTCTCCTTAAAGTCTTCAGGGTCAGAAACGCTAATCATCAAAGTCAGCATCTTCCTAGGATGATCCGAAATCAGCTTCTTACAGTAATCCTTGTCAAAACCCAAGTCGGTATCCACATCCACTATATCGATTACGGTAGTTCGCGATTGGTAGATCGCGGATCTTAAGATTTCCCCAGTTTCCTCAGGCCAACTCCCTCTGATCTCAATCTCCGTTAGCTGATCTCGGGCTACACAGGTCTCCAAGAACTGGAAGCATTCAGGGCCACAGTAGACGAGAGCTAAGTGGGTTACGGTAGGCAGGGGTAGGAATTTTTCTAGGAGCAGTTTTTGAATGTTGATTTGGCCTTTTTTGGGTGGAATCATGATTGTCAGTTCTCCCTTAAATAGGCTTAGCATTTGGTCAAGGACAGAGTCAGCTTGGGCCTGAGTGGTAAATGTAGACATAGGAATCGGTCTCGCGTCTCCCGAATCTGGATCCCAGCTCCAGGGCATCATTTCCGTATCGTTAACGTTGATATGACCGATAATTGCAGACTTCGAATATCTAGAAAGTATATCAATAGGACTCAAAAAGTGGATCTCGTTAGAATGGTTCTGGTCAGTGATGGTCCACGACATTTTCCCGGAATTTCCTGGATCTGGGAAAGCGCACAGTTCCACGTTTGTCCGCGTCTGGAGAATTTTGTCACACATCTTTTTCCAGGTTTTAGGTTGGAGATTCTTAAGTCTAGCTACGGCTTCTTTCGCCATTTGGATGAGCACAGATTCTAGGAAAACGAGCGGGACGGAGTTCATGGTGGCGGGAGGAACTTTGGGGAAGTTGAAGATCAAGATATATAGGGATTGGGGTGGCTAAGGTGAGAAGTTCAAGCATCGTTGGGATGAGGCATGCATCGCCCTGGAAAAGGCCTGATTTTACAGCCTGACTGTACTACAGTAGCTATATAAATTCCAACTTGGGCAGAAACGGGGTTTCCAACCCACATTGAGAAGGCATCATGGCGTGAAAGTCGGGCTGTCCCAAGTCACGCTTGTTTTAAGCTTAGATTCCTTTGGAGATCCCAAATTGAGGTTTGAGGTCTCAGAGCACAACGTAGCTGGCTTCCCGAAGCAGCGAGTTCTAAGGTACTCCCGGATATCCGAAGTACTGTCGTAAAGACAAAGCTGCTTGATTCAGACCGGATCCTAGTCAGAATCGGGTCCGTCGGAAATACCTAAAGTGTGCCCAGCTGCCCAAACACGTTTTCGCACATCCTTGTTTTCGATTCTAAGCAATATTTTTGACCCTGTACAAATATAAACTCATATGTTTTGA
>KN166225.1:15705-29460 GCA_000757745.1 Steinernema scapterisci
TTCCAAATTCTCCTTATATCTGGCCAACCCTGACAACACATCCCACATTGCCATTATGGATTCCCTTCCTCTTGTCTTCCTGAAACACACATCCGCACTGATCAACCCAAGCATGGATACCAAATTCTCCGCGGATCCTCTACCTCAGCCATGGAACAAAGTCATAACCGACCGCCAAAGCCAAACTCAATCTTACAGGCTTTTCGTATATCGAAAATCCGAAACAGAATTCTACTGTCAGGTCGAGCCTAATAAGGGATTGGAGCATCTAACCATCAATGATCTTTTCGTCAAGGACAAGAAATACTTGGCCGTTATTTCCGACCTTCTAGTTCACAAGTTCCCCGAACACCTTAGATCTCCTTTACCGTTAACAAGTATCTCGAAACGGGACCTTTTGGATAAGGTGCTTCCCCTCGTTCACCGTCAGTTTCTCTTCAAATCTACATTTCCTTGTTCTCCTAGCATGACAGTCGAATTTACGGAAGACGAAGAACTTTACGAGCGATGCCTAAAAATGGCCGTCCAAATCCCGCGTTTTTGGTCTTTGGAGTCTTCTTACGTGGGAGCAGAAACTGAAAGACTTCTGAGCCAAGGCATCCGGCACTGGAGCGTGAGTCATTTGGAAATTAAAGGATCTTGTCCACCGTCTTTTGGAGCAGAAATCATAAGATCAAAAGGTATAAGAAATTTGGAGTTGACTGGTGGAATGATCACTTTTGATGTGGACGTCAGGAGCCGTATACGACGACCTGTCCCAGATCATCTCGCTCGCCCGGTGACAGCAGAAGTTTGCCAAGCTGCTTTCGATCGATGGATTTTGGAGGAGGGAAGGTCGGGATTTTCAATTTCAGGAGTAGGAGGCTACACTAAAGATGACCTTGAAAGGTTGCCAGAAACAAGTCACGTCCAGGTCGAAGTGGCTTCCACCGACGAGCACGTTGAATTCACAGTTCCAGGATTCAGATGCAAACTTAAGTTCGCTCTTAGTTTTACAAGTTATGTTCAAAAGCTGGTGGAAGCCCCTCAACCTTATTTGGACTATGAGAACGATCTGGAGTGAGATCCATCTTCTTTAGTCCTTGAAGCACAAGCTTGTGAAAGCTAGTAAAGTACCTCGAATTGGTCCAAAATAATAAAAATCATGCTAATATCAAAAACCTCAAAGTCCTCAAGATCATTGAGAATTTATACAAAGCAACCATTACAAGCAATTTCATCGAGCCTTCAAAGTGCCTCCAAATCGACGTACTTGATGTCCGGGTGCTTCTTAACTATGTCCGACTCGAGCCTATCGATTTCATCTCCAATTCTGTCGATGACTTGCTCTCCATGAGCCATCATAAATTGCTCCAGCTGATCCGTATTTTCTATGTTTCGAACCTTCTGAAAATGGCTAAATTAGAGTTCAAAAACGAAGATTCAGATACCTGAAGCATCGCCGGCATGTCGCACCTCTCCCTCAAGTATCGTCGGGTGATTTCTCGTCCGTTAAAGTCGATCTCGGCCTTGAATCGCGATTGTTCGACTCCTAGAGACGTCGCTTTCACGTCGTGTACTGATCTATACATAAGAGTTGAACCAAGAACTAAGATTTAAGGCATACCTGATCACGGAGTCCTGCTTTAGTCTGCACGTTATGTCATCGACCATCCGCTGAGGAAGCGATCGGCCGACCAGATGTGCGGCGTTCGACCTAATGATGAAGCCGGCTACCGTACCCAGGAGACAGCCGATAACAATCGACCCGACGCTGTCCGGGATCGGTGAGTTCAGCAGGGAGCTCATAGAGACGGCCGTAAGGGCGACGATGACTCCAGCCACTGCGGCAGAATCTTCCAGGAGGACAACGCTAAGACTTGGATCCGCGGCCGTTTTCACTGAAATTGGCCATGACCATAGAGGAGGACTTCTTAGAGCACTCTTACCGTACGCCATCAATGGCATCTTGGCGTCCGCCGCTTTTCGTCGAACTGCTCTGAAAGCAGTCATGGCTGAGGCTCCTTGGAATAGCAGGGACATTGATAACGCGTAGTACGCCTGAAAAGATTCCTTGAAACTCCAGAACAACTCGAGATCTGCTTACGTATGTGAGAGGCTCGAGTGGAGTTGGGTTCAGGAGACCCGAGATTCCGTGGTGCAGGGAGAGAGCGCACCCGAATGAAGCGATTCCACAGCCGCTAATGAGCGACGCCACATATCTGCTGTTCCCGTATCCGTACGGGAAATCAGGATTCGGGTGTCTCTTCGAATAGTTTATTCCGAGGAGCAGGATCAGTTGGTTGGCAGTGTCCATTAGGCTATGGACGCCTTCGGCAAAAAGCGCTTTGCTGCCGGTAAGGTAGGCGGCCCCGAATTTCCCGAGCGTGTCGCACGCGTTCAGGCATAGCGCGATCCCAACGACGGATTCGGCTCCTTTGGATTCAGGCGTCCTGATGTGAGAGTTCAGCAATTCAAAGCATAGAATCGGCTCACCTTATGTGCTTCTCCGACAAATGGAATCCTGTCGTGGCTCGATCCTCGTCGATCTTGTACTTGTCGCTCTTCTTCTTGTTCCACCTTGCCACTTGGAACAGGTTCTTCGTCTTCAAAGCATGTCGACCGGCGTTCGCGGAGGTGGAGGACGATGAGAAGTGCCTCAGCAAATAGCGGCTCGACTGGAGCAGCCGGTGTGAAATCCCTGTAAGCATGTGGATAAGAATGAGGTGAGAAAGGATCGAAACTCACTCCTCGGAATTACGCTAGAGGCCATCGTGGCCGGTGCTGCTTCACGAAGAGGATGTTCCTGAAAAAACAGGCTTAACTTGAATTGGTGTTTAGGGAAGATCAGTCGAGGCAGCCGCGAGGAAAGCACGTCACACGCCACAATGCCACTATTCAGATCTATCATCCTCAAAAATACCCCTAAAAACTCAGCTTAATCCAGCCCAAAATCAGAGCGAAATGGCCAAATGGGCCACACATATTCCGCCGCTTGGCCGACTCCCTAGCGCAAAGACCAAGCTGAAATAGTTGCCAAACCGCTCGTCGCCATTTTGCTCTAAAATGACGAAAAACACACGCGAAAAGAAGTGAAACGTTCGGCAATGTCGGAGCAAAGAAGGAACCACCTAAGAGGATGAACCTCTCGGGCCCGTGGTCTTCTCGTAGTCGCGTTGGGTCATCTGCTTCCGGTGTTCTCTTCGTTGTTTGGTCTTCAAGCTTTCAGGTTATCCTTCGTCTTCGCAGTCCTCTTAGCTTCTTGATTTCCTCATCCGGCATTGGTGATCTTCTGATGGTTGGGTCAGGCGGTCTTCTGGGAGTCGTCTTCGGTCAAACGTCTTCGGCGTCGTCGATTTCTTATCTTCCGTAGCTTCGCTTGATCCTCCGGTGGTCTTCTCGATGTCTTCTTTGATCTTGTTTCCCGGCTTCCTGGTCACCTGGTCTTCGCGCTCTTCTCATGGCGGTCTCCTGGCTGACTCGGCTTCATCCCAGCCGCGTTCTTCTCACGGGTTCGATGGAAGCTGAAAACATTGCAAATTACAACCGTTCTTCATAAACACGAAATGACCACCAAAAAAGACTGGAAATTCGGCGAATTCCAGGAACACGAAAACCATTATCACATCACTTTAATGAGGCTATTTGTGACCTTAAACACCTTTCTGAACTCGTGGTTTCACTGTTTGGGAGGCTGATCATTGAACGCGAAATCACAAAACGGGACACATAGTGATCCTAACAGAGCGCCGAAATTCGAAAAAAATGGCCGTTTCCAATTTGCAGCTACAGCAGTTTGGTGACGTGAAAAATGACGCGCGATCCCGCAGTAAAAGACCCAAAATGCACGATATTTGGTGCCAGCCAAACTCAGAATTCGACGCGCGTCTTCGAACGTATCAAAAGCACGACGATTGAGGAATTTCAAGAGATAAATTTGCAAACTAATGCAGATTCCTGACGCACAAAAAGCCAATAAAACAAACCTCAATTCCTGGCGTTAACAGTGCTCTTGGCAACTTCAGGGCCTCTGCGCGACGTTGGCTGAATCCAGGATTCGCCCTTCTTCTCCTCAGTGACCTCCTGTTGCATGGATGGTTCCTTCTTAGGGTCCCGATTACGGGACGACTTCTTGGGCTTCCTAAAAATACATGCTGAAGACAGAAATCCGAAATTTTCAACTTACGCAGACTTTTTCGCCATGGGAGAACAGCGTTTCTGCTTCATAGGCGACGAGAACTGCGCTGAAGCTTCAAAGCGCTCGGCGGCCAGAGAATCCAGCCATTTCTGGCTCTTCCGGCTTCACCTCTCGCGGAGTTGTCGAACCTCAAACGCAAAAATGAAAATACACGCAAAATCGCGCGGGAAACAGCGGCGCGAACTCTCGACGCGAAAACAACAGAGCACAAATTCTGACGAAAGTACTGAATTCCGAAGCTTGTCACAGTCCCTGAACACTGATCAATGACGTTCCACAGCCACGAGTTCCTCGGCGACAAAACACAAAACCCGTCGGTTTCAGCAAATTGAAAGCGAGCGCCGCTGTAGATTACACTCTTCTGTCCTTTGACACTGGAAGCGCCCTTAGCTCTGTTTCGTCAGCTGATTGCACGTCTCAGCAGGCGATAAATATAACCGTGTCAACAACTTTATTAAGTAGGTCTAATTCAGGACTATTTCTTGTGCTTTGCGCTTGGTGAGAGACTCCAAAATTGATGAATTTTGGCACGATTTTAGCACGAAATTGGGTTCTTAAAATGACGAGCTTAGAGGCTCGACAAGGGTGGCTGACATATCTCAAAAAGGCTAAAAATACCCACAGGAGATGTGATGAATCGGCTCTTAAAATGGTCAGAAGTTCTAGTGTCACGATCCTGTTGTCCCTCACTGACCCTGTTTCCTGAAGATTTCTAGGCTTTCTGGCTTCCTATTAGGTCAGTTTCCTCTCTTTCCAGTGCACCCTAAAACACAGGATCCAAAGACAGTTCCACACAAAGTTCTCCTCGCCTGCACGCATCACCACCTTCTCTCGATCGACAATCAATCACCGATTTCTGCCGCCTTCCCTTTTCGTGCTCCCCCTCTTCTCCCAGCCTCCCCTCAACCACGAAAGCTCACAGTCAGGAACTTCCAGTTTCACTTTCGTTCGACCTGTATCACAAAAAACCACACGCGTGCGCCGCGACCTTTAAGTAGTTTCTTTTCGAACTTTGCGACTTTCTCCTGGCTCCTCGACCTGGTTGTGCCTAATGAGGATTACTCGCCTACCTGTTCCTCGCCTGCACCTCTCCTTTGTGTTCATAATTAGCGCGACGCACAATGCGGAAACGCATGCTGACCCTTGTGACTTCTTGTCCCCCGGACTTGTCTTCCTGAACACACCGAGTTTCTGGACCCCTGCCTAAACTTGTTTGTGAGCACTCTGGGGCACAAAAACTCAATTAAGTTGAAGAGGTTGACCTAAATCGTCTTTTTTATGAACTCACCTAGATTCGAACGCGATTTTTGCGCGACGCATATTTATGACGAGAGGAGAGGAGGAGATGGGAGGCGCGGTTGAGTTGATTCTTTGGGTTGGGAGTGATTGTTTGAGTCGTGTTTAGAGTAAATGTCGGGTGGGAGCGTGTTTTACTGGATTTGATCTGGTCATGAGTGTCCTTTGGAGTTGACAGCCGTGTTTTGAGATTTCGGAACTTGATTTTCTAGTGTTTGAAAACATGTTTTGGGCTTAAGACGTCTTATTGAGAAGAGCGACGATGGGGAGCTTGGAGCTTGTAAGAGACTTTCAGTGGATAGGCCTTTGGACGCGAATCGTTGTCATGATCGGAGGTCAACCTTCGTGCCGTCTCCAGTTCCACGCGCAGCCTCAGAGCTCAGAGCATCCTTGACGCGCGCTCTACTAATCGGGGCGGAAATTGAGGAGGAGTAAATTTGTTGTTTACGATACCCGTGGCGTCATTGAAATGAGGATGAGTTCTTTTACGCAGTTCGTTTTTCGAGGTCAAGATTGTTTTCCTAACCTTCGGGTGGGGCGATTGGGTTCTAGATGAGCTGAAGACTGATATTTTCGACTTTACTTTACAACGTTTTGCACTTTCCAACGTACTTCTAATTAGGATGCTTCACTGAAAACACTGCTTTTGCTCTGTCCCAAAGCCCCGAAAACTAGATAGCGCTGACCCTGAAGCCTAAAAAACAACATTCTCTCCAGGCAGAAGCGTTCCAAAAATCAGGAAATAAGTGCAAAACGGCAATTTCCAGCTCACTTAAAACCTGTTTCGGGTGTTCGGTGAAGGTCGATTTGACACGCGACGATCTTTTCGACATAAATGCGAAAAACACTTGAATAGATTGGGATGAAAAGACGTTTTGGGATGACAAATCATCTTTTTGGCGATAAGAGTTTTGATTCGGGTCGAGCTGAGAGTGATGAGTGGGTGGCTCTGGGTCAGGGATGGGGTTAAAGTGTAAAACAGTGGTTGGGAAAACGTGGTTTTTGGGTTCTGATCTTATGAAAAGTCTTTGGTTGGGGACGGGATCGAGCCTGAGTCTTCTGGTGGGTAGCAACAGGCCTTGCCTGCCTGCCATGAAGTTGAGTGTTTATGATGTCAACGCGATTTCCAAGTTTGCAGATTTGTTGATTTCTGTGTTTACGCGTGTCCACTTGACACTTCGCGACTTTCCCTTTTTGACAAAAACTAATTAACGGTCACCACCTAACCATTCAATCGCGTTCCGCGGCCTCCCGGGAGTCACGTTTACCTTCGCACCGCTGCCGCCGCCGCCGATCTCTTGTGTTCCCCCTTATTCATCCCGCGCGATCTGCGCCTCTTTTCAGAGTCACCCGTGCAGCCTGCACCTCCGCTGCCGCGAGTCTCTTCAGCAACAAAACGATCTCGATTTCGATTTTGTCTCAAGTGCTCGACTGAACTTCTGATTCGTGTCAAGACCCGAAGACCCGAATTTCGCATCGCGATTTTGGAGGATCCGGCGACAACGAGATGGTCGCTTGTTCCTGGGCGCCCTTGGAGAAGCCTTGGGCTAATTTGTGCGCTAAGTATTGTCGGTTTGTTGCCAGGTGAGTGGGTCTTAAATTCGAATCTTGATTTTCGTGTTTTAGGCACCCATGGCCATTTATCATCGTCCCAACGCTCCTCACGATCGGCCTTTCGAGCGGGATTTTCCTGAATTTCAAGATTGTCCGAGGCGTCCACTATCTCTACGCCCCTTTGGACGCCGAGTGGAAAATCGAAGAAGAGGTTTTCCATAAGAATTGGGCCGCCACTGATGAGCAGTTTTATCCAGGTTTGTGGTCGATTCTTGCCCTTCATCTTGACCCCACAAATCCCGAATTTAGGCAAAGACGTCCTGCGCCGCAAAGGCCTATATTTAATCGTCACCGCAAAGGACGGCGGAAGCATCCTACGCCGAGATCAAGCGCAAGATTTCCTCGTCCTTTTGGACTGGATCGCCAGCGAGAACTTCACCACTTCCGAGGGAATCCGCTACAACTACCGCGACATCTGCCTGCAGTTCCAGAACGACTGTTTCACGAATTCCCACGCGCGGTTTGTGGCGGACATTTATTCGAAGAGCGATCAGCGGAAGTTCAACATCACGTACCCGAAGTTCTACTCGGAATACTCGACGGAACCGATCGACATGATGAACACGATTGGAGGTGCGAAGCTGGACTCGAATGGGAATGTGAAGGCGGCCAAGGCTTGGATGATTTTGTACCAGTTGAAGCAGCATTCGGAGAGGATGATGGAGCTAAGCAGGTAAGGATTGGGTGCTGGGGATGGGGACGGGTTCGGACCGACCGGTCAGCTCGGAAATCACGGTGCAAATGAGCTCAGGCAAAATCATGTCTGTAGACTTTTGGGGGACGTCTCTAGACGTTAGTGGCCGGTTTTAGACTTGAGTGTCTGGGAAATCCTCAGCAGGTCATTTTATCTGTCGGTCTCATTTTGAGACTCGGGTTTTAGACGTCTAAGCTTGCCTTTTAGACGTCCTTGTGTGTCTGGAAATGCCTCCTCATTTTACCTGATCTCGGAACCTCGAGTCGGTCGGTCTTGGGCCAAATCTTCCCTTCTTCTAAGATTTCCTTATTTCTCCCTTTTCAGCCACTTCGAACTAGCCGTCAGCGACCGGATCAAGACCGACCGAATCCCCACTCACCTCCTGAACGTCTACTACTTCCATTCCCAAACTTTCGACCTGGAACTGGCCGCCGAGAACCGTCGAGTAGCGCCGCGCTTCTCCGTGACCTTCGCGATCCTGGTCACGTTCTCAGTTCTCTGCACGTTCAACATCAACTGGCTGGATATTGCCGGAGTTAAGACGCCAGTCATTGACTGGGTTTTGTCGAAACCTGGAATGGGAGTCGTAGGAGTTGTGGCCACATTGATGGCTATCATCTCGGCCACTGGGCTGCTGTTGCTGTTTGACGTCACGTTCGTGGATATGTGCACTGTTATGCCGTTTTTGAGCTTGAGTAAGTTGGTCTTTTTCTATGGATTTGCTCCTGTTGTGGCCCGAAATGACGCCAGATCTGCTACCTACAGTAACCTATCCCCATTTCAGCGATCGGGATCGACGACACCTTCCTTATGCTCGCCGCCTGGCATGAAACGGACCGAAAAGCATCCGTCGAAGACCGAATTGAAGCCTCAATGAGGCACGCAGCCGTGTCCATCTCCATCACCTCCCTAACGGACACCCTGGCCTTCCTCATCGGAGCCATAACTCCCCTCCCAGCCGTTCTCTACTTCTGCTACTACTCCGCCGCTGCCATCGCCTTCATCTTCCTCTACTCCCTGACCATCTTTGTTGCCTTTTTGTCACTCCAAGGCCGCTGGGAAGAGCAATGCCGGAACAGCACTTTCTACGTGGAAACCAAGGCCCTGGATAACTACGAGAAGGCGTCATCAGTGGAGAGGCTATTCAACTTGGGGAGCCGTGTGGAGATGGTCGAGAATCCGTCCATCGACTCCAAATCGAGCGGCAATTTTGTGAGTTTGTGAAGCCATTTTACGCCGTATCAAGTTGAGTATTTCAGGACCATCGCCTGTGGTATCAGCGCTTTTTCGAAGACCGCTATGTTCCGTTCATCTGCCACCCAGCGGTGCAACTCATGGCTCTACTCTCCTTTGTGATCTACGTCCTGGTTTCGTATCTTGGGATCCAGCAGCTCATCGTAGGATTTGATGTGAGTTTATACGAGTTTTTGGGGGTTCAGCGAGCGCTAAATGGCCTGAGAGGGGCTCTTGGAGCAGCCTTCGGAAGCTGATCTGACATTTACCGGCGTGTTTGGTGATTTTCGAACCTAGATATGATCTTGATTCCCATCTTAATGTGACCGTTTCTCCTTTCCAGCTCATCCACGTGACCCAACCCAACTCCCCATCTCGCCATTTCCTGGAAATCCGGGGACAGTTCTTCGACCACGACGTCTCCAAACTCGACATCGCCGTCATGAAGCCTCCAAATATGGGAGATGCCGAGGAACGCAAGGCGTTCTTCTCTCTCCTCAACGAGTTCGAATCCACGAACTGCTCTGCTGGAAGAAGCACGACCGATTTTTGGTATTTCGCCTATCAGCGCTACCTGGATCGCCTTGGATTCGGAAGCGCTTGGGACGACATGAACGAGGATGCTGAGGTTAGCTGGACCCCAATTTTACGATAATCGCATAACTGGATTTAGGAATTCAACGAGAACTTGAAGCCCTTCCTTATGGCCAACGAACGCTACGCTCATGACATCCTCTACGACCAAAATGGCACTATGACGGCATTCAGGCTCACGACGAGGTTGGATCGGTATGGTAATGACGAGAGCATCATGTACTGTGCTCGGGAGATAAGGTAGGCATCTGACTTTGCGGGCTGCTTCTAAAAGGTCAGTTTCAGAGGAATCGCCAAGCGGAACTACGAGAAATACGGGACAAGCACGTACACGAGTCTCTGGAACCTCGCGGACCAGTTCGAGATCATGTGGCCTCAGACCCTACAGGATATCTACATCTCCATTTGTGGGTTCTCCGCATCGATCCTAGGGGTCTAATTCTTGTGTTTCCAGTGGTTATGGTCCCAATCGCCCTCCTCATGATCCCACAACCCCTCTGCGCCGTGGCCATCGCCGTGAACATTTCCTCGATCGCTCTGGGAGTCCTCGGCTGGATGTCCTGGTGGGACGTCCGCCTCGACGCCACTTCCATGATCACCATCGCCATGTCCGTGGGTTTCAGCGTGGATTTCGCTGCCCACATCACCTATGGATACATGACCGAAGCTGGGACTGAATTCACCACGTAAGATCTACCGTAATCCATCCCTATTTTACCTCCATTTTCCAGGAGCCCAAAACAACGCCTGGTGAAAGCCATCGGCTCCGTAGGCTGGCCGGTGACCCAAGCTTCTCTATCCGTAGTCTTGGGCATTGGTACCCTGGCTACGGTAGACTCCTACGTCGTGCAAACGTGCTTCAAAACGGTTCTCCTCGTCATCTTCTTCGGCACGTTGCACGCGCTACTGTATCTTCCCCTGCTTCTCCTGCACTGCCATCGACTCTTTCTGGCTGTGGCCACGAGGAAGCGGAAATCGTTCACGGTGTCGGTTGTTCCGGTAAATGTAGTACCGGATCTGTCTGTAAATAAGGCTGTTTAATTTATTTGTTTGTAAATATGAAATCGCTGGGTTAAAAACCTTTGGAAAAAATCAGGATTTTCGACAAAATCCATCACATTATGACTCAATCAACTATCCTGAGTTCACGTCTGAGTCGCACCCGCATTGGACGTGTTTGGAGAGACCTATTGTATTGAAACTGGGTAGGCGCTCACACGGTCGGTGAAAACGTATAAAAGCTTGAGTTGGAATCCGGGAGATGTGTATTGAACGAAGTCATTGGTGGAAACCATGTTGACTCTGACTCGGCTTGTTTCCGGTAAGCTCTCCAGGTCATCTTTTGTAAAGCCGCGTTCTCCGAGAATGCAAAAATATGACCGTCCCTCCTCCGAAATCCATCGATCAAAGGCACCTTGGCAAACTTCTGCCGTCACCGGGCAAGCGGGGTGATCTGGATGACCACGTCTTGTGGGTCCTAGAGCGTCCATACTAGAGGTAATCATCCTGGGTCTCAAGTATAAGCATTGCGCACATTTAGACCTAACAATTTCCGCCACAAACGACGGCAGACAAGATCCTTGGATCTCCAGGCTGTACAGCTCCCAGTGCTTAAGACCTTGTCTCACGATTCTCTCCGTTTCTGGTCCCATGTAACAAAATGTCATGTTGTGCAAAGTAGGAATTTCGACAGCCATTCTCACGCACTGTTCAGAGAGATCCAGATCTTTTATAAACTGAAGTACCATTCTTGGAAAGAGTTCTTTAAACAGAAACTGACGATGAACAAGAGGAAGCACCTTATCGAACAGATCCCCTTTCGAAATCCTTGTCAGCGGGTAGGGAGAAGACATGTCTTCAGGATAGTTCATAATTGCAAAGGACGAAATGCACAGAACGTATTCTAAAGTCACAGCGAACCCAAACACTCACCGACAAAACATTTTATTCTTCAACGTCAAAAAAACAAAATTAGTGCCGGTTGCGTCGGTCTTCATGAACGGGAGTCACGACGGCGCCGCTTGTGTTCCGGTGATCGGTCACGTCGATCCCAGCGATCTTGACGATCACGGTGCCGCTCTTCTCGGTCTTTGCGTCCTCGCCGGTTGCCGCTGTCCTGGCGGCATTCGCTGTTTCTTGCTCTCCTTGGGTTCTTCACGTTCCCGGCGCTCTTCACGCTTTCGGAGTTCCTCTTGGTCCGTGGAATTTGACGAATCCGAGGAGGAGCTGGAATCCGATTCGGCCTCCTTCTTCTGGTTGACCTCCTCTCTCACAGCGACCGCCTTGTTGTTCTTATCCCTGCAAGCAAAAGTTTAGTTTCTAAGCACGAAATTTAAAAAACTCATTTTGAAGAGAAGCTGGTGTCATCGACAAAATCCTCGCTGATCTTCAGCGCGTTGCGCAACACGCGTCTCTTCTTTTCCTGCGCCAACAGCCTGACGTGCGTGTTACACAGCGGTAACTCATCGTCAACGTTGAGCTCCCCGGATTCGAGCCTGCTCTTGAGCAGCTCCCAGTACTCCTTGACGTTCGTTTCGATTTCTTTCTCGGCGTAGCCTTTGTCCTTCATCAGCTCCTGTAAATCGAGGCACTTGTCCCAGATCTTCCGGCGGCGCAGATGGTACAGCACACTTTGGTCGGGCTTCCGGTTAAGTTCCGCTTCAGCCTTCTTGATGTTCTCTTCCACACTCTCCCTGGAACGATTCTGAAGAAAAGAACAATAAGTTTTAAGTCAAATAAAGAAAGGTACTTACCCACGAGAAATGCAGGCCGCTCAAGTTTGTCTGGACGTAGCCGTTGGTCCCGGAGCCACGGGCTGTGCTGAGACCGATGCCGTTGTACATGGCGGATTAGTCCTGGAAATACGAGTGTCGGTTAGGTCTTATGGCACGTCTTACATAGGAAGACAAGCATTTTTTCCCAAAGTCGGAAAAACCAAAGCGTGTTATAGGGAACCTTGAGCAGCCCTAGAAGGTGTCGCCTGGTTTGTCGGCCAATTTAAGCCACGCAAAGCGTGTCAAGACCAATTTTCAGTTTAAAATTTAAGCCAAGATTGAAGCCAGAGGAATTCCTTGCAAGACCAATTCTCGTTTTAAAAATTGAAGCCAGATAAGAGCCAGAAATGGCTGGATTCTCTGGCCGCCAAGCGCTTCGAAGCTTCAGCGCAGTTCTCCTCGCCTGTGAAGCTTTGGGTCTTTGGGTCTCAAAACCTTAAGAAGAACATTGTCGACTTTTCCTGCTACAGCATAACTTTATTAACTACTCTAAAACCAGCTCAGACGTTGACGTAATCATTCTAGGCCTTAAGCAAAGATTTTTCGCACATTTAGATCTTACGATTTCTGCCACAAACGACAGTGGACAACAACCTTGGATCTCTAGGTTATACAGGTTCCAGTGTACAAAGCCTTGTCTTATGATTCTCTCCGTTTCTGACCCCATGTAACAAATTTCCATGTTTACTAAAGAAGGGAGTTGGGCAGCCATTTTGAGGCACTCTTCATAGAGAGCCATGTCTTCTATAAACTGGATATTTATACGTGGACACCACCTCTTGCTTCCACACAGAAGCTGACGATGAACGAGGGGGAGCACCTTATTCAGAAGATCCCGTTTCGATATCCTTGTCAGCGGGTAGGGAGAATACATTCTTCTGTAAGGATAGTTCATAATCTCAAGCGCGTTAATGCACAGAACGCACTTCTTGTCCATATTGAAAAGGTCGTTGATCGTCGTGTTGGTCGGTGCGTTGATTGCTGGTCGGTCCGATCTGTATTTAGGCTCGACCTGGCAATAGAATTCCGTTTCGGACTTTTGATATACGAAAAGAACGTAAATTTCTGAATCAACTTGTCGGTCTTTTATGATTTTGCTCCAGGGTCGAGGCAAGTGATCCGCTAAGAAGTGGCCATTCAAGTTTCCGCTGATCAATCCGGCCGTGTGTTCTAAGAAGTCGAGAGGGAGTGAATTCATGATGATGTGGGAGTCAAGAGTTATCAGTAAACTGAAATAGGGATGAATTGGAGTCAAAGCGATGCGATGAGTAGGCTGGCCGGTGACTCAAGCTTCTCTATCCGTAGTCTTGGGCATTGGAACCCTGGCTACGGTAGACTCCTACGTCGTGCAAACGTGCTTCAAAACGGTTCTC
>KN166228.1:0-15589 GCA_000757745.1 Steinernema scapterisci
TGAAGTGAGATGGAGAAAGATTCTGTTTTATGGAGATTTCTGGTAACAGCTTCCGAAAGGCGTGATTTAATCCACGAAACTGAACAGTATTGAACAGTCTGTGAAGAAACCGGACGAAATTATGAACGGAAGCATTCCCGAAGGGACCTCATGCTATGGAACCTATGGAACCTCATGTTTTCGACCAGATGCAACACAGAAAGGTGAAAACCGGAACGTTGGGAGATTGGAATCGATGGTTTTGTTTTTAGATCATTAGGTCGAGTAAGAAGACATATTCGCCTACCGGTTCGTGATCCCATCCCAGCTCTACCCGTCGTACCTGCTCGGACCCAGCTACGAGAAGATTGATCAAGGCTTCATCGCCAAACACGGCCGGAAGGCGATCAACGCGGCCAACTTCTATCGCATCGGGTATGAAGATTATCGGGAAGAATTGTCCGGATTTGCGAAAGAGCAAAGGTCCGAAGACACACTGACAAAGAAATTTGCCCACTGAGATATCTTTGAGGTAAGTTCCACCTGGTGGCAGATCGCTTCTTACAGAAGGACACGTTTCTATAGTTCGAGACAGTATTTTTGGATTCCGTTCCGCGATCGCTGACTGACAGGACAACCTCAGAACTCCAACACATCGGGCTTCCCTAATGGATGGACTTTAGACAATCACACTAGTCGGTGGTTTCGAAATCATATGAAAGGTTTCACGGACGTAAAAACGCGGATTTTTTGTATAGTGGAATTTCCTTCTCTGTGGTGGACAAGATTTACGATGATGTGTACTGATCGTGATCGTGATCCATAGATCCTAACGTTAACGTTCCCACAGGCACTGGAACTGTTTCATCACAGCGTTTCATTCCTCACGAAAGGTCTTTATCAAAGCAATGGATGGACGATGGCGGCAATCATAGTTTTGCTGCTTCTCTTTATCTTTCCATCCTACATGCCAGTGATGCGCAAAGTCTCGTGGAGACTAGGGCTGTGACTCATTTGCGAAGGAGTCGACTCGTGGACTCGGCGAGTCCGCCAACGGTGAGGCGACAACAAAAAGCGAATATATTTTGCGTCGATTGGGAGAAACTGAGTACTTGGCAGGGTAGAAAACTGTTTGTAGAACATTATATAACCAAATATCAATTTGAAGTGACTGCAGCGGAAATAGTACTAGACGACACTTACTGCAAGGCTTAGGCTCGGGCTTTTGACTAGTTTTCCTGTGCCGTAGGCGTCGGTAGAACAGTTTCAGGCTTGGGCGACACTTTGCTGCTGTGGGGTGTGCACACGGGTACCTTCGCTGACTTGGACATTTTTCAATATGGTTTCGCGCCGTCTGCGCCTGCAGACCTGGGTGTAGTAGGCCTGGGCTACAGCTCCAGGCTTAGGGTTTTTCTGCTTTCTGTTTTTCTCTGTTGTCACGAAATTCCACCAACGAGTCTATAAATATAAAATAAAAGGACGCAAATGCCATTTTCGCTGCGTGCATAGTCAGTCGATCGAGTTTATGATATAGAACCCTATGTTGGCAGATTCGAGGATTCCGTGTTGCGATCTCCAACACTGATACATACTTGGCTTACCTTGCTTACGTCTGCAAACCCAAATCATTGCCGAGGTGCCCGTTTATGAAATCCTTGCTATTTTTGCATGCTACTGTGTTGAGAAAAGTTGTTCAGTGCGTGCATTGCCTTTACAGATGCTACTGCCTCTGTTCCGTCTACAAATTAAACGCAAAGCAAGGAATGGAAACAGGCGGTCTTACTGTTCGTGATAGGACCGAGCGACCGTGGTTGATTTCGATTGAACGAACACTGCGCTACTCTGAGTCTACTGAATATATCAAAATTATATATTGCTTCTGGATTATTGTGTGCGTGATATTGAATTTCAACGAAGACGTGGATCAGGAAGCGTGTTGCTTTCACTGTTTTGTGGCTTCTGTCATGTCATATCTGAATTTCATGTATATAATTACAACCGCTTTAAAATTCGTCATTTTGCAGGTACAATCTGATGTTAATTCGCTGGGGTATTCTTGGCTGCGGAAAAATTTCGGGAGACTTCATAGAAGCCCTGAAATTGTTGGATTCAAATGAACACAAGGTATGTGGAAAAATTTCTGTATTCAAACAGCGTTCAGGGTGCAATTCAATTCAGGTCATCGCGATCGCCGGGCGAGATAGGAACCGCGTGGTCGAATTCGCGCAGAAGCACAATCTCTTGGAAGTAAAACAATATGCTGATCATTTCAGCCTCATTGATGATGAGAAGGTCGATATTGTTTATGTTGGAACCCGAAATCATCTGCATTTCGAATTGGTGATGAGGGCGTTTGATGCCGGAAAGGCAGTTCTTTGTGAGAAGCCAATGGGAGTTAATTTGGAACAGGTTATACACGAGGTTTAATGATTTTTGTGATAGCCGTAATTGATTTTTAGGTGACAACGATGATAGAAATGGCAAGATCTAAATCTCTCTTTTTGCAAGAAGGATTTTGGAGTCGGTTTTTTCCGGTATATATATATGCAGCATTGTGACTTTTTCATTGAGTAAATTTAGGCATATAAGGACATTCGGGAGATACTTGAAGCTGGTAAAATTGGCGAAGTCAAGATTATTCAAGCCGATATGGGTTTTCCTATAATGGTAAGTGTTAATTATCCTCAAGCTTGTCTTTTATTATTATTTTTTGCAGCATTCTACCGAGCGTTTATCGAAGAAAGAATACGGAGGGGGGATGGCTCTTGATATTGGGTGCTACTTAATACAGCTGTTTGTTTTCGTCTTTGGGGTTGATGTACAGATAGAGAGTATCAACGTTAACGGATGGACAAGCGGGACCGATAATCTGGACGATACTGCAAGTATCTGTATTTTTCTTCAGGGAAATCGCCTAGCCCAACTTTTGTATTCGGGAAGTGCCAGTCTGACGTCACGGGCGCAGATATGCGGAACGAAAGGGCGCATCGACGTGAGTTAAACTACGTGTTTTGTGTCTTTTAATTCGTTCGCATGCTAGATTCCCCAACTATTTTTCTGTCCAAGTGAGTACATACTTACAGTTCTACCGCAGCATCCGTTTGAGAAAGAGATTGTTAAGCACGTGAAGCATCCTCCTAGCACCAACGCTGATCCAGGTGTGTCCTATTTTATATATATTTTACGCAAATATCTGTATACGCAAATAATTTTACGCAAATATATATCTGTATTTTAGCAGCATTTAATTTCGGCTTCACCCACGGTTTGGTTTACGAAGCTGAGGGAGTTCGTCGAGCTAAAGCCGAAGGTATAGTCAAAGATACTTAAGGCTCATCGTGTAATCAAGATTCAGGCAATATAGAATGTTCAGAGATGACACATGAAGAGTCGCTCAAGGTAGCGGAAATACTTGAAAGTATAAGAAGAGAAATTTATGGTTCTACTTTGTGATAATCTTTATTGGCTTGTTGCCATGTAGTTGATGCATATGAGTGATTTTGTGAAAATATTTGACATTTCATTATTTGGAATTGTAGATTTTGTTTCTAGTGTTGCATCGTCGCTCCTACTTATACTTTCATTTATGTATTCCTGGAATTACAACTATTATGCTTTGCCATTTTTGGTATATATGACGGTGTTTCAGATCTGAAATGGCAAAATCAAAAAATTTTGTTGTTATTCCCAGGTTCAAAGAACGCTTGCTCAAAGCTCTTGACGTGTATGTACCCCGGCTGAAACTTGCGTTGCAAGAAGCGAAATTAGATGATCTTAGCAAACGCGTGAAAGTCGCAGCTCCATGGAAGGATGAAGACAAGAAGTTGTTCAGGGAGAAGGATAAAGTCAAGCTTACTGCGCAACTCATAATGTTGCCTGCGATGTCCTGTATTCAATTTGACGTCCGGTTAAGCTCGTTAGATGCAGAATGTGGAGAAACGCGTTTGCTCCCAGGAACAAAAGTCAGCAAGAAAGCTTTAATGAGGGCAATGCAGGAAAGCTTCGAAGTTCTCAAAAGCAGTTTGAGACAAAAATCCGAAGGTGATTGATTTTTCTGAAGCATTTTCAATATTATTGCTTTTAGAACATCGTATTGTGGACGCGCAAACTCTAGAGATTTTTCGAAGATATGGAATAACGCCTGTCAAGAGTGAAAAGTTTCCACGTGCGATCTTTTATTGCACTAAGTGCAATCTACACATCAACAGTGTTCCCAGTGGCGTGAATCACGCTTATAAAGTTTTGTGAGGTAATTTCGGGTTGATTTTACAAACAGCTTTAGGAATTGTTCCTGAACTGCTCTATTTGCAAGAGCGATGAACACACTGATGATGGATGCCCTAATTGGATGGATTGGAGAGCTTTCTCCTGGACCGAAATGAATTCAGAGCGGAAGGATTACTTTAGTAAGCTTATTGAAGTCGCTTTTATTTCCAAAAGGTATATAGTAAGGGCACGTTAGTTTTTTGTTGATTATAATCGTTTCTGGCTTAATGACAATGAAAGGGAAAAAATGTGCAGGCTGAAGAGCACTTTGGAGTCGGAGATTCAAATGTCATATCCTGATGCGTATCTCTCAGTTTTCGGTTCAATCTGTACTGGCTTCGGCACTTCAGGTTCTGACATCGACTTATGCCTTCGGTTTAGCAAGCTATCACTTGATACGGTTTGTCTTATCCTACAAAATGATCTGGTATATATGCTAATGTTTAGGAATGTAACGTAATTTCCTTGCTGAACAATATTTCGCGAAACCTGGATTCGTGTAACTACACCGATATTCAAGTGGTCGCTCATGCAAAAGTTCCTATCATAAAGTTTAGGCATGTGGCCACGGGCATCGATGGGGAGTAAGTCCATCCCCAATGGATTCGCTTCTTTTCAAGATAACTTTTTAGCATAAGTGTGTACAACTGCTTGGGAATAGAAAATTCGGACCTCCTTCGGTGTTACTGCAAGTTCGACAGACGCGTTGCTCCTCTCGGACTCCTGATAAAACTGTGGGCCAAAATAAGCGCATTCAACAACCCCTCGCAGGGGTCTCTTTCGTCTTATGCGCTGATCATCATGCTGCTTCATTACCTTCAGCGCACGGAGCCTCGTGTGCTTCCGAATCTCCAAGAGGTCTGTTGGGAGTCGGAAGTTCGACGAGTGGCTCGTATTTACATAGTCTTTGGAATTGCTCAAGTGCGCCGGTGTCTGACCCTTCTCTGCGAATCCGACTTATCTGCAAATAATTCATTATATATAGACACTGGCGCGCACCGGCACTACGGTTTTGTATACAGCATCCTTACAATCCTTGTTAGTATTTTATCTGGTTCCGAAAGGGTGCTTCCCCCACAGCTTTGTATATTTTCAGATGGTATCAAATGTGTCCGCATGCCCCGAAGATTTGCTGGTGGAAGGTTATGACACAAGATTTTGTCGATCCGCTCCATTTATGGTAAATGAGTGATGTAAGTGAGTAGATGCGTAAAATTAATCATCTTCAGGGTAGTCATTCGTATCGTAATGAATCGTCACTCGCTGATCTATTCTGCGGCTTCCTCGAGTATTTTATTGAGTTCGACTGGTCCGAATCCGTTGTCCAAATCCGACAAACTTCAAATTTGGCGAAAGTCGAAAAGAACTGGCTTGAACGACCTGTTTGCATCGAGGACCCTTTTAAGCTGCATCACAATCTTTCTTCTATCGTCAGCCGAAGTATGGGACGTTATATTATCGAGACAATGTGCCGGACGAGGCAGAGGTTGGGAGAGCTACAATTCAAAGAAGAGCCAAACTTTCAGGACGTGCAGGTTGGTCGCAACTATAGTAACGTCTCAACAATTGCTTAATTCAGACGTTTCTGCAATCGTGTGTGCTCCCCAAAGACCGCGCCCTTTCGCTCTCTCGATTGAATAGCAAAAGGAGATTCATAAGGCCTGAAAAGAAAAAGTCGCCTGCGATCGCCAGTTCCGAGAAGAAGACCATGAAGGCGGTTGATGAAATGCCGCAGATGAATCCAAAACCGGGGGAAGGGAACAGGCAAAGTTCTCTCTTGCAGTTGAAGTCCAGAGAAAAGGAGCGTCGTGCACACGAACCGAAATCAAAGGCTGAGCGCAATCGTTTGAAGAAGATGGAGCGGGGATTGAATACTAAGAAGGGTGTTTCGATTGTGTCTTAAACCCTGTGTCGTTAGTTCACTTTGTTTTACAAAATTGTCAATTGTTACCTCATCGAATTGGGCCACTCGAATAAAAACGCGTTGTTGTTGCTCGAATGTGTTAAACTGTTATGAGTGTCAAATCACCACTTTGTAACTTGATGAGATCTGAAATTTAATAATTTCTTTTTCGAAACTCACATTTTAGAAATATGACGCACAGAAAACACATTGTAGTTACGGTTTTGCTGTTTGGGAAAGCCAAAGAACTCGCTGGTTCGGATGAAGCGAAAGTAACCTTACACTCCGTTATTTCTTACTTTGAGTTAAAAAAGACTATTTTTGAGGTTAGCCATTAGTAGGAAATATCAAATTTAACAGCGTTTCATTTAGTCTATTGAAGGACTCACTCCGATTATGTCCTCTTCTATGCTGGCCTTGGACCATCAGTACTTGACCCACGACAATCAGCATATCCATCTAACCCCAACGAGTGAGCTCGCAGTGATCCCTCCGCTGTCAGGCGGATAATGAGCTTTCTAAAATCAAATGTTGTGGTTGTAACTCAAACCATACGAATTCTGTCCTCCTATATTCCAATACATTTTCCAACACGAGAATATCTGTATTATGTTATGCAAATAATCGCTTTGCTACGTCGCTATTGGGAAAACCGTCATGAATAGCGGCAATTTTTGTTCTTTTGAACCTGTGACGCAGTTCTGAATCAAATTCGGCATTCTTGCCCACGGGTCCGAAACCTGTTGCGCAGCCATGGCACCACTTCCTTCTCAACCCTTCAGTCCCTCTCAACCCTCAACCCCTCAACCCTCTCAACCCCTCTCAACCCTTCAAGCTTTAGATTTTGATCGTAACGCTGCGTTAGGCTTAGTCCCAGCGAGCAACGTATCCAGTGGCGAAGCCGCTGGTCTTTAGAGTCTAAATTTGACCAAATCTGGGATTTTGGGAGACCTACTTTGACCAGCTCAGATCTGATTTGGCTTCCTCGTGAAATGAGGTTCAGCAGGTCCTGGAATGCCGGGCTTTCCGAGTTTCAGGGCCCCTTTGAGCTTCTCAACGTTCCATGAGCCTTAAAGTTAACCCCCCAAAAGTGGTCAAAGTGGCAGTGGAGATCAGGACTGAAGAGATTCCTATCAAGATAAGAAACTATCTGACTCAAATTTTTCACGCTTCAGCTAATTTTAGGTATTTGGGAACACGGTCAGAGCGAGTTTCCCAGAGTTTCCTATCTGTGTGACCTGGAAATGGTCAGATCTGCTTGGCTTGCTTGGCTCAAAGAGGCCTGGCCAGCTTAAGCTTGGCCGACTTGAGCTTGGCCTCTTAGAGCGACTTGGCCTGCTTGGGTTTGGTTCCCAAGAGTGGCTTGGCCGTCTTGAGCTTGGTCCTCCACATCGGTTTGGCCCAAAAAGGCTTGGCCGGCTTGATCTTAGTCTCCCCATGAGCGGCTTGGCCAGCTTAGGCTTAGTGTCCCAGATCGGGTTGGCCGTCCTAATCTTTACCCTCCAAGGCGGTCTGGCCGACTTGAGCTTGGCCCCCCAAAGCGGCTTGGCCCAAATCGGCCCTAAAGATGTAAGACCTTTGACCGATCTCGGTATCCACATTTCCCAGAGAGAACTTCAGGTTCCTGACTCAAATTGACGTTTTTCGAGAGCACAGATTACACCACGAACGCAGCAACACCACACATCAATGTACCCGAATACATGGGAAAACACGGTTCGGGAAGACCAGTTGTTACACTTTGGCTTCGATCACTTTGAACCTTAGGTTCGGAATAATGTGAAACGGAAACCCAGAAACATGAATTTCGAGAACTTCATTTTTAAGGTCTCAATTTGGAAAAATCAGTAAGTTTTGTGAGTCACCTTGACGGCTTCCAGTAAGTCAGATTGTGAAAATCTTCCGGCCAGATTGCGAGAATCGCCCTTCCAGGATCTCCAGAAGCTCCCAGCAACCTAACCACCCTTCTCCCAGAATCTATTTTTGGCTTCATCTCCTAATTCATTCTAATCTTTAACTCCCCAACCCTTAAATGCCCCTTTCGGAACAGCTCTCCGATTCCGTGCAGGCTGCAAGGCTGTAATGACGCCAAGTGTAAACAAGGCAAAAACACCCAAAGCTGTGTTCAAGCTGCTCTTTGATTTCGAGCCAGATTGGTCCCTTAGATCCTTAAAATCAGTTGAACACCACATAGTAAAAGTCGTACGTGCTTAGAGGGCACGTTTCGACAACAGGTTTTGCTGATTTGCCGCCGGTCGCGAGGTGCTCGAATTGCACTTTGATCGATTGGCGTTCGTTCTTTAAACCTTTAGTTACAAGCGAAAAAGGGACCCAAATCTGGTCGAGACCCAACCCAAAATTTGAGAGGCGTTTAGACCAAGATGAAGGCTGTAAAGCCCATTTTTGGGCGTAAGATATGTCTTAAGATCTCCTGCCAGATGCAAGCACCCAAAGGGGCATCGCTAATCGCATGACCAGAGAGCTCTCCCTCCCCCCTTCGGGGCAGCGGCGACATTTCATTTCCGCGATTCCATCTTCCTCCGTCCATAAATATTTCTGACGACGACGACGACGACGACGAAAACGACGAATCTTCTTCTTCCACTCGATCTTTGACGCTTGTGAATTGAGTCATCTCTGTTCTTCTCCGAGAGAGAGTGGGAGGCGTTCGCTCACTGGCGCTCGCGCGCGCGCCTGCACGATGTGCCTGCTGCTGCCGCCTTTCAACCGCCACTGTGAAACGTTCTTTTGCAAAAAGCGCGAAAGTCCGCAGAACGCTGGCTTCGCTAACGTCGTCCAGAGAGCCTCGTCCAGCTGGTAGCGGTGCTGGACTTGTTCCGCTTTGTCGGGGTTGGTTTGGGAGAGGAGGATCGTGGATCCTAGGAGCCCGGATAGAGGAGCCTGAGAGCTTAGGATCGGTGGCTAGGATGACTATCTAGGGTCTTGGGCTTTCGAGACCGTTTTTAAGCTACTTTAGAGAACTTTGGATCTGTGCTTTCAAGCCATTAAAGATCTCAGGATGTGCCAGCCAACCGGGTCTTAGGTCTTGGCTTCTAAGGCTGGCCTCTTGGCTCCAAACCCGTAAATTTCAAGGGCTTGAAAAATCTTAAAAATCACATTTTTGTATTCTCGAAATTCCCTTTTTTTGACGACTTCGAGCCTAAAGGTCTTAGGAACGCTTTGGTTCCACCCTCTCTTTGTGACGATCTTGCAAAACGCACGTTTCAAATGCCAAATCATGCAAGAAACCATAGAATTTCGAGGCTTTCTGGTTTTCTGCGTGCGGTGTGAATCACAATTGATGTGTAGCGTTTGTAGCTTTTGTGGTTTTGGTCACGGTTTTGTGGAAATCAGCCTCGTGAAACTTAGGATCTCTGAAACTGGCTTTAAAGACTGCTTCAGATCTGGGTTTTAGGGTCAGGATATCCAGATCAGGCCATGGTGAACTTAGGCTTGCTTAGAACTGCCCAGGTTGGGTCTTTGACCTCTATTACCCTCCACCCCATCACCCCAAAATCACCCATGTTGCATTCCTAGAACGTCCTCTCTCCACCCTTGAATCGTGTCTTCCTCCCCGCTGGCGCCTATTGATCCGAGAGGAAGGAAGTATCGCTTCTCCCGATTCCGATTGACGGAGACGTCAACGCGTGTTCTTAAAATAGAAACATGTGTTCGTTTTGTTGTCGTTGGGGTCGGAATTGGGTCATCTTATGACTTACCGCCTTCTCTTGGAGCTCCTCTCGGACCTCAGGTTTTCATGTTCCAGCTTAGCCACTTTGAGTAGGTTGTCATACCTGTTTGGACCTCTTCCTCGACCTAAACAAGCATCTCAGGATCCAAGTCAAGAAGTTCCTGAACCCCCATGACCATGTGCTATCCCTGCGCCCTTTGCCAGCCGCCCTCCTCCCTGCCTCTTCCCCCCTCGGGTGGCCGCGATCTCTGATTCCATAATTCCATTAATCATCCGCTTTCGGCCTTTCGTCGACTTTAATTGCCGACTACGACGACGACCACGATTCTTCGACCGCTTCGCGACCTCAACTATGCATCCCGTGAAACCCGGGAATCCCTGTCGGAGCGCCTCACTATTCCAACTCTTGCACGCCTAGACGCGTATGTTAGTAGTGCGCCGGCGCCGCAGCACACGCGTGCGATAACCGCTAAAAACTGGAATCAGCTTTTTCAGCTTCGCGCGCACGCGCGTGTACATATTAGGCCGTGCGGTGGTGGTGTCGCTGCCACTGAGTCCTTCGCTGGGGGGTTCGCAACCGGAGGAGCTGGAGGACGAGGAGGAGGTGCAGGCGAAGGAGTCTGATCAAGGTCGTGAAAGGTGACGCGGGTTGCTTGTGTTGGAAGTGGATTTGGAACTGGCGAATGTGACATGTTTGTTGATTGGAAACGGGAGGAGGTTGGAGGGTTACGGTAGGAAGACCTTGATTGGGGAATGAGAAGTGGTGACCTTTGTTTTTGTGACTGGTCAGATGGGGCGAACTTTGATATTTTGCGCTTAGGCTTTGAGGCTGGAAAATGGAATCCTGGGGTATTTCAAGTCCTAAAGTCCAAAGCCTAAGACCGCTTAGTCTGAAAAACAGTCTAGAAACGACAAAAAATGGGCTAGAAAAATGCAGGACCCGAGCGGGGTTCGAACCTGCGACCTGTTGTGCGGTGATCTAACGCTCTAGCCACTGCGCTGCTGGTGACTAAAATTGATTTCCGCTCGGGGATTCGAACCCGCAACCTTCTGTATGCGAATCTAATGTGCTACCCGTTGCTCCACTGAGACAGATTCTGCTGGTGCCCTTGAGGGATTCGAACCCGGAACCTTTGTGCGTCAGTCTAGCTCGCTATCCACAACACCACTGATGACTAAACGGCTTTTGAGCTTCGAGACACTTAAAAATAGACTTCTTTCAGACAAAAAATGCAGGGCTAAAAATTTTCTGAAACCAAATGTCGCGTTTGTCGTGTCTGAGACGAACCCAGTGTCTAAAATACACTCATTTTTGCTTGATTTTTGAACGCGAACCGGTCGGATGTTCACTAAACAAGCTTTCAGACACGTCTGAGACCGTTTTGGGCAAGACCTTTCATGTGTCTGTCTAGCTCGCTATCCACTAAACCACTGATGTCTAGACACTTTTTGAATTGTCCAGACACTTAAAATTGACTTTTTCAGACACAAATATGGGTTTCGAAATTGTCTAAATAAGGTTTCTTGCGTCTGAAACAAATCACTGTCTGAAATACACTCATTCGTGCCTGAGTTTCGTGCGAGAACCGGTCGGATTTTCATATTTTCAGACATAGCTTGTTTTAGACAGGTTTTTAAGGTTGCACTAAAGCCAATTTAAGTCTGTAATTCGAGCTTTTAGACAAGCTTGCAAAACCTAATCTTGACTTACCCCATAGCTCCTAAAACAGCGTTTAGTTCCGGCCACTAAAACACCCAATTCCTCTCCTCTTTAAGACCCGTTAACCGCCAATTGATTACATTTGATGCCCTCATATACCCACACTTCTCGAAGCCAGACATCGCCTCTCCATGTCTTCAATAATTAATAACCCTCTCGGACAATTCCATCTCCCACTCAGCTATCGATGTCTAAATTCCTCTGTCTCTCTTAAACCCTCTTAATTTAATAAGATCGCCCGGTCAACTCAATTCAGCTCCATTTCACTATTTGTTTGCATGTCGTTTCCTCCTCTTTTGCAGAGCGCGTCGCGCGCGACAAAACGGCGTCGCGGGCTGCAGCTCAAGGTTGTCCCTCGTCTTCCGTTCTCCTCTTCCTATTCCAACCACCACCAGCACCACCACTAGCATCACCGACTCCCTGAACCGACTCCCTCCTCCTCCTCCGCCTTCTCCTATTCCGCCAACGTCGATAGGCGTGCGCAGAGCACTTCGCGTCAGCAAGTGTCTTCTCCCCGCCGCCATCCTTGGGGCGCCCGCTGCCACGCCGGCAATTACCCGCCCGCCGATGGAGGACACACATTGCCTCTTTCTCGTTCCGACCAGCCAGCAGCCCCCTATCTGACAGTTAATACATCCTAATCTGAGACTCTTTGGAGGCAAAAGTGGCGCGCGTGTGTTTATGTATGTTGGGAGCGCGGAGTTGGGCGCATGGCGTGATTCTATTAGGTTGGCGCGGAGGTATGGGTTAGGATTGGTTGCGGGGATAGGTTAAGGGTTACAGGTGTTCCACGACTCTAAATTAACTTTGCATTTTTTGGCTTGAAACCTGAAGTTTGATAGACATTTAGAGTTTTCAAAGGGTTTAGAAACTTGTCTTAGGGGCTTCAAGTCCTTAAAGAGACTCAAAATGTTGCTTACCACGTAAAAAATTCCAGGTTCGAACCCAACTGCAATTTTCAGGCCTCTCCCTTCGGTAGCCTAGTGGTTAGTAAGACAAACTATCACCCAGAAGGTCTGAGTTCGAATCCGCAAGCGGCAACCGATTTTTTGCCACCTGTAGCTTAGTGGTTAACGTGCCCGACTGTCACACAGGAGGTCCCAGGTTCGAACCCGTCAGATTCCATCAATTTTTAAAGATGTTTTTCGTGTTTTCTAGACGTTTTCCTGCTTTTAGATTCCCCAAATTTGCAGACCTAACCCAAATCGATTTTCCCCGACTTCAAGACCCTGTGCAAAACACCGAAAACGTGCACTTTCGGCATAAATAATTGCCTTCAGCCAATCCCTTAAACACCAAATCTGTAGCGCGCGTGTATGTTTACGCAGCCTACGGATCGCGGCGATAGGGTTGATGCACACGAGAAGTGCGCAGTGTTTTCCGCACGCACGTTAGAACTGTGCGCGCGCGCTCTTCTAAAGCGCCAACGCACTTTTTTCACCCTTACGGTTTGTGGCTGTTTGTGACACCGCCGCTGACGACGCCGACAAAAGACGACCCAGCGGGCAACGTTGGGTGAGCTCGCGCTACGTAGTAGATATGCGGGGCTGAGCGTATATTGTGTTAGGCGTGCACTTCGTGGCGTCGCGAATTTATTGTCTTCTCCGACAACGTCCGTGTACAGGTTTGCGCGAGCTCAATATGCGTGATTTACGGGATTTTTGAGAGTTGGAGATTGGGGATTTTGGGATCTGGGGCGGTAGAATGAGCCTGAAAAGGCTTTGCAAGTCCTCAATGATGGACCAAAAGACTTGAAAACGGCAAAAAGTGCCTTAGAAAAATATCGGACGCGGGTGGGATTCGAACCTGTGACCCTCTGTGTGGTGATCGAACGCTCTAGCCACTTGGCCACAGGTGACTAAAATTGAGTTCCGCTCGGGGATTCGAACCTGCGACCTTCTGTGTGCCAATCTGACCTGCCATCCGCTGCTCTACCGAGACAGATCCCGCTGATGCCCTGGAGGGATTCGAACCCGGGGCCTTTTGTGCGTGAGTCTAGCTCGCTATCCACTACACCACCGGTGTTTAGACGCTTTTGAACTCCTAGACACTTAAAAATGAACTTATGTTAGAAAAAAAAGACGGGCTAAAATGTTGTCTAGACTGAGGTTTGGGTGTCTGAAACGAGCCAATGTCTGAAAAGATCCATTTTCGCTTGATTTCTAAACACGAGCCGGTCGGATTTTTATCGAACGATGTACGGCTTTCAGACATAGCCTTGCTTCAGACACTTTGTCTCAGACACGTTCCAGACGACTTTCCCGTTCTAGACGAATTAGGTATCGCTGTTCAAGACAAGATTTTACCAGCATTAACCCTCTCGTCCACAGATCAAAAGTCTGCCCTCTCAGTTCCGAGAACAGACAGATTATGCCATTAGACTGGCGCAAAACGATAAAAATCAGACGGCTACTTTTTGTCACATTCCTTCGTATAATGTTAGGTGTGCACGCGCGTGCGTCCGGCATCTGTGCTAAGGAGGTGACACCCGAAAGTGCATCCAAAGGACGTGTTTTTCACGGTGGTATGCGTTACTCTCTTATGATCGGTGTTTGAGAGTCGTTGCGGGACCGGCTTCAGACTTGAATTGTCGTGCCGGGACCAATTTAACTCTTTAAAGTCAGAAAACTTGAATCTTGGGTCAAGCACAAATTTGTAAAAGTTCTAAATTCGGTCCCAAAAGGTGCCAGGCTGCTGCAGCGATTCGTATTTGTGCTTTTCAAGGTACAAAAAATTGTAGAAATCACGTGTTTTTGTATGTCACAAATTCGGGAATCTGCCTCTTACAGCGCTTCAAGGCACTTAGACTGGCATCTCATTGCCTCTTCGCAGCCTGTCTTCTTAGAGTCCCTCCCCGCTTTTTGCAACCCCCGCATGCACGTGCACCGTGGCCTGCACTGGCCATTGATAAGAGACCCCCACACGCGCCAGTCGGCCGGCGGCACTCGTCAACACTGTCAATAAAACAGCATCCATCGCTCTGTCGCTGCGTGTGGTCAAAAGCGGGTGATTTATGGCGTTATGAACGCGCCCCGGCACAGATTGATAAAACGCCGTTTATGGGTTAGGGGTGCTGGGTTGTGGGGAACGGGGGAGGTGGTAGAGACAGGGGTGGAGGGGTTCTGGGAGGTTCCGAATAAGCCAGGTTTAGGACATATTTAAGAACCAGGTTTTGGTACTGTAGATCATGGAACCAGGTTCTTGACGACTTTGGGTTACTGTAGACTGGTCTTCCTTGAGAACCCCTGAAAGCTCTACATCCCAAACCCAACCCCTTCATCCCCTTATCCCTCCGGCCTCCAAGCGCATTAGTAAAAGTCATACACCCAATTCACGTCATCGTGGCATGATTTACGAGGCGATGAGTAGAGCTCGTGTGCCGTTTCTTGTCCCTAGATAACGTCCTCCACACGAAGCCGAGGATCATGAGACTCTCTGAGGAAGAGGAGTATGTCCAAAAAGTTCCGGGGTGGCTGGCGGCTCGTCCTCTTCCTCGTTCACCCACAACGGGAAGGGCCAGCATCAGCGAATGTGGATGCATATGCACATTAACATGTGTCGATGGCCCTTCGGCGACGGCGACATAGCCACGGCGTCGCCCCGTCGTCGTCGTTGTGTGGCCCTTCGGATTGATTTGCGCCCTCCACCGCTTTCTTGTCTTCTTTTTCCAACGTCCGTTAGCCGCCATCTTCTTCTTGTTCTTCCCGGCGGTTGCGGCGGCGGTGGCCCGACATCTCTCCTACTCGGGGTCCTTAGCTGCTGCTGCTCCGTGGCGGCGCCCGGTTCCTCCTTCTCCTCAGGAGAGGGAGAGAGTTCTGGCTGGTCCTGGATGCGGTGGTGCCGAGTGAGTTGTCGCCGCCGCCGCGACGAAGAGAAGCGACGGCGACCCACCAAGAGAGAAGCCAAGAACCAAACCGAGCCACCACCATCAAAAGACCCTAAGGGGAGGGACAACACAGAGGAGGGCCACCGCCGAATGGAGATGCCGACGGCGGCGTGATGGTAGAAGAGAGTCTCTCCTCCTGGCCTG
>KN166238.1:3762-16344 GCA_000757745.1 Steinernema scapterisci
GGCGTTGCTACGGGAGCAGGTGCACAACTGCCCACTGCTCATGAAACACATGTCACGGTCACTCGCTGACGGCACTGCTTGGCGCTTGCTTGGTTATGGCTAATACGGATTTTTCAGCTAGCCGACAATATTGGAAGCTTTTGGCGTTTCGGGAATCATTGCTTTTGAGAGCTACTCGGGCTGGGGAGCTGCGGAATCTGCCACTCGCAATTCGCGTTTGATGCCTCAACTTCTGTTTAATTTAAAGCTCAAGCGCGTCGACGGGTTGTCACCAGAAGGATTCTAGATGCTTAACTGATATTTTAAGTGACCCTACATTCCCCATGGCTCCGCGCAAGAAGCCCTACACCAAGAGCGAGGAGGCCAAGATGAAAAAGTGCCGAAAGCATGTCCAAAAGTTGGTGACTTACCACAATTTCAAGAAGAAGCTGTGCCGACTCCATTCCGAGACTATGGTAGGTCTAGTCTGTCTTGGTTGAGCGTTCCTCATTCCTCTTTAACCCTCAAAATTTCAAAAATAGTTTAATGTTAAATCGCTTTCAGAAGGCAGTCAAAGTGAAGATGGAGGCAATGAAGGCTCCAATGGCGTCGGTTTCCCACGTAAGCAATCTTGATTCCATTTGCGTTTTGAATTTTATGGGTTTTCTTTAGTTTATCAAGAGCCTTAAGAAGGAGATCGCGGCTGTAAAGAAGCTGGTAAGCCGACATTGCTCTACACATTAAGTCTAAATGAGAACCCATTGTAGAAGACGGAGAAGAGGGCGGCGATCAAAGAGCTCAGGAAGAAGGTAGATGCAGCTGCTGCAGAACTCCAGGAACACAAGAACGATACTAACGAGCTTCGGATGGAATACGAGATCCTTGTAAAGGACGACAAGGACGCTTCCCTGCACCAGCCTGTGAAGATCAAGGAGGAAGACTTGGAGAGCGAAGCCTCTGATCTAGATCTTCCGGACAAGATCGCAGTGTCCCCGAAGCCCGACAAGGAAATCAAGGTTGGGAATAATGAACGCTTTGAGTTTATGGATTGAGTTGTTTAGGAGGAAGTCCCGAAGGTGCAGAAGGCTAAGAGGACCGGGTACAGGGCGAGTCTGGACAAGGCTCCGGATATGAGCCGGAAGTGAAGACGCCTGGAGAAGATGTGAAGAAGCTTTAAGATCGAGTCCCAAATTCGTATCTATTATTTATTATTATCTGTAAATTGACTTACTTACAGTAACCCCAAGCTGACCCACTAAGTAATCCTGTAGTCTCAGTTTCTGTGGTCTTTTAGGTCTCATATCCAACTCTATTCCCAGATCCTCAGAATCCCAATTATTCAAGCCTTCTTCCTCCCGATGATATTCCAAAATGAGTCTTTTCGATCTCCAGATCCAAAGGTCCTTTCGCGCTCTCGGGCATCTTGGAATCCAGTCCTTGAATTTGCACCGGTTGTGCCTGAATTGGCATTTATGTACATATAATTAAGAATCGACTTACGTTCTAGTGTTCTTATTAATGACATTCTTGGACTTTTCAGGTCGGATTATGATGTATTCAAGAGTATTTCCGGGGTCTAAGGCAGAGAATGGGCTGAGTTCTAATGTTTTCTGAGGTCGAGACCTTAGTTTAGATTGAGCATTGCTCGAATTTGGTGATCTAAAATGACAAATCAACTTTAAAGCTTTAGTGGGAAAGCTTACAGGAACTGTGGTATGCTTCCAGTAACCCTTCCGGTCTTGTAGATCGCGTTTCCACAAGAGTAAAACGTGTCCACCCGGACAAGTGGATAGACGTAATTAAGAGGCGTCATCCATTTCAGTGGTCCGACGTTGAAAAAGAACACCGTTTGGGTCTGGTCATAAACGAGTTCCCAGACCATGTAGAAACCGTCAGAGAGGTCGGTCTGAAACACCAAACTTTAAGGTAAAAATCCGTAAAAACCTTAATTTTTAAACTCATTAGTGTCTGAATACTGCATACTTGTGAGTTCTGCAGTCGATCCGCTAGATTCCATCGCTTTTTCTTGTTTAAAGAGTAAGATATGTAGGGGTCTTTTAGAACGCTTAAGATTCCAGAGTCATCATAATTCTAAAATCACTAAATATGAGCAATCCGAACATGTAAATTTATGTTTACTACCTGTTCCCGTCGGTCAGTGCGACGACAAATCAAATCCGGACCGATCAAGAAGGGGATTTTGCGAAAGAGCTTCACATTCCGAGAATGGCTTTGAGCAGACTTTGGCCAGAAGTCATCGATCATAGACTGCCAGGCGCGTTGACACCTATTGACAGATAAGGGACTGACAGCACAAAACTGAACAGTATTGGACGATCGAAGGTAGAAGAGAGCACAAGTTGAGTGGCGCAATTGTGCAGCGGCGAGCTCTTTTGCTGACCGCGATTGCGCAACGTTGCCACGGCGTGGCGCTGAGTCATAGAATTGTGTTCGCGAGCGAGTGGTGTTTGGCGTTCGGAAACTTAGGTACAAAGAAACTTGGCGCAGTGTTTAGGCTTGGTCTGTTGCGTAGTTTCTGAAATGCCGATAGCGCTCAACCCTTCAGGCGTCAGGCAATCTGTATCCTTCGAGCAAACTCAAACTTTTAGTAATTAACCGTATAATCTCATTCGAACCAACATTATTAATACATGCATCCAACCACCGGGTTTTTATTGGCCCTAAAAAATTCATGTATTTCAAGTTCTCCATTTCTCAAAATTACCAAATCAATTCCAAGACTAATTTTGTGCTATTTTGAGTTTCGGTTTTCACATTTTCATTTCTCCATTTTCTCGTAAATCTAAAAAGTTGTCTCAAGTTATCAGTCTGTCCTTACCTTAAGACAAGAAAACTGATGACAAAAAGAACAATGAATACTCCAACAGCAATAGCCGGTTCAAGGTATGTCCACAAACCTGGCATCGATAGTCTGGCAGCAGAGACGGAAAGGTAAGAAAAATTTTTTGCGGAAAACAGACTTGTTTTGCTAGAACGTGTTTGCTTAATTGATGACGATTTATTGAACATCTATAGGTTACGGCGTTTGGGCAAATATTTGGTGATTGCTTGTATCACTAGCGACATTTCTTGTCTTTGTGAACAAGTAGATTTTAACTTGAGTTTAAAAGATCAGGTTTTTTGCGTTTTTTTTGACTTGTAGTTTGGTAATTCAGACCAACCTTAATGGCTGTTCATATGTGGTCTGGGAACTCGTCTATGATCGGATCCAAACAGTCTTCTTCTTCAGCGTCGGACCACTGAAATGGATGACGCCTGTTAACTATGTCTATCCACTTGTTCTGGTCGGCACGTTTGACTCTTGTGGAAACCCGATCTATAAGACCGGAAGGGTTACTGGAAGCATTCAAGAGTTCCTGTAAGCTTCGTCACTAAACCTCTGAAGGTCACTTGTCATTTCAGATCTCCAAAATCTGACAATTCTCAATCCAAACAAAGGTCTCGACCTTAGAAAACGTCAAAAATCAGCCCATGCTATGTTGTAGGCTCCGACAAGCCCACGAAAACTGTCCAAGAACCACACTGAAATACGTCAATTACTGTTGAATGTAGCTTATCCAAAGATGACATTCTGTTAGTAGCCCATTTATGACTCACCATTTATGACTCACTGACTCATTCTTTCTTATCAGCACGCATTTAAGAATGTCTTTTTTACCTATGTCCAGAATCACAATTGGATTCTTCTTATCGGCTGCCGCTCCTCAATCCGAATGGAACAGGGCCAATTGATCCTGATATGCTCAATTCCAGCATTCTTATTCATTTTTACTTGCCTTGCCGTCTGCATTGTAAGTCCTGAACCAAACCTTGACTGAATTCACGGACTTTCAGGATCTGCACAAGGAACGTAAACGCGTCGAGGAATGCCAGGAAGTGGTGGTAGTCAGCCACACGAGCTGCGAGCCTCGGCCGATTCCACACCACTGCCATAGACAAAGATGTGACTCGGAGGACTTAGAAAATGCTGTTTTGGCTACAGGTGCTTTGCTTATTTGTTGTTGTGAAATGCTTGTAAAATAAAATGGAGAAAACAATTTCAAAAGGCCACATTTTGAATATGCCAAAAGGGCCACATCTAGTAGGAGTCAGTTCGTTGGATTTGGTCAAGGTCAAAGCTCGGTCAGGGCTGAGAGACTGACAATATCGTGTTTACAGCTACAGTATACTCAGGTTTATTTTAGGCCATTTTTGACTATTTTTTGAATGGAATCATAAGGTGGAAGACCTTCTTCACTAGGATTACTGACAGCGGTTTGTAACACCGGATAATTCCCTATTTCTAAATTACATTGATTAGCGCAAAAAGTGAGACTTGAGACTACCTGAATAAGGCGGAGGCCGCACGGTCACAACCGACACATTTACTGATATCTATCTAAAAAAGTAGATTTTAAGAATTTAGAAAGTTCAGTTTTTGTCCACTTGGTTGGCTGAGCAAGATCAATGAACAATGACTTCTAGCCATAGTCTGCTTGAAGCCATTCTCTAAATGTGAAGTGTTTTGGCAAAATCCCCTTCTTGATCGATTTGAATCGCTGTACTGATGGCCCAGGCAGAATGCATAAATTTACACGTTTGGGTTGCTCATATTTAGTGATTTTAGAATTCTGATGAGTCTGGAATCTTAAGATAAAAGATGCCTACTTGTCTGACTCTTTAAACAAGAAAAAGCGATTGGGGATCGACTGCAGAGCTTCCAATTATACAGTATTCAGACACCGATTTGAGTTTACAAAATGTGATTTTTATGACTTTTAAGTTGCGGTTAGGTATTTCAGATCGACCTATCGGGCGGTTCCTACGTGATCTGAGAACTCGTCTATGAACAAACCCAAACAGTGTTCTTCCTTAACGTCGGAACACTGAAATGGATGACGCCTATGTCTATCCGCTTGTTCTGGTGGACACATTTGACTCTTGTGGAAACCCGATCTATAAGACCGGAAGGGTTACTGGAAGCATTCAAGAGTTCCTGTAAGCTTCGTCACTAAAGGTCACTTGTCATTTCAGATCGCCAACTATCGTTCCAACAAACTAAGGTCTCAACCTGAGAGAGCGTCAAAAACTAGCTCATTCTATGTTGTAGGCACTGAAAAGCCCACAAAAACTGTCCAAGAACCACGCTAAAATACGTCCATGACTGGTGAATGTAGCATATCCAAATATAAACTCTGGACATTCTATTAGCACCCATTTATGACTCACCATTTATGACTCACTGACTCCTTCTTTCTTATCAGCACGCATTTAAGAATGCCTCCTTTCCCTGCGTCCAGAATCACAATTGGATTCTTCTTATCGGCTGCCGCTCATTGATTGAAATGGAACAGCGCCAGTTGATCCTGATATGCTCAATTCCAGCAATCTTATTCCTTTTTGCTTGTCTTGGCGTCTGCGTTGTAAGTCCTGAACCAAATTTTGAATAAATTTACCGCATTTCAGGCTCTGTACAAAGAACGTAAACCCCGCGAGGAATGCCAGGAAGTAGTCGTAGTCAGCCACATCGACTGCGAGCCGCGGCCGATTCCACACCACTGCCATAGACAAAGATGTGATTCGGAGGACGTAGAAAAGGCTTTTTTGGCTACGAGTGCTTTGCTTATTTGTTGTTGTGAAATGCTACAGAATTCATAAAAATCTCAAAAGAGCCACATGTAAAATATGCCAAAAGGGCCACATTTAGCAGGAGTCAGTTCCTTGGACTAGGTCAAGGTGAAGGCATAGTCAAGGTTGAGAAACTGACAATAGCGTGTTTACAACTACAGTATATTCGGGTTTATTTTAGGCCATTTTTAACTATTTTTGAATAGCATCATAAGATGGAAGACCTTCTTCATTGGGATTACTGACAGCGGTTTGTAACACCGGATAATTCCCTATTTCTGAATCACATCGATTAGCTCAAAAGCGGAAATTGAAGCCTACCTGAATAGGATGGAGGCGGCACAGTCACTACCGATACATTCACAGAGATCTGTCTGTTAGGGTCGTCATTCACGCCTGATGACCCACGTCCTGTATGAAGATAACTATCCACGCCTTGAGCAAATGGGAAACTGGCCAATTCTATGTCTCTAAAGCAGCTCTTACCAGAAAGCCACATTAGTTGATCTTACCTTCGAGCTTGCACACATTTGACGATTCCCCATAAGCAAATAGAAATTATGAGCGCAGGGACACAAATAAAGAGATAGATCGATGTCATGTCGCGGGCAGTCAGGAGGGAACCGTTGACAAGGGGGCAAGCAGTTGATAATACAGCTGAGGAAGGGTCACATGTTCCATAGGCTGTACATATTGATAAGGACTGAGGAGTAAACACCACAATAGTTAATTACGCTTCGTGGATTGGGCTTAAAACCTCAAACACTCATTTGTAAAAGTCAGTTTTGCAGAGAAGCTGTCAGCGACCTTTTCAAGCATTCAGTTCCTTGCCTCAGTTTTGGCTCTCTCTTCTCAGCTCTAAGCGATTCCAAAAGGCGCATAGAAGCTATTTTAAGCAATTCCTAGCCTAGCCGTTTTTCGATCCCAAGCTGCTCAGCAATCAGATGGCTATTAGAGTGACAAACGCAAACAAAGACAATGAGAGAACCGTCAGCCATATCGATTAGCAGAAGAATTTGAAGTTTCAAAAGGAGAGCGCTGGGCGCCTCTAGCAATCTTATGGAGCTGTTAAGCGGTGATAAGGAGTCATTCACTTCTTGGGTGTCTTTAACATGTGGGTGCGTGAGAAATCTTAAGCGGTGTGTTAAACTGCGAGATTCCTCAATAGCCATTTTTGCTAAGTTTTTGCTTGAGGGTCCTAAGGGAACACCGGGCGTTGAGCTTATCGCTTTGAATGATTTGAAGGCTCAATAGCGGGGTCAACATGGGTTTAAACGCTGATAAGGATATGGTTGTCTTTTGCCAACGTGGCGCGGTTCAAATCTCATTAGAGTTGAAAGGCCAGCAAAAAGAGTATCTGGTTTTGCATGTTTTTGTTCCTTTGAGTCCCGGTCTCAGCACGCTCTTCCAGAGCTATCTCACTTTCGTGTTCTCTGAGAACCTTGATCTTGCTTCCAAATTTGCCCTTAAGCCCCATTTTCATCGCTTAAAGGCTTGCATTGTATCCCCAAACTGAACTTCCTCTGCGGTCTTAAGGCGCCCGTTTACCTTTCATAATTACCGACACTCCCTTCTCCACTTAGCACTTCGCCGCCGTCACCCACTGCAAATGGCAATCGATAGTAAGCACCTGGCGCCATCTTCTCAGCGTCACTCGCGCCAACTGTGTCTTCGCGGAGAGCGGTGTCTGAGAAATTTGCGCGTCTCTTAAACCCCACACTTTCAATATACGCGCGTTAACTTGATTTTTGATTAATTCCAGACTATGGATATTCTGCCTCCCGAGTTCAGTGAGAACATCTTTGAGCTCCTCCCCAAGCTCTCAGGCTATGAGCTCCACAAAATCCAAAAGAAGCTCCCGAAGACATGGGCGGCTGGCGCCACTTTCATCCAGAATCAGAAGAACTACGACCTCAGAATTCTACTCCGTAAGAAGAACGGGGAAGACATTTGGAACTACGAGATCAACGAGATCCACGTGCGCCGACCATTCGAAGACGACCCGCCCCCATCCGATTCTCTGTCCTTCTCCCAAATCGCTGACCGAGACGTCCGCCTCACCCGGATCACCAAAGTCGTTATCGACGATGCAGGCTGCAAACTCGACCACAATATCTCTGTCTCCGACTTTTCCCATCGATACCGTATGCTCCTCTTTAGTCTCATATCCGAATCTGCCTCTGTAGAATGCTTCCCCTCAGATCTGACCCCAACGAATCTAGCCGTCATTGGTCCCATGATTGCGCTTTGGAAAGTTAAGCAGCTCCGGATCCCGTATTTCCCTGAGATCGAGAGCTTCTTTGACCCCAAGCTGGCTTCGGGAGAGTTCGAAAAACTCCAGTTATGGGAAGGCTGGCCCCAAAGATACTATGACGGTCTTCTCAAAGCTATCACTGACGGGAGCCTCAGCAGCCTTCATATCCGCGCCACCTGTGACCTAAAGATAACCCCAGAACTTTTCAAAGCCATGTTCGACCAGTGGAAAGCGAGCGGGGGGCGAAAAGACATAGTCTTGGTTGGCGGCCGCACTTTTGGTCAGATGTCGGATCTTAAGGACTGTTGGGAAAGTGACCCTAGAATCCGCAAAGCTAGCGATAGATCCACTGACCATAACATTTTCTTTATCGGCCCGCATCAGCTCTTCCTTGAATGCGTCCCTGATCGTGCCAGCGGTCTTCCAATGGTTAAAGCTATTGCTCAGCCTGATCTGTCGGCTGATGAGCCCGAAAGACAGTCTGATTCGTCTGATGAGGATGAGACTTAAGGCGAGTAGGGGTCTGTTTCTAGGCGGGGGAGTTGCTCCTTGATGTGACCCTTTGTAACGCCTTGTCTGTCTGAGATCTTAGTATGTTGGAATGGATGATTTGATGTCTTTGCTGTGGAACTAGTGTACTTTGATCTATAAATTCGTGTGCCCAAAATTTACTGTTCTACGCCTGCACCGATAGGTCTCAAAGGGATCCAAATGTTACGATCTGATCTTAATTCGGCCTAAAGCATATTAACACTTGCGCAGCTCAACCAAAAACAATATTTAGGCTTAAATACAGGAAACAAAGCATAACAAGTGCCTTAGGACGTAAAAACATCCTCCTGAGGACTCTATTGAGAAGCTTGTTGACCGGGACCTCCATCGTTCTGCTCTCCATTTCCTCCCTGCTGCTCCTGCTGACGCTCCCTTTGAAATCTAGCCTGAGCCAAGGCATGATCTCGATCCAGAAGGGTTGTCCCTATAGCCCGGTACACGTTTCTTTGGTCCTGCTGGGCTCTGTCCATGTCCTCTCGTCTTCGCTCTTCAGTTTGCTGTTGAGGGGTGACGTACTCTCGCTGAGCCGTGCGGGTGTTGGGCTGAGGAAGCCTTGTCCTCTGAGATTTAATTAAGAAAAGACCAGAATACAGACCTTAATTAAAGACTCACAGCACGGGATCCCGGGAGAGGCATGACAAGGACGACCGGCGAGATGAGGAGGAAGGCAAACAAGCCACGTTTGGCAAACTTATAAAAGCGATTCCCACGGAAACGCAATTAGATAACGTGTGAATTTGTCGTGATAAGAAAATCCAGCCGCCCAGATTCTCCCAAACGTAATATTTGTTGGAAACGCCGCCATATGTCACCGGGCTACTGGTTCCGCTTGATCTGTGATGCCTTAAGCTGTTATCGAGACCAACTTTGACTTGATTTATTAATTAAATTTCGCAAAAAAAGCCCGAAAATTACAAAATCACACATGTTAATCTTCATCTGAACTTTCTGGCTCTTCAGGCTCTTGAATCCTACAAGCCTGAGGCAATTCCAAGATCTTCTCAATGATCTTTTCATGACCTTCTCCTGAATGATCGACGCAAATCTTAGCCAGGCATCTTTCATGGATCATTTCATAGATCTCTGGGTCGTCTATGTCCCTAAGGGTCAGTTGGCTTGTGGGAAGCATGTGCTGAAGGATGAAAGGCAGCAGATTCTTTAGCATCTTGTTTCTTGGGACTTCGAAGAATTCACTATGTGCCTCGACACCAAAACCAGCCATTTGGAAGAAGGCAGATATCGCCATAAAGTCGTGTCTTGGTCCGGGTTGGACGGGAGCTTGGGCTGCTTGGAGGGCCTGGTCAGCCTGGTCAGCTTGGTCAGCCTGGTCAGCTTGGACGGCCGGGTCAGCTTGGTTGGCCTCGTCAGCCTGGTTGGCCTGGACGGCCTGGTTAGCTTGGTCGTCCTGGACGGCTTGGACAGCTTGGACGGCTTGGTCAGCGTGGTCAGCTTGGACAGCCTGGTCAGCCTGGTTGGCCTGGTCAGCCTGGTCAGCCTGGTCAGCCTGGTCAGCCTGGTCAGCCTGGTCAATCTGGTCAGCCTGGTCAATCTGGTCAGCCTGGTCGTCCTGGTCGTCAGATTCGTCGTCCTCATCCTCGCTCCACTCTGGGCGCTCTCCTACGATCACATCCATGACTCTGACATAGGCGGATTCCAGTTCGGAGAGTTCTTCCAAGGTATAGAATTTCCGTTCTCTTCGAATCTCGTACAATTGACATTCATAGTTGAAACCATGTTCTCGGATCTCGACGCGGAACAGATGGATCTTCGACGCAAATTCTAAGGCTGATTTGCGCCAAACTTTAGGAATCAAAGCGGATTGAAGCTCGGCTATTTTCGGGAATAAGGCGGCTGGGTTCAGGTACATGTTCGCCATGTTCGGCGAGAAGATCCCAGACACGGATTCTGTGAACTCCTCCGGAATCGCGTCCATCTGAAAGAGGCATATCAATTACAAAACATAACAGCCTAAGATAAGTTCGACGCGGAGCAGATGAAACAAGAGCAACGTCCAACGCCAAGGAGTGACGACATAAATGAGGCGTAGATAAACGTGCGGAGACGTGCGGAGACAACGCGCTTCCCAGCTGGGAATCGATATCACCGATGGAAGCGACGCATCCGAGATTGGCTTCTCATAAGCGCGCCCGGTATGTTTAATTGATAGCTGCAGGCCGGTGGAACGGCCTGACACGTACATCCAAGCTGTCGCGGAGGAGGCGTAGATAGGGCCTCACACCAACGGATTTTCGAGGCTTGAAATGAGAGGGAAGGGTCTCTGTGAAAAGCGCTGTTCAGCAATGGCCACGTTCCGTGGCTTGTGTCACAGGCGGCAGTCAGCGGTCGTGAGATTCATCTTGAAAAATAGGGCTATATGAAGGCTTAAACTTGAGCTTAAACCAGCGCTTCATAGAATCGAGTAATCTGGCCAAATCTGTTAATTTCAATGCAGCACGGTTGAACTAGAATGCTGGAACACCTAACAATGCTAAGCTGGGACTTGCTATACCCTGAGAATCTGACGATTGTAAGATATCTGGGACTCTGGGAATCTCGCAAGATGAAAACAAGACAACGCACCGGGAAACTCGGCTTTTCTGGCTTGTGGAGGACCCCTTGAGAACAGCTTTGTCTCCCGCGTTCATCAATTACATCGGCCAGAATTCGTCACAAGATCGCTTGGACCAATTTTGTGGAAAGGACCAAAGAAGAGATCAAGACCAAAGACGTGAAGAGTCATCAAACTCGACAGCTCTGGCTATACCAAAAGCTACCTCTAGCGGCATAAGTTGGTTGAAAGTTTACACGTGTTTCTTAAAACTTTCATTTTCACAAATTACACATTTCCAAAGCCCTTTATCATTTTCTTGTCTCCGCTTGTGTGGCTTCACCATACGACGGCAAATTGCAATTCTGATGTGCAGGGGCATGAGTCATGTCGACGGTGTAAACGGCTGGTCTCTGACACGTAGTTTGCTGTTGGCAAGCCCGTTTCCTGAAAAACCATGATATCCAACAGAGTCAAAGGTATTCATACGCCTACCGTTTAGAGGACCGAATGCAGAGAATACAGCAAAAACACAAGAAGATAAACGGGAATGGCGAAATATAGACTATGTAATGCATGTGAGATTAGGGCTTCTGAAACTGAAACAAGATTCTGTCATTAGTAGATATCAGTAAGCCATAGATCCGACGAAGTCAGCTTAAGAGCTATTACTTCCAGACCACCCCAAAGAGCCCAACTCTACCCAACGCAACTCACCTGCCCAAAAAGTCTTATGAACGCATTTCTGGCTCTAAGAATTGATGTGTGTTTATCAACGTGACTCATTCCTATTGCACGCGGATGACGTTAGCCGTTGGCGACCCAGGGAGTAGGTCCTCGTCACCCCATACGCTTTAAACGACCTGCTATCGGCTTCAGCAAACAAAGCCAAACTCTGGGTGTGATAAGAAGCGATGAAAAAGCTTCTGTGGCCCAGAAGCTCTATTTTAGAAATGCGAAGCCACAAACAGCAGAAACGGTTTATTAACAGATTTACCAAATTGTCACAAATCGGCCTAAATTACAAGAAAAAGGCCTTAAATTCTGGGCTCATTCTTCATCTGTATCCGAGTCAGTTAGCGGCAAATCGTTAGCATATCTCTTAGCAACAATTTGCTTGAATGAGGCTCCGTACCAATAGTTGTTGTCCATGATATCATTTAGAATCATCAAAGATTCCATTTCCAGCCTTTCGCACACCTTATCCATAAACTCGTGTGGGACGCGATCCATAGCGATGACGGCAGCGAAGAATGAGATCTGTTGGGTTATGTTGAAGAGGATGCCTAAGCTATAGCAATGCAAATTTTTACACATTTTAGACGCTTCTATTGACGGTTTTTCACAGTTTCACAGTTAGACAGCACCACACCCAATTACAGCATTAGGAGCCGAAGATCGAGTTGCTCCGAAATGCTTGTAAAATTGAAATTTGAAAATGCCACTTTTTAAAAATTACTTAGGCTTTCCTTGTTGCTTAACAGCTTGCGAGTAGGTTGGTAGACCCCTATTTTGCGGACTAAGAGGAACGAAATAAGCATCGTGTGACCAGAGCGAAAGAAGAGATTCAGTTCGCATCCGCAATTTATAAAGCGACATTCAAAGTGAGAAAGTGATAAAA
>KN166239.1:30608-41048 GCA_000757745.1 Steinernema scapterisci
TGTTTAGGTGTTTCCTGAGAATTGTTCGGAGGTTATGGAATTCGTGAAAGAATAAAGGATGAATGGAGGAAAGTTCATTGAATTAGAAGTGACCCTACGATGCTTGTGAGTCAGAGCTTCAAAGGCACCCTAAACACAACTTACCGCTCCAGCTTGAGTTAAATCCTTGATCGACCCGACGACCCCTCCGTTCATGAGCATCTGGTTCTCGTACGAGGGCACCAACGTCCCTCCGGCGGATCCTTTCCTCAGCGGCAGCGTCCCAGAACCTCCGATAGTTACGGTATTCCCGAGCCTCGTAAGAGTGGCCGAAGGCGCGGACATCGTGGTCAGGAGACCCCCGGAGTGGTGGCCGGGGACTCCACCGCCGACTCCGAGGTCGATGGGGTTCGTGGCGAGCGAGAGCGACTGGAGCTGCTGCTGGTTGTTGACCATCGACGAGACCAGCTGAAACGAGAGAAGAAGATGAGTCTGTACGGCGCTAAGATATTCGAATTCTAATCATGCGACAACTTCTCCTCTCGCATGTTGATTATCCCGAAATAGGAACGCGGCGGGCACTCGGGATTACGACGTCACTAATTCCCTGTTTTCTTTATTTCTGAGGTGTGTTTGTGTGTGCGAAGAGAAGACGACGAAGATTATGGAGGAGAGAAATTGCAATTTAGAGCGAGAATGGGATAAGCGAAATGCTGGGATGAAGAGACAAAATATGGAATTTAGAGTGAGTGCCGATGGAGGCATCTAGTGCGCTTTGAAGGGACGCATTTCAAGTGTGCGTGTAGACGTTTGCAAACGCGCTGGGTTGTTGTGCGAGATGCCACGGGTTCGAGTCTGCGCTCGGACACCGCTTTCCCCTATTCCCCGCCATGTGTTTTCATGACTTGGTGGATTATTAGGAAAGCCAGATAGACATCGCCTGTATCTGCTCGGCCTTGTACAGCCAATACGCCGGGCTCGAATGTCGATAACAATCTTTTTCGACATTTCTTTTGAGTTTAAGCGCGGAAAAGAGAACTCACGTTATTCATTTGAGTCGTGGAAGAGTTGAGAGAAGTGGCGATATTGGAAGCGAGATTGGCGATTGACCGCGGCACGCGGATGACGTTCGAATCCGGCGAAATGGTGCCTTCGCGTGTTCGGACCCGTACCGTTATGAACAGCGGCGGATCGTCGGCGAAATCCGACAGCCGCAGGAGCACATGATCAGCTGGAATTGGAGTGTGCGTTAGAGGAAAAGCGTCTCGTTCCTCACATGAACGCAACAACAAATACTACAAAACGCGACGCGGCGGAAGACGAGGAAAGCGGATTTGAGCGAAAGAGGGAATCTCGGAGGCCGTCTGTGAAGTGATTAGAAATGCCCTTGGGGGATTAACGCGTCTCCATTAGGAGTCATTTGCGTGAACCTATTTCGGTTTAATAGGGCCTATAAGACCTCCTTGGAGGTTAACGTGCAGAAGAGGTGATTAGAGCCGAAAATGAATCCAGGAACACCAGAAAATAGAGTTGTTATTTCCCTACAAATAATGAGTCAGGAGAGGTTGGAAAGAATCCAACGGGTTGACACGAAATCGAGGGAATTCAATCCATCAACATTTCAGTCTTCCTGCAGCAGAACGCGAGGATAACATCTCATCAACACGTCATCGCCCGAGATACTCCTCAAGAAGCAGTTCTCAACTCTGCAAGAGTGCCAGAACAAAGACGAAACTACACAGCCCATCAAAAATTCTACACCTTTGCGCAGTTGCACCTGGTACAAGGTGCAACCGAACACCATCCGCACCCGGCGAGTCCTCAAATCTCGTTTTCTCTCTGCTACCTTCGCCTCCCCGGCGTCACACACGGAAGGTTGCAACCGGCAACCGTCGTCCGGGAGATGGATCCACGCGGATTCCGTGTCCCATTCGCGTTGTCCTCCGCTCCTACATACACGTTTGTGTCGGAACTAATTACGAGGGCCAGAAGACGTGGACGCAGATATATGATATCCCCGGCGTCGAAGTAATTGGAAGGTTGAGCGTGGGAGGCGGCGGCGATCTGTGGCGGCGTTAATTTGGATGTTTCCAGAAGATCGAGGAGCAAAAATAGAACTTTTGGGCTCGTAAAACGTTGAAGCGAGTGCAAGAAGATATCTTGGAATTTATGGAAGCGATTTGGATCCAGGCGGAAGGAGGAAGTCGCCCGCGAAGAGGATTTACGATTCCGGAAGAGGGAACGAGGATTCCGTTGCGGCTGCGGGGAGAGCTTAATTAGTTTTAGGTTCAGATTATGAAAGAGGGGGAAAAGTGAAAGATGAACCAGTTGGGACGGGCCGGAGGGCGACGCGAAAGTTGCGTTTGTCGGATGCGGCCTACAAACGAAGAAGTGGATATCCCGTTTTGTATCTCCATGTCTTCGACCTCGGCAACAAACTCGGGTTTCTAAGAAGACAATAAATCCGCTGTCCCCAAATCCTTTCTCCTAAGTCAATGACCTCTTTTTGTCTCCGCTCTCATAACTTATATCCACCAAAATCCATACGAAACATTTATTCGCCGCCTCCCCCGAGTAATCTGCCGCCCTCATTGATTTTCCAAGTTCAAAGACTTATCCATAAAGCGCAAAAAGCAGCATTCTTCGCCTCGAATCCTTCCTTCCGCATCTTCAGGGCAGTCATTATGTATTTGCTTTGTTGCTTAGCGGCGCCGCGAAAGAAAACTTAATCGGGAGAACGAGGGAGGGAGTGCATGCCGAAAGTGCGTTGCGAGGGAGGGAGAACGGAGGGACAAGGTGCTGGCCGGATTTGGGGAATTGATCGAGGGCTGGTTAGGGATGCATGAAATCTGAATTTGGACACGGTTTTTGGATAGCGGGGGAGGGCCAGCGGGATGTGGAGGCACTGGAATTGGCCTTATCGAGCCAGCGGATCTCTCGCCCCACGAATCGAGCTCTCGAAGTATAAGTCTACAGAATCCTTAATCTCCCACCGCGTTTCCACTCCTAATGGAATCCACGTAGCACTCCCACCCTAACTATCGAACCAACGAGCATTCTCCAGAATTCCAGTTAGGAATGCACGCGAGTAGCAGTCGCGAGTTCTCCTGCAAACGAGTCGATCCACGCTCGATTCTCAGGGGACGGGCGAATCTCGCCTCTCAGCTGCTGCTGTCGAGTCTCTCCTTTGACCATCAGATTAGCGCCCTCCAAAACGCGATCGAACCTTGCGGACGCCGTTTTTCGGATGCCCTTTTGATAAGCGGAGGACGCCGCTTGTCTCAAGGGTAGTTTTTAAGTAAGATCATAAACCAATTTTTGCTTTTTTGCACGCTGTAAACTCTAATTGGAATGTGGAAACGAGGAAGAAAGGGTCTGGAAAGGGTCTTGGGCTTTGCGGCGATTTGCAGGTTCGTTCGCTGTACTTTCGATTGGTTAAATACGGTTTTGAAGTTTCAGAGATGTGCCAAAGAGGAGATAAGGATCTCGTTTGAAACTGGTTCCACGCTAGGATCTTCCTGGTCCAAACCTTTGCAAAGAATACACCCTCAAAGTTCGATCGAAGCGGTTTCACGTAAAAACACAATTCGAGCCACAAACACAACCACAGATTTCGCAACACAGAATCCTCGGATCCGAAACACTTACCGTTGGCAGAGGGAACTTGAGCAATATTTCTTCCGTCGGCGAAGACGAGATACGAGTGAACGGCGGCCCGCGAAGGCGGCAACGGCTGCGAGCTGACCGGAGTCCACGAAACGAGCAGGGTGCCGGGCTGGGGACCCGCCTCCACTTGTACGTTCTTTGGCGGCTCGGGCAGTCCAACTGCAAGAATGTATTGAGAGAAACGATAGAGCGCGGAATTATGCATAATTCATCGGCGCCGCTTGAGGGGCGCGCGAGAGGAGAAGAAAAGAAGCTGGCCGAGTATCGCCTGGCCAGAACAGGAAGGCCGGAATTCGTTAGGCCGCCGCGCGATTCGCGGTTTGCGGCCAACGAGGTGTTGCAAACGGAGGTGGAACAAAGGCTGGGAAGAACAAAAGCCGGGATAATTGCGAGGCACGTGGAGTTTTGGGGAAGAAAGAAAGATTGTTAGGGGATTTGGGAAAAATGTTGCCAATTGGAGAGGACGTTTTGGGGGCTGTAGGGGTTTGCACTTGAATGACCTTTGGAGGAAAGGTTCTAAGTGCTCTGATTTGGGATTTTTAGGAAGTGTTTCTAAGTTTCTTCAAGATCAATTAGACGTTGCAAGTTGAAGCTGGATCTAAAACTCACTTTTAGGAAGAGTCTTGAAGTCGACACAACGTTCCACGGGGCGCTGTTCGAGCACCGCCTTGGGATGTTTCGTTCTGATCGATACCCGGTAGATGGTCGATGGCAGCAGTCCTTGAAGTTGAACCTAGAACAAACGAGGCCGAATTAGCGTCGAAACGAGGCGCTCTTGCGTAGGAGGAAGCGCGCAATTAAGAGTTTTCGCGCGGCTTCTTGCGCTGGTCACTCATCCCGGCGCTGCAGCATCGATTTGAGGCTGTTTGGGTAAAATGCTGCGGAGCTCCTCGAATCAATTTGCATAAATGAAACGGCGTGGGGTCGTTTGCGTGAGAAGAAAACGCGAAAAGTGAAAATGAGAGGAGAGATCGCGGTCGGGAATGAGGCCGAACTCTGGAACCCGGCTGGGGAGAACCAGTGGACGCAGCAGAGGTTGTTGCCGTTTATGGAGTCGGCGTGAACTGCTTAGCAAGCGTCGTGTTTTTGCTTCTATGACCTGACCACGCTTGCCGGAGCCGAAGGTCGAGATTTCACAAGTTCTCAGATTAAGAATGCTTACCTGAAAGACCGAGGGCGGACAAACTCCGACTTTAATGGCATTGAGCAAGAGAATGTGTTCGGCGTTGCTGTTCGACGGAAACCATCCAACGCAAGCGCCGACGGGAGTGATCGACCAAACACGGACGTGCTGAGGAGCCACCGGCGCTTCTGAAGAGGTTCAATCAAAGCCAGCCCAGTTTCCGACTCCACTCACCTGCCCCTACAGCCATAGTACATTGAGCATCAAAACTGTGGCCTTGTTCCGTCACCGCGCGCACCGAAACGTTCACGGACTTGTCGAGCGAAACATCTTCGATGAGCGCCTTGCATTTGTAGGTTCCAGGAACCACGGCCTTGACGCTGCCGTCAACGCAGACGTGGTACTGGGAAACCGCGCGGAGCTGGTCCTCGGGTGGAGACCACGAGAGAACCACGCTCCGGCTCATCTTCTTCTCGATGGTCAGCTCGCGGGGATAAGGCACTGAAACGGGAAAAGAGGGTTAGTAATGGATCGGGACGGGTTTTGGACTCACATCTCGGCTGGTTGGGCTCCTTGATCTCCTGCACCTTGACGTTGGTGACATCAACGGGCGGATATGGACACACGGAGTCCGGAAGCGGCGTTTCGGCAGTGGCAGGACCGGAGTGTGAGGAGAAGTCGTGGACGATCTGAGCATGGTGCGCAGGCACTTGTAGGGGGAAAGAGGGACTGTGGGAGCGTGAGGCGGCCGCCGCCGCGTTGGCCACGAGCTGCTCGTCGCTGACGCGTTCCACGTAGTTTGAAGGCACAAGGCCGGTTTGCCCGTAGAGCGTTTCGCCGTGGTAGAAGCGGTCTTCGTCCATCTCGCCATGCACGAGGATGTAGTCCCCCGCCTGAAGAGGGAGCTCCAGTTGGGGGTTTTCGTTCGGCGAGTCGCGGAGAGGGATGTACTGGAACAGTACCCGGAAGAGTCTGAAAACGGAAGAATTAGGGCGGTTCTGAATTCGTGCTTTCTTGCAAGATTTATCCCGGACAGTATAGGAATGAACGCAAAACGCAGGTCAAGTTCCAAGGCCTGCAGTCTCCGAAACTCGCCAAGCTGAACGTCCAGACCCTGCTATTTCCAGCCCAACTTTGCCGCCTCCGTGGGCGTCTGCAACTCAAAAGTTTGGAAGTCCTTAACTCAATCAAAACCGCGTCAGCACAACAACTCTCGGCGACTCTGACGCACGTTGCCTCATTCCCCAAAATGTTATTATACTCTAGGATTGTATTTTTGTCCGCAGAACTCAATGTTCGACGCCTCGAGTGAGTAATGCTTCCCACGTGTGGTATTTAGCTAAACTGGGAAAAACAGAAAAATCTGGGGAAAGGTTACGGAGTTCAGGCGAATTCGGCTCCAAACAGCACTGAAAACCCAGAACCCAAACCGAATATCCAGCCTCCCACACGTGTCCCACTTGCCTGGCGATCGCCACAGAACGCAATCTGGACAATTTTGTTAACTGGCAACATGGCAGCAATTTTCCTCCGCCAGGCGGCAACCAATAATCCACAAAAACATAAAACAAACGACCTAACAACGCGCGCGCTCCTTGAATCGCCTCGTCGATCGCCGCGACCTCCCCAACTTGTAGTCATGGAGAACGAGGTCCCAGAAGGACCCGAGAGCCTCGCCCTCCTCCCTCCACCGCACTTGAAACATCCCGTCCTCTCGCGCGCCCTCTGAATCCAGAGGATATTCGATTAGAGCGCAAAATAAGTAATCGAATCGCGTGCCTCAAAGGTGCGAATTAGCGCGCGAGGGGCACGTGCGAGAGGGGGCGAGGGAGGCCTTGGGCCTCTGGGGATAAGGAGGTAGACGGGGGAAATTGGGACTGTTTTGGGAGAGTTTTTGGAGTTAGTTTTCGTTCGAGAGGTTCCGAAAAAAACTCGGTCGAATTTCCATAGAGATTGGATGTGACGCGGAAATGGAGGTCGGGATTAATTGGGATTCGATTAGGAACGGAGTTCGATTATCGGTGGAAGAGAGTGGAGATTGGACGAAAAGGCCAGAGAGCGATTTCTTGGTTCCGAGGGAAGGGATTTCCGAGCATGACAGGAGTTCCAGAACATCCAGAGGCCTCGCTCTTCCCTATCGCTCAGCCCCATTCCCTCCTAATCCTCTCAGCCAAATATCACAAAACGCGAAATCCACCGGCAATCAATTGTTGTCGCAGCAGGACCAATCCCAGTTCTCCCGCGACCAGCGCACCTTTCTCGTGTGAAGGTAATTAATTCGGCGCCCGAAGCGTCGCCGACGGCGTCTTGGAGTTGTTGGCGCCTCCCACCGGCCACAAATGATTTCCCAACAAAAACAACCTCGCTACAATTTAGCGAATAAATAAAACCTGTGATTAATTAGAGTCTCGGATGTCGGCCGGAGCGCAGATTTGGATCTAGGGAGCACCTGGATCGAGAAAGAGGCGCCTTCCACTCAAACCTCCCATTAATATAATCTTCTTGCCCTTCTCAAAATCCGAATTTCCAACCCTCGAATTTCCCAGAACCGCATAAAACTCAAAATTTTACGAGAAAACACGCCGGAATATCTTTTGGCACGCCTGCACTAATAAAAGGGTGCAGGAGAAGGACAGCTCGGCGGGTCTATTGATCTGGAGACGTTTCAAGAGTGCGTAATTACGCGCCCGCGAGTCGCCGCGGAGAAGATCGCTTTCCAAACAAAGCTAATTGCCGGAAACCTGCGATTATTCGCACGTTCGGTCGGCGCCTAGAGCCAGTCGTTCTGGGATTTGGAAAGAATCTAAGGGTTAAGACATTGAGAGTTCCTTAAAAACCTTCCTTTTCCGTTCGCGGCGAGATCACAGAACGCAACGGGCGCGTTCCTTAATAAACTTCGACTTTTGGAACAACTCAAGCGCGCTGGAGCAAATTGAGAATTGCACTGCGTCGAGTAATTGGAACTGCCTGGAAGTCGCCTCAACGCTCCAACTTGTATCCGAGGAATCGGTAAACAAACGACTCGCGGGCGGCAACAATGAACTTTTATGGGAAATCTTTTCCTGCCAAGTAAACTCGTAAAGACTCGCGCGAGAGCCTCGGTTCGGGCCAGAGTTCAGATTCTGCAATCTAAGACACACTTATTAAGGGATGCTCCCGAGTCATCTCCTCATCTCCGCACTCCTCGGAATCTCTGAATAAGAAGGATGACGCGAAAACGGCAAAAATAGTTCCTCGTTTTTCTCGCTCGCGCCCGGGTCGTTTCACCGGAATAATCGATACTAACCGAGTATCCGAGGACAAATCGAACCGGGCGAATTTAGAATTGGACCCACTATACACCAGGTCTTAAATTTTTGAGTGCAGTTTTTGGGTGCAAAGAAATTTATTATTAAACGGTTGGCGATAAAAAGAGGTTTGCAGAGAAATGGGGCTGGGCTTTTGGGAGGTCAAAGGAGAGGAGGTGTTCGAACGTATCAAGTTTTGTAGGGACGGATCTTGTAATACAAAAGCAGATCGAAGCCTGAAACGCGTGAATTCACTTCAACCCAGATTCAAAAGAGAAACGCCGAAATTCCAGGCCGCGTGCAGGACCACACTCCCAACACCTCAATGGCTTCTTCGGCGCTGAAACAATTAGGCGGTAGAAAACGAGGATTCTCCGTCCGCCCGCAACCCCACGTGTCAGGTCCAATCCCCTCAATCGAACTTCGTTCTGGCTTCGTCGACAATCAATTTGTTTGTCCTCCCGGAAGACAGAAACACGAAAGCAGCAAAAGTCGTCTCCGGACTTCTTCTTCTGCGTCCGCTGGAACGTCCGCGGAGAGCCGAAGGAGGAAACGGAGAGGATGAAATTCAAATGAAGACCCCCATCATTATAGCTTGCTGCTGCGGCGCATTCGGCGGTTTTGCCATTTGTGTAATTAGAAAGAAGCGGAACGAGTGGCGATTTCGCTTGGCCGCTTTTTTCAATGAGTGACGTAGCGACGCGTTTTGCCCTTTTAAACGGCGAGGGAGGAAGATGAGTCGCGGTGAATATGCATAAAATTGGAGGAGGAGGCGTTGTGGCGGAAGAGAGGAGGTAAATGGGGAACATAAGGCGAGAGAGGTCTTGGGACACCTTGTTTAAGCGGTGAAGACCTGATCGAAATGAGAGATGACCGGAAAACGGCGGTGAAATGAGGCTGATGGATATGATCGAATTAGGAGAAAAACGGAAACGCGACGAGGAAGCGGCGGAAAAATGGGGAAACTGAAAGAAACCATAAGTTTGAAGTGTGGATATTGAAATTCTTAGCGGGCGGATTAGGTGCACTTTGTGAAAGGGAGAAAGTCGAAGATGGAACGTGATAAGGACGAAGAATTCGATGGAAATCGGGATTCGGAGAAGGAGGGAAAGTCTTAGGAACTGGGCCCAGGAGCGTAGGAATTCAGCCAAGCATGTCGAACCCACCTTGTATCTGGACGAGACCGGCGGAGGGCGAGGAGAAGCGCTTCGTTGGGCGGCTGGTGGAAACTGGCTGCGACGGCGGCGGCGGAGGAGTAGCTGGCGGCGGCGGAAACGGCGTTGGAGCCGGCCGGAGCCGGGGCCGTTCCGACGCCGCCGGGGTCGAGTGGCGTGGAATGGGGCCGGGTGAAGGCGGAGGAGAGGTTCATCCTTCTCCCCCCGATCTTCTGCTTCTTCGAGGGGGCGACGGCGGAGGAGGTCTTCGCTTTCTCTTCCTGCGGCTGATTTGCTCGTCTGACGCTGATTCACGCAGATCCCGCATATTCAGCATCGCAGCATCGCCTCCGTCGCGCGGTCGTTGGATTCGGTCGCCTCGTCGGTTCGCCGCCGCCGCGAAGCCGACTTTTGCCGCCGCGGAAAGAGGTTCCGGCCGGAGAAGGCAGGAAAGGGCAGCAAAAGGAGCAGCGACGCCGACGGTCTTCTGGCTGGTTAGAGGACCCGATCGCTTGGTGCAGTTCTTGGCCGGAATTGTGCTGAGGGAGGAAGAATAGAGTAGAGGAGAGGAGCCGGGAAGACGGGGACGGTGCAGGCGAGGGTTTCGTGCTTTCGTGGTGAAGTTGCGCGAGCTGCTTCGCGCAATATGCGCTCTCGCGATGAAAGCCCTGGAATGGAAAAGAGGAGGTTAGAGGTTAGTTCTGTGAGGTCGGTTGGAACGTACAAACGGTTGGGAAATACTCACGAAATCGCGTTCAGACGAATTGAAATTAACGCGAAAGAGAAATTCTCCGAGATTATGAAGATACATTTGAACAAATAAACAAAAAACACGTGTTTCTTCTTGAACTCTCAATTCCAACACGACCAGCCAAACACCAGAAACACCAAAGCTTCAAACGAGATCGAAACTCTCAAGCTGAATCTAATAAATCCAGGTGGTCCATAAATCTCAAATAGCAACATTCGATAGCCACTAAACACTTGCAAATTGAATCCCTCGGCGAGGTGGGGAACCGGTAATTATCGCACGCAGCCTCCTGGTTCGTTCCCGGGGACATCCGGCGTACTTTCCTCCTTCTTCCCTCGTCCCCGAAATCACTTTGGACGTCTTTGCGGTGCTGAAAGCCTGCAATACAAATCGGATTAGTCACGCTTGGCCCTTTGCCGGCGGCGCGCATCCCGGCCGACGGACGATCCGGGTTCGCCGGCCGGCCGGCCGATATATATA
>KN166239.1:50904-61196 GCA_000757745.1 Steinernema scapterisci
GACCAGCGGCGTTTCACAGCGTGAAATGACCAAGCATTCAGAGACGTTTTTCTTTGTCTGCTAGTTGAAATCAGTCTCGTCTCATGCGCCCCTCATTTGCGCTATCTCCATGCTCCTGTAGCGGTTGGCCTTTTCCAGCGCTACAGTTACCGTTTCTTGGTATCACGAAAACCGAATCTTTTCAGCAAAACTGGGCCAAAGACTTCTCGTCGGCGTACGAAAAAATATCCGGAATCGTCACCGACAACTGCCTTGTGAATGCCGACAAAGGCAATGAATACATGCAGTGGGATCCTTGGGCTTGCGCACTCTCCGGCTACTGCGAGGACCGTTTCTTGCTGTCGCAGTGCTCCCAAGCGGTCGCCTTCGCGTGGCCAGTTCTGGTCAGCCGATGGACGATCTGCAATAATTTCGTCGATCCTAAGTGAGTTTCGATTTTAAGATCCAGATTAAATTCGTCATTTCAGCAACCCTCAGAACGAGAGCCGAAATTCTCTACTCCGAACCAGCAAAAGCAAGGCTTCGGCAGTGAGCATTTGTGGCGAAGCGCTTACTCAAGAGAGCTATTTGGCCCTGTGGCAGAAGTACTTCGTTATGTGCTGCGCCTTGGCTCCGCCGAACTCCAACAAGAGGCTCGTAAGGAGTTTCTCTCCCAACATCAGGTAGGAAGTTTTGAAAAGTTGCCAAGTTCTTACAGTTGATATTTCAGTATGGAGTCGGATTTCCTGAGAGGGATGACGCGCTCCACGACGACGTCGAACTCCAGCAAGACTTCGGTTTCGTCTCACGTGATGAGCGTGACGCAGTTCTTCCAGAAGATCGTCCCGATGCTCCGATGGGACCACATGACGGACATGCGCGACAGCGTCGTCCTCAGTATTGGCTCCTCGAACTCCTTTGTCTTCGAGTGAGATCTGCTACTCACTTCTTCAAGCACTAAATTCCTTATTTTTAGAGTTTTACTTGAAGAGCTTCGGCCGCTCCTCCGCGATGCTCAAGAACGAAAAGTGGAAAGCAACGTCCGGCGACGCAAGCGAAAGGATCTTCTTCGCCTGCAGTTAACCAGAATGTTCGAGGTTGCTATTTTCCGTGGATCTCTGGAAACAAGCGGCCTTGTCGACAGCCAGACTGGAACACTTTCCAGCTTGATGCTGGAATTTCTGGACTCGATCAAGCACAACTGCGAAAACGATCAAGACCGTGACACAGTGATCCTGACCAGTCTTCGGCTACATTTTGCGAAGACTTGCACACTGCTTGTGAAGTCCGTGCATGGTTGGTCTTTTGGCATTTTTCGGAAATTTCTAAAGTTTGGATTTTAGCTGATCGCCGAAGAAATTTGCTCCCTAGCGAATCGAAGCACAACTGGTACCTGCTTTTCACGCAGTGGGCCAGCAGGATGATCGCCATGAACGAAAGGACGCGACGGGATAGCAACGTTGGAACCTACGTTGAGCAGAAGGCCGTCCACGCTTTGTGCGCTCTCCTCTGCTGTGGACCCATCTTCGAAGCGCACAAATCGCTCGGAGATGGTGGATACCTCTACGGATGGCTGGAAGCGCTGGTTTCCTCGAGCCACCTGACAGTGCAATCCGTTTGTGAAGAAACGCTGTCGATGATGCTGCATCTGAATGACCAGAACTCGCATTTCTTCGATTGGACCATTCAGATGTGCTATACGAAGTCGAATGTCGTGGGAGCAAGGTGTTTCAAGGCTCTGGTGATGTTGTTCTCTAAGAGGTAAGTTCTGAGAAACAGTGGCTACATACTGTAGTTATCAAAAAATTAGTGATAACTTCTATCCCTTCAGAGAATATCCCTGCGACTTCGTGTGCCTGTTCGTCCTCTGTCAAATGTTCATCGAAGACGCCAGCGATCCAGAAATCAGCGAGTTGGCCACCCAACTCCTCCACCTACTCAAGAAGCAGTTCCTGGACGAATCTCCCGCTCTCCTCCCGCGTCCCACTTCATCCACGGAAGTCTTGGAAACCACCGTAATCCATCGACTCCCGACCACTTCTACGGGCGAAAAGTTCGCAAAGGGCCACTTGGCCATGAGTAGGCAGTTGGCGAAGGACTATTCTCAGCTGACTATGCCAATTTTCTCAGGTAATGTGCACTGTATTAGAAGGCAAATCTGATTTTCTGGTTTTAGAGGTGTGCAGCCGCATTGACTCCGCCAGGTCCTGTCGCCAGTCGACTTTGCTGCGACTTCTTATCCCGTGGATGGAGAACATCGAGTTGATTGACACGAACGCGTACCTCACTGAACCCTCGACCTTAACCGAGGAGAAAGATGACATCGTTCCCTTCGGAGGATCCGAAGAAGCCACACAGCTAGTCCTCAACAACCTCCTCTACATGACCATCAACCTCGCTAGCGAACGCGACGCCGAAGTCGGGACTCTCTGGAAGACGCTGGCTTCGACTCGGGATTCCAATCTTCAAATTGTTATCCATTATCTCTTTGTGATGATGGTTTTATCGCCCGACTCTATGATTTCTCCTGTTAGTTTTACCCATTTTTATGCCAGTCTAACTTAACCCATTCAGGCCAGGAGAATCGTTCAACACCTGATGCAAGCGAATGGAATCCGGCTGGTCGAGCTGCTGATGGAGAATTTGATCGGCTCCATTGAGTCATTCAAGCAGAACCTCTCTCGCTCGGATATGGCTCCCTACTACCGATGGATCTGTCCTGTGCCTCAGAGTCCGACCGAGGAAGAAGCTTCAGCCGTGAATGAGCCACAAGAGAGGATGATTAGGAGCGACCCTTACCAACTTCCGATGCCGGCCTATGGAGGGCATTACTCTAACCTTCTTTCAATGCTTCCTCCTACTTCCCAACCACTTTTGTCGTTTTCAAGGTAAGACAGCACTTTGAAAAATTTGTCATAATTCCTGATTTCTAGGAGCAACTTATCAATCTTCCTTCTGAGCGACCTTATTGGAACCGAGTACCCAGGAATTGAATGGCGTCACCATCTCCCCGTCATTCTCCACATCGCAGTTCTGGCGCTCGACTCTCCACGGTCTTTTGTTTGCCGCTACTCCAAGGAATCCATCATCAACCTCTGTCTCCTCGTGGCTGCGCAATCCGTTGGCCTCAGTTCCGTGGCCAACATTATTCTCCAGAACCGCCTGGGTCCCTCGGGTTCCACCGTAGTTTCCTCCTCTACAACTGGAACTTCGGCGGCCCGAGGCGAAACTCCAACTTTTGCGGCGATCCGCTACGCTGAATACCGAAACATGCTGCTCCAGAGCAACGCGATCTTCTCGTCCTCAGCGGAACTTCTTCAAGCGATCGTTTTCTGCCTTTCGGACCAACCGGATAAGCCGCTGTGGGCGAACGAAGAAGCCGGCCCAAGGCAGTGGAAACTGGAAAGCGCAGAGCAGCTTGGTTGCATGGCTCGGCATCTGGCGGAGTTCTTCTTGCAGAATCCGATGGACGTGTCAGGACCTCCTTTGGTAGTCCGGTGGACCGACATAGCGATGAAGCAGGCCTTGGGAAACCCAAACCGGCACATCGTTGGACGCTGCTTGCAGATTGCAGCTTCGTTGTGCCAGTCGCCGCGCGAGTGGATCGCTCCTCTGGTTTCGAGGATAGCGGAATGTGTCGGAGATTCGCACGAAGAGAGCCAAACTTTGGTCACGTGCATGATACTGTATTTGCACCAAACAGTTCCCTATCTCTCCTTCACGAACAAGCCCGCGGATCACTTGAGGAACGTCGCTGCCGGAGGTCACTCCAGGTCTATCAGCTACACGCCGGATCTCCTCCGGCAGTCGATCACTCACCAGAGTCCGGTTTCGGCAGCTCATCCGAGAGTTCCCCACTTCGAGCGCCACTCGATGCTCGTGGATTCGGATATGATGGCTGCTGTGACGGCGCAGTTCCAGTCGCCAACGACTCCAGAAATGACGAGTCCTATCTCTTCTCCTTCAGGTGATTCCTTAATTTTGATCATGGTTTAAACACTACTGAACTTTAGGAGGATTAACGCGTAGCAAGAGCGCCCAAACACTAAGCAGCGAACATTGTCCCATCGAGCCAGAACATATCACCGCTCTGGTTCAACTGTTCGCCATCGCTCTGGCGATGCTGGAATCTCCGAACGACCACGAATATCTTCTTGCGCTGACTCTCCTCGAGAAGACTTTCGAAGTCGCGGGACCAGCGAAGAGAGAAGCCCTTGAGGCCCTTGCCGTCATGCTGAAGCAGATGGATTGGAGACCATTTCCTGGCATGGTCGGTCTTCTGTCCAAAGGAACTGTCATCGCCTACGGATACGAAACCTCAATCGGTCTTTTGGTAAAGTCGATCGACCTTCTGGATTCCTCCGTGATCGCTTCGCCCAACGCCTTTGCTCTCATTGTGGTTTCCATCGTTCCACACTGTCTTCTCCACTTCGATGCGCCTACGGAACTTTGCGTGAATGCCGCCGAAGTCATCGCTCAGGTATTTCGATTTTTGGAAATCTCCTCTCAAACCCTGTTTTTAGTACTGTACTGCGAACATCCCGGACATGACGGACTCCGAGCTCTCGCCCAGCGACCATCCACTTCACAATCTGGCTACCGTAATCCAGTAAATTCTGGACGCAAATAAAATCAGAGATTTCAGATGATGCGACAATACGCTGAGCACGTCTTCTCCAGGGATCGATTCCAGTGGGCCAAATGCGTCATCAACTATATGGTCGATGCCATGAAGCCGGATATAGCTCAACTGATTGTGCTCCTGGCCGAGGTAAGATATTTCTCAAGGTGTCAAAAGACCTCTTGGACCATGTTTAACCAAAACTGATTTTCTCGTTTTCAGATGCTAGAACGCAGTGCCTTCGTCCTGCACGTCTACCTCCTTCACATGATCTACCTCCTGGTGTCGCACGGCGACTTAAACGACGCTTCTCCAATCCCCATAAACGCTCAAGTGAGTCACCCATCCTCCTTTGTGTGACTTTGCGCCTAAATGACCTTTGCGTTGACAAGGCTGCCGCACTCTTTATTGCACAACGAGAAGCAAATATTGTCGAGATAAGAGCAAAGCGGCTACCGACCGTGACCGAAAAGGTGCCCGCGCGAAAATTGACACGGCCATATTTGAGGATTAAGTTAGTGACCGCAAAGCAAACATTCTCCTTTCGCAAGTTGGAGATTAGGTGCCGCAATCTCGACAAGCAGGTGCGAGAGCTCGGCGGGTGTGAACCTGGCTGTGGATACGGTATACGGTTATGTAAACCAGGATAAGTCAGATGTCGTTTGGCGTGTACAATACGGATCTGGAGCTAATGGAGCATGAAATTGACATTGGGTTAATCCGGAACATCTTTTGAGAACAGCTGGGGATCTAGTAATTATGTAGCAATCAACTTTTCATGGATTTAGCAAAACTATCAAGAACTTGGGTTTCGAAAAGGGCCCCTTTAGAACCGCTGATTCTAGCGCATCAGATCCCTTTAAGCCACTCGGAAAGGTCGGGTGTCGCCATTGTTGTTATCCTCGCACGTCGCTTGTTACAATTGCCGGACCATCTGTTTGGCTTTCTGCTGCCGCTGTCCCGACCATGTAATTGACTTCTCATATTTCAGGTGATTCGAATCGTCACGCGCCATGTGCAGGTACGGTTTGTTATTCAAGACACGACGAGGACTAATTAGCCTCGCTTCCGTGGCGTCGGCGACTCGTTTTGACACTTTTACATGGCAGATGTGAGTTAATTTCAGGGTGTTAACTGGAAAGAAGCGGCGCGAGTGCTGAAGAGCGTCGTCGATCAGTGGAACTCGATTGGCGGAGGATCGTCCACGTCAACACTTAACGTAAGTTTGCCGGCGGTTTTTGGTCCGCGTTGGGGGCGCCGGGTTCTAAAAGGGCATTTAAGGGTGCGGATCTAGACAGAATGTGTCTCAATTCATTGTGAAGACGCGGTGTCTATTTTTGGATCAGTGTCTTAAAGAGTCCTTTTGGGAGTTCAACTATCGATGACCGGTCGGTCGTGCAGAGAAACGACCGATCGCTTTTTGTGCTTTGCCGGAATTATGTTATGAGACAGTTTTGATCCAGACATAGACTTCCAAACCAAGTTTTGGACTTTTAGCCAGACAAGCGCCTGGACAGAACCCGGGCTACAGTAACCTCTTCCTCGCTGGCCCCTCTTCTCCGCGCCGTACTCGCTCGTCCCTCGATCGTCTCTTTCAAAAAGTCGAAAGGGGTGCGCTTAATTGCTTAATTGTCTCCTCTGTTGTCTTGTTGGCGCGCAAGGCGCAACAGCACAGAAACAGAAGGCGCTGGTCGTTTGACGCGATCGGCGAACCTGATAAGGTTCGGTGTCGCCTCGACAGATGTTCTCGCTTGGGAATTATATTGTCGTCGTCGCTTCGCTTTTTTAAGTGGTGGTTGGGGTGGCGAGGGAGAGTGACAGCACACGGCGTCGGTGGCGCCAATCAGATTAAGATCTCGGAGATACAAGGAGATAAAAGTGGTGTTTGCGTGAAGATGGGAAGGAGACAAGGTTGTCACCGGCGACACGCCGCTCCTGCGGTGCAATCTTGGAACGTGGGCGAGGTTGCCATTAGCGCACGTGGACGAGGCGGCTTTCGTTTGATATTCGAGGAGCCGCGCAGTCGGTCGAGCGAAAGGATTTGATGGATTTTATGGGGTTACAAGAGCAGCGAGAGAGAGGAAGAGATCGAGGATGACGCATTATCACTTAATTGTCATATTGCATAAAATGACCATTGGATTAAGTGGCCAGGGGATGCAGGGAAACATGTGTTTAGGTCGCTGAAAGCGGCGTTAGTGAAAGGGTTGTTATGCGATTTATGGGTGGAAAATATGCGGAGTTGCTGGGAACGTCGGGATCAGTTTACTAAAAGAGATACTGTAGTTTTCTAAGCGCAGGAAGACTATTCTAACAAGAGATCTTAAGAATCGTCTTATAAATCTTTATTTTAGGACAACTATGACCGGATGTCGATAGATGTGGACCTTTCGAAGCCAACCATTGACAAGACAAGTCCGCAAACCCTGCGACGCGCCAATGGAATCTCGCTGCTGCCGGCCACCTCGGCCACGTTCACCGCTGATTCGTTGAAGCGCCAGACGAACCAGCAAAACAAGGTCCGCGAGCATCTGGTCGGGATCCTTACAGCTTCCGGAATGAAGGTCAGACTGCCCCAGAGCACTTCGGTAAGTCGTGAGCACTATTAATCTTGATCCCGGCACCTCATTCTTCAGATCGTCCTTTCGCAATCGTCTTCCGACTTGCGACAGCTGCACCATGAACTCGCGATCGGGGACTCGAATTCCACGGCGCCGCCAGCTGCGCTCCACTCAGCCTTCAACTCCAGCGAACAGATTTCGCACCCCGACGACCTGGAAGCCCTATCGGGCTCGAGCACCGCCATCGGCGACCACACATCCATAACCACGGGTTCCTTCCCTCGCGTCTTCAAGGAATTCGACTTCCTTGAAGCCGAACACGATTCCATGAGCGAATCCAACGATTCGTGCTTCAACTGGTTGGCCACGATTCGGCCGAGGTCGATGAGCAACGTGGACGACCTGAACGAGTCCGGCGGAGGCGCCCCGACGATCACAGGAGGCGACGACGAGGATTATAACGTCGCGGATGACGAAGAAGAAGATGACGAGGACGACGAGAATCTGGACGATGTGGATGGAGACGACGAGGACGAGGATACTGTAAGAGGCAAGATCAAGCTGATGCCCAGAGGATCGGCCGGAAAGAGGAGCAACTTCACGAGGAGGGCAGCGGCGATGCGAAGACACAAGGTGACGGTAGGAGCGCTCCCGACGCCTCAGACTTCGGAGAGCGACGGAAAGAGGCCTTTGTCCCCAGGTACGTGGATCCTTACATTACAGTTTTGGGAAGTTCTTAGCCCAAAAGAAGCTCACAAATTGAGACTTCTGATTACATGTATCATGCTTATCAATCGGATCTCGTTTCAGCGAGTGACTCCAACGAAGTGTCATCAGATCGCACGCCACATCAATCAGATCGTGACAGAGATCACCGCACGGACGAGTCTTCTTCACACGGTTCCGAGGATGACATCGACGACGATGAATTGGATCGGGTACGTAGATTTGATTAGATTAGCGAATTTAACCGATCTCTCAATTAGGATGACGAGGAGATCGAGGCCCTCGACCTGAAGAGCGAAAAGAGTGAACTTCGGGATGAAGAAGACGAAACGACCAAAACAACGATTTTGATGGGAGCGGAATCGGAGCCCACTCGGACTGAATCCGTCGGGGAATCTGGAACTTGCGGTGGTCTAACCGAAGACATGTTGTTCCTCTCCGAAACCAACTCCTCGATCAAGTGCCACTCGGAGATTTCGGCGCTTTCTGAGATGCGGGAACGTGCCCTCCAGAAGCGCTCTTATCCCATAATCCTCGAGTGCAACCACCACGCGTCAGGCCAAGTGGAACAGCTCTGGATCGGCGCTTTGGCCGATGTGAACACCGATGCTGACGGAGAGGCGACTTCCTATGGAATTCTCTTGTTCTCGCAGCTTTTCAGGGTTTGTCCACTCTTTCATATCCTACAGTAACCCAGTCATCATCTAGGAATGCTGCACGAAACTCTCCGGCTTGCTCCGGGACGCGACCCACCACATCTGCGTTTCCGGGGCGCAGAGTCCCAGAAACATCAACTTTCACTTCCAGCACTCCCTGGAAGTGCTCATGAAGATCTCTGAATGTCCCTTCCTCTACGTCACGGCCCAATTCGTAAGATCCGAGCCCTAAAGCAGCATTAACCCTTCCGCCACTTGTTTCAGCTCCGCGCCTCAAATATGCTCCAAACGGAAAAGTTCTCACTTTATGAGTTGCGTGAGCATTTCGAGACGTTTTCGGAGCGGAAGGAGCACTGCATCCGGGTAAGTGAGGACGCGGGTTTCCGTTAGCCTTAATGTGACACGACAACACGCGACTCGTTTCAGGCTCTGAACGCGGTGAAATCTTCCGTCAAGCTGCTAATGATGGGAGGAGGCGGCGGTTTGAGTGCTAATCAGGTGAGAAGAGCTTCGGAGGGATTAACAGGATGCAGGGAGGTGTGAGCAAATCCGAGTTGGGGGATTTGAACCCGGGAAACGTGCGAAGCTACAGTACTCCGGTTGTTTTCGTGCGGAGTTGACCTTCCCCTACGGGCTTCTCTAATTCTTCAGTCTGCACTTTACGGTTCATCCACCAACTAAGCCCTTATTTACCCCATTCCAGGAACTCGACCTCTGCCGTTCGCTGCAAAAGTTGTTCTTCCAGCTGATGCTCATGAGCGAACGATTACAGGCGATGATCTCAACAATTGCACAGTCCACGAATGCCCAGGTAAGCCTTTGTTTTGGTTCCTCCGAGCTGTCACCAGCCAGCCTCCTTTCCTATCATAATTGACTTCACCCAACTCGCGCGCGGCGCTTTATAGCCGTGCGACGTTGATGATGGGTTGTTATGCGCTGGCTCCGCTGCCTTGCTGGCGATGGCCGTGGCGTTGGCGTTGGCGGCTACTACCGTAGCGCTTTTGGCGACGATTTACGATCACTCAAGTGGTTTACGAGCGCAACTTTTACGACAAGCCGCCTTGTTGGCCTCGCGCGGCTGCGCCGGCAACTCCATGAGCTCCCGCGCTCCGTGACGCCGGAAACGTGCTCGCCAAATGAAAACACTCCCGGGTGTAATCAGCTGCTGCTGGTCCTCCTCGCTCCTGAGCCCGGTACGCCGCTTCCTGCGCACGTCCCATTATGTTGTCACCGGAGGCAGAAAACGAAACGGCAAACAATTTACGTGTCGCCGTGAGATTGCATGATTACATCCGAGCTGGTGACAAAGGGAAGAGGCCAGTTGCAACTGGGTACTGTAGCCGCCCAGAAGTCGATTTTCACACGGCGACACACCTTGACCACCGCTCCAGCGAGTTTATTGCTAGCAGTTCCGCTCGCGTTCCCGTGACCGCGAAGACCGGACAGGGGTATCTGCGCTTAATCTCGGGTTTACGACTCGCAGAGATATGATGACGGGATCAAGGAAAGAGAGAGGGGAGCGTGACTAATCGACGTGAGTGGACACGGTAATTTAATGAATGATATATGGGCTCCGGAGATCCTCGGCGCATCCTAACTGGTCCCCGTTGGAAACATTCGAAAACCGCCTTTGTTGGCGCTGGGCGAAACACTATTATTTATGATTAATTCATCGAGTGGCGGTGGCGGCGGACGATGTCTTCTTCTGGCTTTATGGCCTCTCCTCTCCGCCGGTTTACAGTCTTTTGG
>KN166239.1:93653-110072 GCA_000757745.1 Steinernema scapterisci
GTCCTGTTTCTCCACGTAAGCGACGGCTGCTCGACCGATCAAATTCAGGTCGTCGTCCCAAGGGAGATCTGCCGCTCCGCTCCGGTCGGAAGCGCGGTTTCCATCCAAGGCGAATGGCAACCGAGCATCGGATCTCAACAGGCGATGGAGTTCCAAGCCACGAAATGCGAGGTAGTGGGAAGGAATGAGAAAAATGTAGGGTGGTTTTGTCGTGTGTGTTGTTCATTTTGTACGTCCTTAGTTCATAGCGAAGACTGACGCTGACCAGCTGCGAGGGATTCCCCACCTTCGACCGAAAGCGGAGGCTTTTGCTGCATTGCTGAAACTTCGATCTCAGATCAACGCTGGTTCTCACGAATTCTTCAGTGTGGGTTTCGCAATTCGGAAATTTGAGTAAAGCTGATGTTTCCAGAACAACGGATTCATCCACGTGGATACGCCTATGATCTCCCTGAACGACTGCGAAGGTGCCGGAGAGGCTTTTGTTGTTAAGGTACCAATTAATTTTGAGTTTTATTATTAGCCGAATATTTTAGGCTCAAAAGGATGACGACTTTTTTGGTCATCCGAACGTTTTCCTTCCCGTTTCTGGCCAGCTTCACTTAGAATCCGTTGTTGGGTAACATACCGCTTCCACTGTCTTGACTTCAGTAATTTTTCTTCAGAGCGATTCCACGAGTTTACACAATGGGAACTGCATTCAGAGCCGAGAAATCTCTCAGCCGTCAGCATATGGCCGAATTCAGGATGCTCGAAGTCGAAATTGGTTTCGTGAAGACCGTTGGCGACCTCTGCGACGTCGTCGAGGAGTATCTCCGCTTTGTGGCAAAGCGTCTTCTGACCGAAGAGCTTCAAGGCGATCTGAAGAAGGCCGCCGAAATCTACACGAGCAAGGTAAATTTTAAAAAGAGTCATTGGTGTATGCAGGAGTTTCAGGACTCGAAAAGTCTTGTGGAAATGTGCGCCAACGGCTCCCGATTCCCACGGTTGACCTACGAAGAAGCGATTCAAGTTCTCGCGGAAAAGGGCATCAGCGTTCCTCGCGATGGATTCAAGAAAGCCCATGAATTGAAACTCGTGGAAATCTTCGATTCTCCCGTGTTCGTGACGCATTTCCCAGCAGATCAGAAGCCATTTTACATGAAACGTGACGGGAACAAGGTAGTTGAATCTAAAGATTTGGAATATACGTAATTCTGGCCTTACAGGCAGAATGTTTCGACCTCCTCGCGCCTTACGTCGGCGAACTGGCCGGTGGATCTCTTCGTGAGAACGACGCGAAGCTCCTTGAAGAGAGGCTTCCTTCCGAGGTTGCCGCGACTCTCGAATGGTACCTGGAACTTCGACGATGCGGTCAACCTCCGAGTGGAGGGTTCGGTATTGGTGTGGAAAGGCTAATCCAAGCCTGCCTACGCGTTGTTAGCATCAAGGATACGGTAGCATTTCCTCGATGGTTTAAACACTGCAAATGTTGATTTGGAGCATAAATAGGTTCTCTTTGCTTGTGCTGTTCTCCATCCTAGGTCTATCGATTCCTATTATACCGTATTAGTTCACGTTTCAAGCTCTCTCTATTTGTGGTTTAACAGATTTCCAGATCAGCCACAAAATGGTGAAATTCAAGACCAGGTGGGTAGCCTCATTTTTGGGTTCTTCCAATTTTTCATTCTTCAGGTACATTCTCGTGGAACTCATCTTCTCCACGGATCGCTGTGGTTCCATCACGGAGAAGGATGTCTTCGACGCCATCGTGAACCAAGTGACCCTCCTGTACGGCGACCTTGGATGTGGGACCGTGCGATCCACGATGAACATCAAGATCTGCGACGTGGCCACGAACATTGTCGTCATCCGCGTCGGCGTCGAATCCGTCGACTACGTCACCTCCGCCATTCCGTTCATCGTGTGCATCGGACCCGAAGGGGCCGTTTTGATGACACATTTCGTCGGTGAGTTACCTGCTCCCGCGCGATGCTCTGTTCTAAGCCTTCTGCTCCAGGTTCTTCGATCCGATCGTGTGAGAAGAGGCTTCTCCAGATCAACCGCGATCAGCTCCACTCCAAACTTGCCACCGCGAAGACGCTACGTAAGCACGATTCACCTTGAATGAGGCCTTATTTCTATTATTTCAGAAGAGAAGAGATTCATCCAAGAAGCGATTTGTGCGACCACCGGAAACGCCGGAATCAAGGCGCAGCAAAGGGCAAACATCTGCCTGACAGAGCTGTTCGGACCTAAGGGATGAGAAGAGGGACGGAGTTGAAGATTTTGGAAATTGTGTTGTTTCTGTTTTTGTTATAAATTTGCCGGGTTGTTCGAAATCGGAGGCTTTTCAGTTTGTGTGTTCCGAGCAGATGGCGGGCGTGCTTGGGCTAGCGAGATCCGTTTACCCGTGTATGTGCGCTGATGACCTGGAATCTTACCCTCTTCGCTGTGCCGCCATCTAGACAAAACTGAATTTACACAGCTTTCAAGAAGTTTTGCAGACTTTCTTGAAAATGAGACATAGTCTAGAAATAGTCTAGCGTCTGGAGCAAATGTCTGGAATGGATTCATTCGTGGTTGCGTTTTACGCGTGAACTGGTCAGGTTCCCATGGAAAAGTGCACTCATCCCAGGCAGTCGCTCATTCCAGACCCTCCAGTCGCGAGCAGACAAGACGTCTCGTTCTCCTAGGTCCTGTCTGAAATAAAGCATTTTGTGGGTTCCGCGAAATTGAGGACGGCCCTGAGCTTCCCATCAAGCATTGGCATCGTTCTTAGATATCACCACGAACGCTTCCATCCAGTGCAACTCCACACTGCCACCAACTTCCTAAAATCGAAGACCATCCGAAGAAGATCCTAAGACGCCCACTGACCAGAATAGAGGACATCATATTGACAAATTATCGAATTTATTAAACATATAAATAAAAAATATAATTACGGCCTAATTACGGCCCATCCACTTCATCGGGAAGTCCTGGCCTCCGGCCTTCGTCTTGTCGATGTTCTAAAAGAATAGAAAGTTTAGATGGCGCAAAGAATTAAGAGGAACTTACACATGTGGGGTGCGCGGCTATTGAAGCCAAAACCTCCGTGGAGATGAGTTGGTTGGCCCGCAGCATCGGCCTGACGTTGGCGTACTGCTGCCCGAGCTCCACCGGACAGCTCAGCAGGAAGCAGATCAACCCGCGGACTGCGCACGGATGTTCCCGGAGCTCAGGGAACATGGCCTCGAAGGCCCGGATCCACTGGATGGCCAGAGACTTCCCATTTCTGACGGCCAATCCTTCGACCTTCTTCGAGTACTTCAGCAGCGCGTAGCAGGACTTCGGCTTGGAGATCAAGGGCTGCGTCACTTGGAAGATCAACTCGGGATCTACGATGTCGTAGTCCGCCAGGATCGATCCCATCAAGTGATACATCTGTAAGAACATAGCTATAGGAGAGGAATGACTAGGCGAAGGTACTTACGTCGTGGTTCTGTCGGCCTCCTGACGACACGTGGCGCCTGATGAACAACGCCTTGTCCATCTTCGCAAAATTGGGCCCGCTGATGTCCAGTCGGCAGATTCCGATGAGGCGCTCGTAAAGGAGCAGCGTCAACTTTTCGCTGACGCTCTTCAGCCCCATTCCAGTGACCCGGATGAAGTCTTCGTCCTTTTCGAAGAGCCTGTAGACGCAGCACATCAGGCGGATATGCGTCTTGATTCCGCCCACGATGACGGTTCGCTCCTTAAACAAAACACTGATTCAAGAGTTCAGGAAATGAAACAACTTACCGATGAAAGAAGGTTCTTGATTTGGTTTAGGAGCTCTTCCTTCTTTTCGCCCTTGCACTCTCTCATCAGCGTCACGGTCCTGGTAATGACCGTGTCATTGTACGGGAGCGGGCTGAGAACATCTTCTGTGTTCAGCTTCGTGACCGGTGACAGTTCATCCATGGTCTATAAAAGAGAGATAAGAAATCTGAAGAACGGATTGTAACGTACCGCGTCGAGGTCCATCGTGGCGTGGACTTTGTCGTCTTCCGTCAACCACTGGTGGATGATGCCCAAGTGGATTTCGTGGATATCCAGTTCATGGACCTTGGCGATCGCTTCAGTGACCTTTAGTTTGCTGCCTGCAAGTAATCACATTAATTTCAGAAAGAAAGATAGGGAACTTACGGATGTCGTCGTGATCGCCCCAGTCGACCATGTGCGTGTAGATGTAGACGATCAGCTCCTTCGGATTCTTGTCGAGATCCTGGGTCGTTTGGTCCAGCAGGAGCTTCTCTTTCAAGATGCATAAGGTACTGCATGTCCTGATGTGCAGCCTCAGCCTGTTGATCAGCTTCTGGAGGTCTTCGTCCTTGTTCCCCGCTGCCTGCCAATCGATCAAGACCTTAAGGCCGATCTCCATGACAGTCCTCTTCAGCGGGGAGAGCTGGAGCTTGGAGTAGAGGTTGTGGAGGACCTTTCCGATCAACATCTTGTTCTTTGAAGAGTAAAGAAGCTGATGGATCCGGTTTCGGTCAAACGTCTCCAGGTTGGACGACGTGAACTCCGCCCGCTTGATGCGGTTCTCTACAGCCATCGCCATTAGCGACGTGCGGCTTACCCTCACGTACTCGGTGAGCCGGCCGATGAGGTCGATCCAACCTCCAACTGAGGTGATCGAGGTCTCATTGTCTAAGACCGGCTTGAGGACAAGCGTTTTAAGCTCGTCCGTCTTCACCAGGAACACGTGGTACGGAAGCCGGTGTTCGGAGAGGGCCGGAAGATTCTTGGCGACTATTTCCTGCTTCACGTAGAAGTCGCTGCTATCCTTGGACTCGTCCGGGTTGATGTCCTTGTTGTCGTATAGGACGACATCTTGGCCGATCTGGAAAAGCTTAGATTAGGAAACGTCAGTAGCGGACAAAGAACTCACGAAGCTGTCGATGGAGGCGATGATCTTCTGTCGGTCCTGGTACCACTTGAGCTCTTCATCGCAGCTCTCCTCGGCCCTCTTGTGACCAAAGAGGAATTCCAAGATGACCTCGAGCTCGATAACAGCTCTCTTCTGGACATCGTCCATGAAGAACCGCGCCATGTGGCGCAGGAGAACTTGGATGACCTCGTACTGGTACGGGCACACGACCAGAAGCGTGTTCTGGATCCTCTGGAAGCAGCTGGCCAGAAACTGCTGACCTTCGTGGTCTTTAGCGAGGACTTCTTTGTCGAGTTCCAGGAACGCTGCGTCGGCCAGGTCGATGAGTTGACGCTGGACCAGTGGCTCTTCTGTGCCGGACTTTATGCAGAGCGCGAACGCATACTGCATCAGCGTTTCGTAGCCGTTGATGTCGAAATCCCGGCAGTAGTCCATGACCACCACTGGCGGCAGCAGGCAAGCGACGAACTCTCGGACGCAACACGGAATGTTCTGGCACTGTTCCGGGGTCGGGATCTTGCCGCCGTACTTCGCCATCTTCTTGGTCCAGAGCATGACCGCGTAAAGCCTCTGAAATGAACCTTGTCAAATCAAATTTGTGGATCTGATATTCTTACCGCGTACTGGACCCAGACCCTGTTGTCGTCGGTCATGATGGTCCGCCGTTGCGATACGCGCAGGGCATTGTTCGTGATCCGTGGGTTCTGCTTCTTGATAGCCCACTTGCGAAGATCCTGGCCGAGCTTGGTGGCTTCTTCGGCGTTCAGGATCTCGATGATGGCGGTCGCCAGCCAGATGTCCGAGTTCTTGGTGTCGGACAAGATCTTCTTACACGCGTTGAGGACGGTGTCGACGCAATCCGTGACGAACATCCGGGCGACCTCGTCGGAGCTGGCGACGGAAGCGGCCAAGCTGCAGCTGCCGATTTCCAGAATCGACTGCTGGTTGTTCGTGAAGAAGTCGAACAACTGGCGCCAGTTGATCTTCTGCTCCGCGTCCGACGACTGGTGGTCGCCGTCCAGCATCGCAGTCGCCACGCCGGCCAGCATCGATACGCCTTCTTCGAAGTCGTAGATGATTCCATCTCTTCGGAAGCTGTAGACGCCGACGCGGGTCTGGATGCCGTAGATTCCCGTGACCTTGGGAGTGGCGGCCTGGGCTTGGTCGTCCACGTCCATCCGCTCGGCGTCATCTCCGAAAGACGACTGCTCCAGGAACTGCATGAAGATTTCGATGTAGCGGGTTACCTAAAATCATGCTCAATTACTAAAAGTTCTAAGACCGGCATGACTTACCCTGCCAATCTTCAAATTCCAGGTGTGCAGCCTGGAGCTCCGGAAGAAGATCGCTGACGTGTTGACCGAGTTGACCAGGATGGGCAGGATCTCGTGCAGCAGCTCCACGCAATCGACGACGCTTCGGTCGGACTGCTTCTGCTCCGCCGCCATTGAAGCAAATCTGGAGAGTGCGTAGTCAATGCACTTAAGTGAGGTTTCCAGGAATGCTTCGGGGACGTTCGAGTGCATGCTAGTGTACTCGCGGAGCATCGTGAGGGCCAGAACTGGACTCACTTGCTGCTGAACGGCGGTCTCCACGGCCAATCTGCAGGCTTCGCCTTGGTCCAGAAGGAGCGTCGTAGCGATGTCGACGACCTTCGGCCAGTTCCACTCTGTCATTCGGTTCAAGACGGCCGCAAAGAAGACGCGCCTCTCGTCCGATCTGAGGAATGCGGGTTCAGCGCATTCATTGTACTTCAGTTGGAGGCTTTGGATGGCGAGGAGGGTCTTGGTCCATAGCGCTGCATCGGCTCCCTGGAGATACCGCTGGAGAAGGCACATGCTTGTGGAAATGAGAGCCAGCCTTCTTTTCTTTTCTCCGGACGCGTTCTTGGTCGACGCGTAGTTGTCCAGCCGGAAGAAGTGGTTCTTGACGACCAGCGACGCTACGGCTTGCTGCGAATCTGCTGGAATCGCGTCGAAGAATGCGATCAGCTCGGCGTGGTTCAGCTGCGCCCCTTCTTCGGCTGCCAGCCATCTTCGGACTTCGTTGCCAATAATTGCTTCGGCGTAGTAGGAGTAAACCGCCTCTGGTTTAACTTCGGTGGCGGTCGGCCACATCTTCTTGTGGAGAGCAATGAGCTCCATCCCATGGCCGACGCAGGCTTGTCCGTCTTGCGGCCGGAGAATCCTCTTGAGGACGGAGACGAACGACCGGGAGTGCTTCTGGCACTGGTCGAGGACCGTGAGCGAGATCTCGTAATGGAGGAGAATCTGCCCGAACTCGGCCCTTTGGCACTGGTAGTGCAGGTCATTGATTCTGAAATATGCCAAAAATTAGTAGTCGAGAAACTAAAAAGACTTACAAGTTCTTGTCCAATTCTTGTCCTTGTCCGAGCATCTTGTTGACAGCTGATGAGAGGCTGCTCGGCCAGGGAGGGCAGGATCTTCTGGCGATGTCGATGATGGCGTGACATCGGATGCGGGTGTTCTCGATGAGCTTGCTGATCTCCAGGCACCGCTCGTCCCACGGGTTGCTGCTGGACGTGGCCTTGTAGATGTTCTGACCGGAGACGATCTTGATGTAGCTGCAGAGCGTTTCGTCTCTGTCCAGCTTGTACTCCGCCATGTACGGGATCGCGAATTGGCGGACCTGCTCGCGGATCTTCTCGACGGTTTTGATTCGTTCGAGGATCATGTAGCATATGGTCTCCACCGTTTCTTCCACGTACGTGGAGTAAGCCATCCTGAGACCGTACACAGCTTTCAATTTAGACATGACGCCCAAGTTGTGCGAGTAGGTGTTCAGGACGCCCATCCGCTGGCTCTGGGAGTCGCTACGGATCTTCGACAGCGTGTACATCAGCTTCGCCTAAAAAGTTTGAATTAGTTCGTGTTTTAAATAAAAAAGATCTACCTGATCTCTTGGCGACACGCTGTTGCTGATGGCGCTGTCAATGGCTCTTTCCATGGTCCGGGCGACCCAGAGGGAGTTGTCCGGGAACTCTTCTGGCATGACGCTCTCCAGGTACTCGGAGATCTGCATGAGCCAGTCGATGTAGAGTTCGCACATCTCGTCGTTCTGGCTCAGCAGCGCCAGCGGGATCATCTCGCCTTCTAGGAGTTCCACAGCGGGGCGAATCGCGTTGACGTTCTTGTAGACGATCGCCCCGAAAGATCCTAAGACCTTGTTGCAGCTGTGGACGTCCTTCATGGCGTCGGCGACCTCGCGGTGCCTCTGCCAAAGAAGACGGGCCTCGAAGAAGAGGCCGGCCTCGCACAACCGCTGGAAGATGGCGAACCATTCGCCGGCGACGAACGACTTCCAGTCCGCCACCTTCTGGGTCAGCGGGTCGAGGATCTGCCGGTAAGTCGCGAGACTGTACCGCAGCCGGGCGATTTCCTGGAGCGACGCTTCGTCTAAAGAGGAATCCTTATAAATCAGTAGTTAGGAAACAAGGCTTACCTGTGACCGCGCGCTTCTCGACGTACTTCAGGAATCCGACGACCCAGTCGAAGCGATCGAGCACTGACGCTGCGTTTGTGCACAGGTCAGCGATCTCGTTGGAGTCCTCCACCGCATCGAACGACCGCAGGACAGCCTGGTAGATGGCGTCGTCCGGGTCTTCGCTGTTGAACAGCTTCTCCAAGGCGTCATGCATGACGGCCCTGTAGACCTTCTATAATGGATAAGGATTAGAAAAAGCCAAATCAAATGCAATCTTACCTGAAGATCGAGCGAGAACTCCTTCGCGAACTTCTCGGCCTCTGTGAAGCGCATCGTCTTGAGCAGCTTTTCGAGGCGGAGCTCCGGGAGCGATTCGACCACGGAACGGACATACACGGCAAGTTGATTCTCGGGGAAAGGTTCGATGAGAACCAATCCTATGTCCGTTCCGGCCTCCGGGACGATGAAGGCGTTCCCGGAGATGTCGACCGAGTAGAGAATCTCTTCAGTAAAGAGTTTCACTACTGCCAGCTGAAATAAAGAGTATAAGTTAAGCTTCCGAAAATAGCTATGACTTACCTTTGTGCTGTTTCCCTCAACGATGACAAGGAAGAGCGTTCGGTCTTCGAAGTCCGAGAAGTCCGTCAGGTCCGCGAAGAAGAAGTCGTGGACGCTGACGTTCAGGTCGAATCCTAGGTCCCATCGTGCGACCTGCAACATCGTCATCTCTTCGTATACGACGATGGCGTTCGTGGCCGTCAGGGCGAACAGGAACTGTCCGTAGCGCCTGACGGTCACGAAGCCCTCACAGGACTCTGGTTCTTCGAAGTCATCGAAGACCAGGTTCTCTGTGTCGCCTGGGCACGCGATGAGCATTGGAGGCTCTGTCGCTCCAGCAGGCAGCTAAAAGAAAAGAGTTAGAAGCTGTCAAAGCGGAAGTAAAAGGACTTACGCATAGGCCAAAGCACGACTCCATTGGGACGTGGAAGTAGGCGCCGGCAAACTCGCAGTCGCAGGCGGTGACGATCTTGCTCGCGGCCTCTTCGAAAAGTTCGGCGAATCGCGCCTGGTCCTGTTTGGCCTCGATGGCCTCTCCGTAGCCAGGGATGTGGCATACGAAGGTGACGCCTGTGGACTCGCTGAGCACGACCAAGCAGAGCGATCCGTGGATCGATGCGGTCACTTTACACGGCTCCAGCGGTCTGTCCAGGGTCACGGCCTCCTGAAAATAAAGAAAATTAGATCTAAAGAAGGGAAAGTACTTACGAATTGTGCCTGTCCGGCCTCCGCTGGGTTGACGAATAGGAAGTATCCGTCGGCCAGGACCACCAGGAGGATGTCGGCTTTTGGGAGCCATGACATGCCGCAGACGGCCTCTCCTGCAATGAATCCATCAGAATTGCTAAGGAAAAGAATAAAACTGACCTGTTTCAATGCAGAATCTGAAGGAAGTCTTCAGGCCGACGTCGAAGAGGGACAAGTTGCGTCCCACGGCCACGGCCAACGAGTGCTTGTTGGCACAGGCGATGACCCGGCATTCATTGGGGTCGAATGCCGGGCCATTTGAGCTCTCGGGCTCTTCTTCGGCTAAAAAAGATAGGATTAATACTGATCCACGTAACTTAAATAACTAACCTGTTATGGCCGTTAACGTTGTGACTTCGTACAACGATTTGTCCGCGACAAACTCCGTAGCGAAACTGCGCGTGACAACATCGTCGTCGTCGAAGTCCCTAATGCGCGTGAATCGCATCTGGAATCAAAACATAGGTTACTAGAGCTCACAAAACAGCATAACACGGCACGAAGAGGAGAGCACGTTTCAAATAAATCGATTTCCCGCCGTGCGCTCGAACGGAAGAGTTGAACGTGGGAAGGAAACGCGATATTTCAAACTGGCGCAGCTGACAGCAATGAGATAGAACGTTCCGCGGTATTCGGGCAGCACTTCGCTCTGATCTCACAAATGAGATATTCTCCTGCGTCGGTAGCCGTTGCTGGAATCGTGAAAAGTGCGCGCACAGTCCCGAAGGCCAATTCGGCCGAGAATTTAAACCGAAAACACGCAGAGTTTGGACATCGAATATAGAATTTCGCGCGCGTCGCATCGACATACTAGTCGCACATCTGAAAATCACGAAGCAGCACATCCTAGCACACTCATAAACGAAACAAAATCGTCCGACGAAAATAAATAATTTTAGAAATCGCAGAGAGCGATCCTCCCAAAGAAATTTGCCGCAAGTGAATGAGGAATTGAGCGGCCACCGTAAAACGTGAGAAATCGCGCTGGGAGTCCGTGAGTTTCGAATTTGAACGAGGTTTACAATGGCGTCTGAACGAAATCAGCGTCAGAACGGCCGGAATCCGTCGAGAATCGGCGCGTTAGGGCCGCACATCCTACAATGGACGTTCCAGACGCGACATCTTGTGTCTGTTCCGTGCCACTGGAGCCAGAAATGAGACTGTCTTCAGATAAATTGAGACTTGTATTGAGACTAGACCCCCAGACGTCCCTAACTGTCTCATCCAAACCCACATTTCGCCAGTGCAGCCACTCGAAGCGGTCGGTCCATCGCTTGGATCTCTTCTCCCGGTCTTCGCCCGAATCCTCTTCGGCATCATATCAACCCTCTTGGATGCTGCTTTGTGTACAAACGAGTCTCAGGGTCGAAGTTTCAAATCCGAGAATGTTGCACTCACATGCTCATCCTTGAAAAACCAGTCTCGCCTGTTTTCGACGACCACTTTGGGTTCCGAATCAGGCTCTTAAACGCCGAATCGGAGTACAGTGAGCGCAAGCGATCGAGTGTGGAAACAAAACAACTCTCGTTTTTACTTCGTCGTTCTTCTGTTCCAAATTGTCTTGGGTGCGAAAACAATTTCCGCAGTAAAGTTTCCATCGACAAGGTCCAACACGTCCGAGACGTCGTCAAATCGCCTAATTACAGCGGAGTGGAGCGGACAAGGAATGGCGGCGGTAAAAAAGAAGCGAACGAAGGTCGAAGTGTTGAGTTCTTTGATCGGCTGAAATGTAGCGATTTATGGCTGGAGAGTGAGAGTAATTTGGAGAGGAATCTGAGGAATTTGCTTGAATTCCCAAGGTTGTTCAAGATGGATTTATCGCCTGAAATAGAACACGTCTAGACGGAAATTGGAAATTCTTGGAACTCGTTTCAATTGCAACTTTCAGATTCCAGCGAAAAACGAGAAATCCGGTATTTGCACAGAATGCTGTACTTAAGCTGTTTGCCATCTGTTCAAGCTCAAAACGCCATCTCTAGATCCAATCTTTCCCATCACAGAGCAACTCTCTACTCCCAATAAAGTCCAATAATCAAATTCAAGCACTCTGTTTTCCTCCCCAACCGCACTCAACTGCCTCCCCCACCTCATCAGCCACTTGATTCTCAGAAATGTTCCAATTCGTGTTTGACCTTCAATCGAAACATTCCTCCGTGTTTGGCTCCCAAAGTACAACTCCTTCGGCGGCCTTCTTCTCTCGGCCACTTCGGGAAACTCTCTTCTCCACCCAATTACGTAGTCCCTCCCGAGTACATTCCGATCTCCCAATGACTCACCGGGTTCAACAAACTGATTGAACCGGTTCTTGCTAAACCTATTTTCCTGCAGCCCCACGAAGTCTCGAGAGGCCGCGTACTCCCGGTTTGTAACCTGCAACGTCGACGTCGTTTTTCTTCTGGAATTTTAATGACTTGATTCGATGATTGCCGCGGCGGCGATTCTGGGTAGAAGAGTGTTGTTTGCCTGCACCGAGAGAGATTGAGAGTTCTCCCACCCTCATTTATGGGTGTGTCCAAGTCCGGGTCGGAATCAGATGCATTCGAATATGATTGGGATTGAAAAGAGCTAAACAAAAGGGGAGACTAATGCAGGTGGAGTTGGAAAGATTCTTGAAAAACGAGCTCAAGGCCAATTCAAATGTGTAAATTCGTAATTGAGCTGATTCGATTTGGGAGAGCTGAAAATAGAACTTCGCGAAAAGATGGAGTTCGCTTCTGATCTCTACGAATTGTTGGGTCCATTCAGTGATGTAAAGGAGCAGTTATCAGTATTGAACGTGTACATTTGAAAGATTTCGAAAGGATTTGGTTTGTTCGATTTGGGTTTTTTGAAAATCAAAATCCACGCTGTAACAATCGTGAAATTGGAATATTGGACCCCATAACTTCTCTCAAATGACCTTGTTCGCTTTCAGGCCGGTCTTTCTTCCAGGCACGTACTTTAAAAACTCGTCTAGACAATTGGGCGACAAACACTTAAATCACGTTAAATGGTCTCTGATCGATGGATGCTACATTTTAAGTTTGTAGTTTTCAGCGATGTTTGTCTTACATCCTCAACTCGGAAACTCGAGATGTGCGGGTCAAAGTTTCAAGATCTGCAAACTGAATTGGCGGAAAGTCCCTTTCATCGAACTTTTATGACTCTCAATTAACCCATTTTGTGATAAACACTTCGCTTTGCAGAGTTTTGACGATCTTTATGCTAGAGAGTAAAAGACACGTTAGAATGGAAGACGAAATCGATGTGACAGGTGAGTATACGAAACTGGGAGCGGCGGATGTTTTTAGTGTTTCCTTGGACCAAAATAAGTTCTTGCGCGTGGGTAAATTGTACGTGATGTGTTGCCATTTGACGTGCGCGTTCTCTTGCATGGATATCAGTGCACAGTCAACCTTAAATCTCGGTTTTTTAACGTCATTTCCAACCTAACCGAAATCTGGTCTTTCGCCCCTTCGACCTGCTTCTTCGCTACCGTCGCCCTTCACACCTTCTTCTCTCGTTTCATCTCCTTTTTGCGCTTTTCTCCAGCAGGCTATTTACGTGCAACTAAACTCTTCTTCTTCTTTTTCTCGAAAGCGATTCCGCGCTTCGAAATGAGTCACTTCGAACCGGTTCGCCGCCGCTGCGAACGACTCCTTACGCAACCAACGTCCTCTCGGGATCCCCGCGAGTCGCCAGCACCTTCGGTCTGCCGCCGGATCAACTCGTCGCTACGTCACCGAAGAAAGGAATTCGGTTTTGTGCACAAAAAGGCGCGTTTAATCGCGGCGGAATGAGCTGCGCAGTCGTTAAAAGCCTGGCCGCCGTAAGGAGCTGATACGGATTGACCCTAAGGGAGTCGCCGGGGAGTCTAATTGCGCCTGAAACGTGTGACGTCACGGGAGAAGGGTGTGAACCGGGTAATTTACGACTCGGTTCGACCTTTAATGTGTCCAAAATGCGCCTTCGCTTAATGGGCGAAATCTCAGACGGGAGGAGAAACTTGTAATGCGGGATCTTGGGTGTGGTTCGACATGAAAATTCGCGTTTTATGGGTAAACCAAGACGTTCTTTGGGTGGTTTATGGCGTTGTTGGGATGAGAATTGTTGCAGAAGGATACGGTAGAGGAGAACGGAGACTGGTTGGATTGAGAGTCATAAAGTGGGGAATTGAGAGCTATTATTGTGATTTGTGGATTGGGACGAAGTCACACTTGGGGAGATTGGAGAGGATTCTGGAAGCGGAGACAATGGGTGTCGATGGGATGTGGGAAGTGGGCTCTTGGGCGTAAAAGAGCCATCAGGCTATTTCCTGAATCTGGAAACGTCGATGAATTGTTGACAGGTTTCGTCAAACGTAGTTTGGTTCGCACGACGACGACGTCGGTTTACAATTCCCATCACCAGAGAACACGAGTGTAAACCGAGTCATGTGGTCTGTGCAAATCAAGCGTTCTTTTTAGGAACTCCCGTTGCCAAAACCGCCGTCGACAACGCAATTGATCTTCTTCCGTGATTCAACATGCTGACAGAAAGTGACAACTTGTAGAATTGCCGCCGGAGCGCCTGGCGACCGCCGAGCGACCAGTTCGGCAAACAAGAGTCTTGGATCTGAAGATCGTATCTCTGGCATTCTTGGCATTTTCTGAAATTGGAGATGCGACAGTTTGGATCAATCGATTAGGAAGGAAGAAGCGGTGACCTTCAGTTTACTGATTCACTCCCACTTCCGTCGTTTGCAAATTGTTGTAAACCATGACGCGCTTTTTGGGCGAAAGATTAAAGTTGAACCGGTTAAAAACAAGGTCAGATGGAAGTTGGATGGAAGGAGAACGATGAGAATCTAAAGATCTCAAGCTGGTCATTAAGAAAATCTAGAAAAGCAGTGGAATCTGAACTTTATGGTCTGAGGAGTTTTCGATTCCAATCTCTGCTCATTATTTTTCTCATCACTCTCATTTCAGATTTCAAATTTCCGTTTTTTTATTTAAATGTTGCGATGGAAACCTGTTGTTTCACGGGGTGTTCAAGCGTGGCGAGTTCAAGAAACATTTCTCGACTCAAAATCGAAAATCAACAAGTTTTTCTTCTTCCAAGAAACAAAGGAATGCAATACTCGATCGAGTGAATCACGAACTCCCAAAATAGCCCCATTGTGACCCATTTAATGTTTCCTTTTTCGGGCAATTTCCGATCTCTTGAATCGTTTTTGGCTTTTCCCGCTTGCATTTCAATTCTTGGTCATTTTTGAGCGTTTCGAACCGTTCTACCACTCCTTCAACGTCTTCTTCACCCGATCGTACGTTCACTCTGCGGTCGCAACGTGGAAATCTCGCGATTTGAGAATATTCGAGTCGTTTTTCTCTGAAGACTTCATAACGTGAGAAGAGCGATGACGTCTCCCCTCCGTGGTCACATTACAGCGGAGCTCGGTTTCAACTCGATCGGGCAAACCGTCGCCCAGCTGCCATTAATCACCGCGTGACGAAGAAGTCATTCTACGCTCGTTAGTCCGTTAGATTTCGTAGGAATCCTATGTGGTTCCTGAGAAATGAGCGCCTTGGTTTGACATGCAGATAATGGAAGAAGGCCTAGTGAGTGCCTATAAAAGCAATGGTAGCTCGGGAAAAGGTGGCAGCGAGTCGATCAGAGAATAATACAGAACAGTTCCCCGAGAATCAAGGATCAGAGGGACCGAAACTTTGCTATTTTCAGAAAACTCGTAAAGCATTGTTTTCCACCGTCTCTCCAAATCGATCTTTGACCAAACGACGGAATTAACGACCCATTCCGTCGTCTCAAGACTGCAACGCTCGTTTCAACAAATCAGCGCGTCCTAACAAGGCACAAACTGCTCTCGGAACATCTCGCGCTCCCGACAAATCTAAAAGGGCATCTTCTCAGACAAAAATATTTTCCAGCGTTCCCAAAAATCAGTTAACCTTGATCACTGGTCGCAGTGTTTACATGGCTATCACGGGCCTAGCAGCCTCGCGGCAAGTTCTCTCCTCCCCCAACCCGGGTGCTCGGTGGCTTTAGGCGTCTCTCAGCTCGTCACCGACCGCCCTCGAAAACAATTGTGGGCGGCGCGAACATTCCTGCGCACCGTTTTAGTCTCCGCCAGATCGTCGCTGGGTTCCACAACACACACTCAATTCGCACCATGCTTGCCTCTTCCTTAACTCTGTGCCTCCTCTGCCTCGCCTCGGTGCAGGCCACCACCGAGTGGTTTGGCGACCTCCGGGCGCATCTGAATCCGCCAAGGAATCCGGCGTTCTACGATGTCACCTACGACGATTCGGACTGCCCTCAGGGTCTCCACAGCGACGCTATTCCCGACTACGTTTACTTTGGCGCCATGATGTCCACGATGACCGTCGATGACCATTCCGAGTGCCTTCAGCAGTGCGTCCAGCTCCCGAAGTGCAAAGCGGTCAACTTCTTCGAGCCCATGTCTTACCAGGTAAGTATTCTTGACATATATTTGCTCTTCTTGAGCCTTCTTGGGCCTGGGACTAAACTGTCCTCTTGGATATGCTATCCCGACTTTTCTAACCTAATACGTTTCCAGGAAAAAGGCTTCTGCGAACTCCTCACCGAGTCCCAATTCGACAACCCAAGCCTCATGCGCCCTTTCCGCAAAGCCACCTACTACGAGAAGATCCGCTGCCGCGACAGCGAAGACAGTTTCGACCGCGCTGACACATTCAAAGGTACGCTTCCACAATTACCTTATCGAGATCATAACTCCTCAACCTGTTTCAGCATCAGTCTCTAGCGTCAACAACGGA
>KN166240.1:2745-65399 GCA_000757745.1 Steinernema scapterisci
GATACAAATTAAAGTGACGTCTCGTAAATATTTAGGGTCTCTCTGAACCGCACGACATTCACTTCCCTTCGTATAGGCACAGTGGTCGGTTGTTCCGTCAAGCTACGAAAATTAATAGTCACTCATTTCTGAGAAGCGTTGTGCGAAAGATCGTCCCCGTGAAATGATACTTTATCTCTGGATTAGTTCGTATCTGTCAATTGTGCAGTTCTTCGACTCGCAGTCAACCTTACACCGATGTATGCATATCTATTTCTCATAGCGGAAAGAATTTATAAATACTTAATGCGTGATTGCCGAGCCAATTGTACCCAGTTGCTGCCCCATTTTTGCCTAATACGGACGGTGTCTCGAATATAGCGCACGCACTTCAGGGATTGCGCACGATATGATTGCGCACCCCTGAACATTGCGCACCCTGTCAGCTTGCACGCTTGAAGCTTGTGCTTCATACAGATTTGCGCCCAGCAGAACTGCGCTAAAATTAAAACATTTGCTGCGTATTGTTCTAAGATGGCTGCTCCCTCAAGCCTTTCGAACAGGCTTCGACTAGCAAGCAGACGCTTTTCAAACAGCGGGGATAGTACTAGAGGGCGACACTTTCAAACAGGCTTAGGCTTGAGTTTTTTTCCTAGTTTCTGAAGCGCCGAAGGCGCTGTGAACTGTACGCTTAGTACTTCATGCGGGCTTCGAGTTGCAAACAGGCATCTTTTTGCGTTCTGATCAGGGACGGCTCTCATTTCGGAAGCTGACAGGGAGCGCGATCCCCAGGCGTGTTATCTGCTAAGGTGCGCTTTCATGGAGTCAATACGGACTCATTTATGCGCTTTGTAATTCAGATTTCACTTCGCACATTTCTCAGAATTTGCTTTAGTGTTCCCTTGGGTGCAAGTGAACCCTTTAGAAGTTCCATTAAAGATATAATGATATCGTTGCTATCTTCATTGATCACAGTGAAGTCGTCATTCAAAATGTTATGGCTTGGTATGTTGAAGCCATGGACAAATTCGTGGAAAATAATTACGCAAGCGGAAAGTGATTCGTGAAAAGCGCTCGTTAATCCTCCTTTTCCGACGTTGAGCCGTTTGGTTCTAAAGTGAATGTAGCGATGCTATGGAAGAAGCGGAAACGACCGGCTGTACGCTTGAAGGACGTCTGTCCTTTCAGGCTTTTGATGGGCCCTGCAATCAGCGTGGGTTTGCAAACCGTCTTCTCTTTTTTCCGTTTATCGCGGGCTATCATGCAGACTGCAGACTCTTTGAAAACTGTGAAGTCTTCTAATCTATCATCTGTGGCCGTTGTTGGGCGATGATTCATGCGCGGGCTAGGGACCGCCTTGATTGAAGCTTCTGTTTTGGCCTCGGCCCTCGTTTTTACGTTAAGCGGCGTCACTGGCGCAAGCGCAGCTACCTTGCTTGAACGTTTGGCTCATCCGGCACTCAATGCATTTCCTTTCATGCTTTTATTCTTGCGATTAGCACATTCTAATTGCCATACGTACACGCATTCTGGTTGTTTCAATTATGCTGATAGCAGCGCTGACCCATTTTGTCTCTGTGCCAACTTCTGCGTCATTGTGGGCCGTGGATTGCCGTATTAATCAAATTTATGGACACATCCTGAACCAGTTTATTCATATTGACTTTTCCAGAAAGGCCTTTCTTTGCGCCTTTCCCGTTTTCCGCGAGCTGCTCCAAAAGGTTTCTTCAATTATTTTGCCTTTTGCTGGATTACATGCTATTTAGCATATCATCGGGGTGCTTGTTATATCATTTTTTTCTAAAGTATGGAAAAAATATTTTAGATAAACGTGATGAACAGAAACACTCTTTTGAATCTGTAAACGTCACCTCGACATTATGCAGGTTCGTTTACGGGATTTATTGTTGGAGTTTTATTTATGTATTTAGGCTGTTATTGTGGGTCGCTCACGGAACGGACCACGGGCTCGCTACATGTACACAGGGTCATTAAATCCACCCGAAAAATACGCATGTCTCTGGTAAGGAAACCCAAAACATGATCAATGGTCAATTTTGAGTGGAAAGAGGAAAGGAGACCTTACTTCGAAGGTCAAATGTCGCAAATTTAAAACGCTTTGCAAACAACCAAAATTTTGAACGGTGGAAAGACAGTTAGGAAAGAGACAGTTAAGGAGTGAGTAGTTTTGCGGTCTCTGTTCAAAGTTGTCTCGCTGTGTAACGCGCGACTCGCATGACAAGCAAAACAAAAAGTGTCAACATTTCTAAATAGTTTACGAGCTACATAAAAACAGCGCTGGACAGCGGAACATCCTGAATCTCTGCATTTTTTAGTCGTCTCTGCTACCTGGCCGCGAGTGTATCCGCCGTTAGCGGCACCATGCTCACCGTATTTGGCCTTACGGGTTTCTTCAGCACGAAGCAGATGAACATCGTTCTCGCGTGTCTTGGAGTTCTTGGCCTTTTTTTGGCTCTCGGCTGCATCTCGATCGGACTCTGTGAGTGTTTACACAGATCGCAGGCATGAATGCCAGCTTGTTGGTTCAAGAACGCGTTCGTGTGCCATCGAAAGGAATCTGAACGTTGTAAACCTGTCGAGAGCGCCGACTGTTGCAAAGTGGATGCTGTTTACGTCTTTTAAACTTTTCACGTCGGTTGTTTGCACGAGTTGCTTCGCTCATCTGTTTTATCGTTGTGCCAGCGTCTTGTGAACCGCTAAACCCAAAATCAGCTGATACAACGTTTTTAGACTTATCGCGACAGAGTGAAAAGAGAAAACTGTGTTTGACGCCCCGCCTGCCGTGATGGCTCTGGGAAAGTTGATTTAAGCGGCCGAACAAGCGTCAGATCCTTGAGTTTCCACGCAAACCATTTGAAAAGTTCTTTGCTAAGTGTTTCCAAATTCTCCGTGTTTCTGTATAATGTTGCATGTCCGTGAATAAATCTTCGAATCGCGATCAGTGTTTTCGGGTCTGCAGACCGGAGTTTAAGCCGTTTCGGATAAGTCAAACGCCGAATTGGTTAATTTGGCGGAATTATGCAAAAACATCTGTGCATTTATATTACGGTGACAAATCCTCGGCCCTTGCATTCCGGTTTCCCTTCTCGTTCTCACCACCGGTATCGCCGTGCTCGTCTCATCGTCTGTTTTGCGTGCTTCAGCAAACTGCCGACAAATACTGACAAATAATCCTGGTTCTGTGGAGTAAGTCAATTGTAGTGTAAAACGGTCTAGTTTAGCTACAAAAGCCACAATTGCGAGTTGCTTTCTAATAAATTCATTACTAACGCGCCGACTTACCAGACCTCAGTAACTCCCGGTCGTTCACGCAAATATCGCAGGCAAAATCGACTTCGGCTCGCGGTCGGCGTTTGGAGCATATTTACTCTAATCCGATTTGCACTCCGATGAAATTCGATCGGAATTTCGGCAAAACGATTCGGCTAACGCAGAAACTCGCGAATCGAGTTCCACGCGCTTCTGTTTCAGCGAAGTGGTTTTGTAACTCTTTTGTCGACCAGCCAGACGCTTGCTGGCATCATTTGCGGTTTAGGGTGGTTTCGAGGTCAGTCATTTTACGAGGAGTTTTCGGGGATATCGACTCCTCTCCCTCACCGTTTCATAATTAACCGTGCGCGTCCGTTTCCGTTCTCTGTTGTTGTTTGTTTTCTTTCACTTTCGCACCTAAACACCGGCGGCGCTTTGTTTAGGTGGGTATGTCATCCGAACAATTATGCACCCTACTCATCTCCTTTGCTGACGAAAATGATCCGGTAAGTTGTTTTATTCCGCTTTACTTTTGATCAGGCAAGCGAACCTTCGGTTCCCCCCAACATCGGTGTTTTCGAGGTTGAGGAACGGAACCGGATGCACAAACAAATATCCTGAAGATGACTGCGGCTGGTATTTTGAAGATTTCCAGCGAATACTGCGAGCGATAGCCGAGTTATATCCGAAAATGGCGTCAGTCGTAAAGAGTTCTAATCCTGGAAGCCGTCTCGTTGTAAACGCGAGGGGCACAGGCTGCCGCTGTAAAGCAACTAGTAATGGCGTAACACTTCGCGCGCCTGTTGAACTAATAGAGACTTGTTGGGGCGCACGTTCCTCAGACTAAAAAACAACTCCATGCACAGGAAATAGTTTGTTGTTTTGTATCGATCGCCTATACCGGCTAAGCATAAATACTGATATTGATCTGACCGGACCAGTTTTTGTCCGAGGGCGCCGACAGCCGCGCGGCTGTTCCCATGTATGCGTGTGAGTTCATATTGGGAGTTTGCCGATGATCTGTTAATTCCGCACCTCGAAAAGCCGACTCCACCTTCGCTAAGCACTGTGACGCGCAAACTGGATCGGCGAACGTTGCATGACTCCAAAGGCGAACTCGCGCGAACCGCTTGAGGAGGTCGATGTTTAGATATTTTCAGTGTGGCCCTTAACGGGATCTCCCCTTCAGCCGCACTTCCTTTCCATATGGACAGTTGCTTTTAGCCAGAAATGAGGAGCGCACGCATTTACTTTTCACATTCATTCAGAATCTTCATTTCAAATTGTGTTCCGCAAATGGAAAATTGGTCCCTTTCAAGTGGCGACTGCCGCAAAAACGGTTTTTTCCGTTTTTATCCAATTCACCTCAATTCTTGATCATTTATTTTGCGCGTTTTTGTGATTGTTGTGCACCTGCAGCATGATCTGATCAGAAATTAGTTCAACCAATCTCCCATGGGATTCAGGTGATCTGACAACTTTTGATGGAGAGCTTTTCAACAAGAAATACCACCGCGAGAAGCCTGAATTTAGGAAAATGCGGTGAAAGTCGAGCAAATATTTCTGCAGGGATGTTCTTTAAAGTGCACTTATCTGATCTGAATTTAGGAGAATCTGCTAACGACTGCCCACACCTTTTCAAGCACCGACCCTCGCCATTACCCACAGAAGCGTCGAATCGTCCATACGACCCGAGAAGGTAAATTCACAAAAACATGACAACGAAGAAACGCATTTCAGGCGAGGAAGTCGCTATGTCAAGATCGGCGCGCGCGCCTGGAGGACATCTCGGGTCGGACATGGTCGATCATCAGCGAACGGGAAGAGTTCGCTCGAAGAGCCAGAGTTCGTTGATCGAAACGGTTTGTTCGAGAGGACGTTGCATGCTGCTCATGTTCCTTTTCTAGATTCAAACGTGCCGAGGTGACGGAAGTGGGACTTATGAGAAGACTACTGTCCAAGAGGTGTGCTGTTTCGCGTCTTTGAGATGTTCAAACATTTGACTTCAGATAACGGTTGCATACGACGCCCCCGCAGGTCCGAAAGGCGCCTCTTCGACCTTTTTTCGCGGTGGACCTGTCACAGTGGAGTACAAATCAAAACCTCACGAGACGACATTTCCGGTCGAATCCTCGAAGCCGAAGGGATACTCTTACGAAAAGAAGAGAGAACTGTTTGAGGAGTATTCATCCAGCCACGCCGAAAGAACAAGTAAGACAGTATCGAACTGAAAAGCTTTTGGAGGTTTTTAATTGGTACTTTTAGAAGGAATGCGCGAGTATTTAGATGAATACGATAGACGAATGGCAGGCGAATCTCGAAGACGCTACGACGAGAGTGGGTATGTCGGAGGCGACTCGGAGTCGGAGCATAGTCCCCTGGGCAGTCCTCCGGCCAGTGGGATACCAGACAGCAGGGCTACAACACGACTGATCAGCGAATCGGACTCTCTTCTGGGTGACACGACCGCAACTTCCATTCGGAGGACGGCTGAGTCTTCGCATTACGAAATGAAGAGTCGCTCCTACACGGACAAGAAAGGCCCGAAACTGCCTACGTCGCCACCCCCAGAGTACTCGGTGGTCAAATCAACGATGCCACCTGCACCAAAAACTCTCCTTCAAACCACTCAAGGGAAAAATGTGGGTTGTTTCGTTATTGATTGGGCTTAAAAACTAACCAAATTCAGGTGAGCGAAATCCGAAAACAGTTTGAAATGAGTGACGTCATTTCGAGGGGATACCATCAGCGCCGTGAAGATCATTCTGGCAGCACTGATCGAAGACCTATTCCGGTAGAGCACTTAAAATCGTCTGACAAGCAGATGCTCAAGGAAGGAAGACAGCGCGCTGAGAGAAGAGAAGCTGACGAAAGCTACTATTCTCCTCCTCGAGATTACCAGTATGGACCTGTTCGAAGCGAAGTGACCGAGTAAGAATCATATCATTGATGAACAGAGTGAATTTAAATTTTGTCTAGAACGAGGATTTACGACAGTTCCGAAAACAGAGGAGTACGATCCATTGAAGAACGAAGCGAGGAATCTCTGCTAAGGAAAACCGTTGTCCCACTCCCTCCGTCTAAGCCTTTGAGTCCCCCTCCCGCTTACCATGTAAAAAACCGAATCTCTATGCGGGATCTACTATTATTTTTTTCAGGACATTCGCCCTCGGACAACTGTCTTCAAGGAAATTACAACGCGTGAGATGCATGAAACCATCAGAACACCCATTCGAGTAGCTATTCCCCGAGAGCCCTCGCCTGCACGAACGGAAGAATTGAAAGTGGGTCGTTCCGCAACAGAATATCGACGTGTGGTAGAATCGTCCAGGACTCTGCCCCAGGCACCGGTTACTACTGGACCCAAGAAGTCGCCCACTCAATACAAAATTGAGAAAGTGCAACAAACCATAAATCCTGAACATTCTCACGTTTCGAACCAAGCCGTTGTGGATTTCTCCGTCGTGCGAAGTGAACAAGATCGGCGTCAACGTGAAGCCGAGCTACACGAATCGTTCAGGAGCAAATTCGAAGAGTCGCGAACAATGACGGAGACATTACTTCGGGAACAAGAACGCAATCGTCGTTTAGCTGAAGAAGGTATTGTGGCTTCGTACGGCCGACTCAGCGACTTGAAGAAGGGTCAACAACGATATGAAGAAAGCTTCGAATCCGAAGAAATTTCTATGCGAACCCCATTGGCGCCTCAACCTGTTCCCGAGACTGTTCGAGTTGTCGAAGAAAGTAGGGAAACGAGGGAAGCAAGAGAAGTGATCAGGCCCAGTCCCCAGGCAGACACTGTCCAGGAACCTACATCGGTCAGGTTGGAAGATCTCGAAAAGAAACCTGACGAAGATGTTGAGACGGTCGAGAAACCGGAAAGCGAACGTAGTTCTCGCACGCAGGTCGACAGTAGATACGAAGTCACTGAGACGATCGAAAGTAGCGTTTACAAGCGGAGATTGCCCAAGCATGACACATCGGAGGAGGAAGAAGAGGGAGACGACGAGCCGGAGAACGAACGAGAGGAAGAGGAGACCGTTGTTGACGATTTGCCGCAACCTCTTCCTTCCAAATCGGGCGATGAAAGTGTAGCAAAATTGACAGAAGAGGAAGAAGAGAGAAAACGGGAAGAACAGAGGAGACGGTTGATCGAGAAGACTATCACCGAGTATGAGATCAACACAACCGTGGAAAAGGATGTGAAGGTGACTCGCAAATCTACGCCCTCGGAACCTCTGAAAGAAGAAGCCAAAGTGGAGACAGAAGACAGAGGCGTCGGAACGGACGGTCCCCCCGTGATGGAAAGCGTAGGTGTTGACGCCACAGTAACCACGACCGACAGCACTTCCACTGTTGTGGATGTCAGTGAGGACAAGAACGTGCAGACGGAGGAAGAGAAGCGGGAACCTTCAGAAAGCGAGCGGTCCATGTTCGAAAAGATTACGGAAACCCGAACGAAACGGTGGGAAATAGAGGTATGTGACTGTTGCGATGATGAATGTGTAAGGGTTTCAAATACTGCGGATGAAAAAACCGCGGTGTGGAGAGCGATGGCTCTGCGTGTCCTTTCGGGTGCGTCAATACGATTACCTCATCATAACCGGCTGGGTGAGGGGAAGTGGGATGAGAACCTTGGTTCCAACGCGCTGTCTGTCACTCTTTGTTATAGGTTTCGCCCGACTCGCGCTCGTTTTGAAGTTTTTGTTTCGGTACACCTGAAATAGTCATTTGCATGATTCCACGAAAAATGACGTATCTCAATTTTTGAGCACCCAGGACTCGAGTGACATTCCTCATGTTTAGAATTCCTTTACGGCCGCTGTAATTTCTACTTTTTATGAGCGCAAAATTCTGTTTGTTTGCTTTGATGGATCATTTGATAAGAATCGGTTCGGATGGATTGGCGAACGTTGTCGCCGGCACTTCTTCCTTTCTTGCTGTTTACATGCCGCACGATTCTTATCGACCGTTGACGTCCGTTTCCGCCGTACCGAAAGCATGTTTGATTCGTTAAAACTTTTTGTGTCAGGCGAATGGCAGGCGCCCTCCTGTAAACGAACAATATGCCACTCGTCGGTTTCATTCCAAGCGAAGGCTGAACGAGAATGTGTCAGATTTGGCTGTGTCATGGAATCGTTCGGGCAAACAATGTAAAAAGATGGGCGAGGTATTGTAGATAAGAAATGCGCTGTCATGCCAAATGCCAACGCTGATTGAACGCTCCGACATGTAGGCTGGTTGCGGGCGTTGTTGATGTGTCATCGCTTCTTTCACTTCCGTCGAGAATTTGAAACCATAAAAGACCCATCGTATACTTGCAGGAGAAATCAGATTCTTCCAAGAGCGAATCCATGCAGCAACAGCAGCAGCGACCCTCCATGCCGCCTCCGCAACCTAAGGTGAGTGAGGTCTTCCGCGTGCTTTTCGCGTTCCAAGGTGACTGAGGGAAGGGTGTTGGGTGCGCGTTTCGTACTAGAACTGTTTGCTGCCATCCGTTCCATGTTTTTTTCCCGGGGCGGTTCCTCGGCAAATAGTGATAAGGCACTTCAAGATAGTTGAGCTCGCCCAAGCCGTTTCATTCCCGTCAGTGTTCCTTTAATCACTGCTCGTTCAGCGCTTTCCTGAAATGGAACTCACCAAAAGTGTAAGTTTTCTAAATTCTAAACAAGACATAAATCTGAGCGCACGTTGCGCTCGTTGTTAACCAACTCTGTTTGCATTACACTTCAGGTGGTTGTTGTGGATCTGGGTAAATCCGCCGGAGAACATCTCCGGTTTATGGCAGAACGGCATTCACAGAGTTTCGTGGCTATATTCGACGGGTGTAGCCCTTGTTTTAAGACCTTGTTTTCCTTTAGGCTCAGCCCAAATTGGCTCCGACTCGCGAGATCAGCGAAAGCTCCGTGAAGACCGAAGTACGAACCACCATCGGCGGAGGAGCGGTTCCAAGGTAAACAAATGACCATTCATTTTTGGAAGTTCAACGGTTTATGCAAATTTTATCAAATTCGTCAAAAACTTGGTTGCGCTTCCGGTACGATTTTTCTTACAAAACCAAACTGGCATGTTTTTTGCGATGACATTAGATTTGCTCGATGACATTAGATTTCCGAAGGGAGGGAAAGCCAATGAGCTTCCCGAATGAGGTTGACATACCGTATGCACCCGCAAGATTAGTCTGATTCGTTTAAATTCTCACGGTGCGCTAATCGGAACCAAGTCAATAGCGCCAGAACGAGTCATTTTGACGCTTTCGTAATCCTCTTAGCAGCCGAAAACCAATCGCCGAAAATCGAATTGTTTTGCATATATGCTCTTCGGAAACATGTTCGAAGTCAGTCAACCCTCACAGCTCGCTGTAGTTCCTCTATGCTGTTGCATACTGCTCCTGACTCATGATTATTTGTTTCAGAATGGAACAGCCCGACTACCGCAGCACCATCAGCCCCAGGCCCAACTTCAACCGCACTTCCCCAACGGTCAGCGGATCCACCTATGGAAGTAAGCGCCTACTTAAACCTGCTCTGTATTCATCCTCTTTCTATTAAGCGACCAACCGCGTGGTCAAGGTTGTCACTGAGATGGGATCGTCCTCTCTTTCCGGAAGTCTGTCGCCCTTTGGCCAGAACGCCGCCTTGTCCATCCGCGATGCCCGCGAACGCGAAAAGAAGGAGATGAGCGACTTGAACGACCGCCTGGCTTCCTACATCGAGAAGGTCCGCTTCCTCGAGGCCCAGAACCGCAAGCTTGCTGCTGATCTTGACGGTCTTCGCAACCGATGGGGAAAAGACACCACCAGCGTGCGCACTATGTACGAGAGCGAACTCACCGAGGCTCGCCGTCTCATCGACGAAACCAACAAGCAGCGCCATGAGATGGAGAGCCAGATCAAGAAGCTCCAGAGTGAGCTTTCCGAGTACCGCCGCAAGTACGAAGACGCCGTCCGTGCTCGTGAAGGTGATAAGGAAAAGATCGACCAGTTGCTGGTAACCCTTTCGAAGCTGGAGAGCGAGATCAGCCTTCTCAAACGCCGCATCGCAAACTTGGAAGACGATGTGAGCCGTGCTAAGAAGGAGAACCATCGTATGATCGGAGAACTCCAGAGGGCTACGACTGTATGTGTTGTTTGTGCGAACAGTTTTTACAGACACTTTTAGGATCTCGACCAAGAGACCCTCAACAGAATCGACATGCAAAACCAAGCGCAGACCCTTCTCGAGGAGATCGACTTTATCCGTCGTGTCCACGACCAGGAGATCAGCGAGCTTCAGGCGATCGCCTCTCGCGACACCACTCCCGAAAACCGAGAATTCTTCAAGAACGAGCTTGCCTCGGCTATCCGTGACATTCGTGCTGAATACGACCAGGTAGATTTATATTATATTATGTATTCACTTACTTTTGATCGATTCAGATTACCAGCGTCAATCGCACCGACATGGAATCTTGGTACAAGCTGAAGGTTCAGGAGATTCAGACGCAGTCTGTCCGCCAGAACATGGAACAGACCTACGCCAAGGAAGAAGTCAAGCGTCTCCGTGTTCAGCTTGGCGACCTTCGTGGCAAACTTGCCGATCTTGAAGGACGCGTAAGTCAGAGCTTAATCGAGGAGCCTACAGTAATCCTTTCAGAACTCCCTTCTTGAAAAGCAGGTCGAGGAGCTGAACTACCAACTCGAAGACGATCAGCGTTCGTATGAGGCGGCGCTCAACGACCGCGACTCCTCGATCCGCAAGATGCGCGAGGAGTGCAAGTCGTTGATGGTCGAGCTTCAGATGCTCCTCGACACCAAGCAAACTCTCGACGCTGAGATCGCCATCTACCGCAAGATGCTTGAGGGAGAAGAGAATCGCGCTGGACTTCGACAGCTTGTCGAACAAGTTGTTCGCACACACGGCATCTCCCAGTCCCAAGAAACCGAATCCCTCCGCGTACTGAAGGGCGAGACATCCAGCCGCACCTCCTTCCAGCGTTCCGCCAAGGGCAACGTCTCCATCCATGTAAGCAAACCGTGAATCAGAAACCAGTTAAACTTGAACAATTATAGGAAACGTCTCCTGACGGAAAATACATCATCATCGAGAACACTCACCGCTCTCGCGAGGAAAATATCGGCGAATGGAAGCTGAAGCGAAAGATCGACGGCAAGCGCGAAATTCTGTTCACTTTCCCCAAGGACTTCATCCTTCGTCCCGGAAAGAGTGTCAAGGTTTGCGCAAAATGCAAAAGAAAACCTCATCTAGAGCTGCGTTTAGATCTGGGCCCGCAATCAGGGCATCAACAACCCTCCCGACCAGCTTGTATTCGAAGGAGAAGAATCCTTTGGCACTGGTAGCAACGTCCAGACCATCCTCTACAACACCCAAGGAGAGGTAATATCTATGCTATTCTGGCCTGGACTCACATATTTGTTACAGGAACGCGCCACGCACATCCAGCGATCCAGCCACACTGCCCAGTGAACTGCGTAAACCCTGTCATCCCTGCTGCCTTGAGTCTTCACCGTCTTTTCTTTTTTCGTATCCCTTGCACTTATCGTAATCTAACTTGGTAACTTGTCATTCTGCAGTGCAATACTCTCTGTTTGACATAGTCGCTAGCCAATAACAATCTTTATGCGTAACCCCCGTGTAATACTACATTTGTGATCCGCAACTACGCATCTTTTCTAATCCAACCTGCACTTTTCTTTTTTTCGCACGACTTTCAGCTGGTCACATCGCACTTTAGCCCCCAGCCGTTCATAGCACATTCTCGTCGCTAATTCTCTTCTCGAATTGAGAGAACGATTGTGTGCCGCTAAAATGTAATTAAACGGATTTCTGTTGACTTTTCAAGACGTGTAGACAACAAATAAATATGCTCATCAAGCAACTGTTTCCACAACAAGGAACTTTGCAGGTTTCATTGAATCAGTCTAACCGCCAGCGCATGTTGTTGTAGCCTCGGAACAGCGCTGACCTTCGGGTGACCGCGGCTTGCAATGAGCCATTGTACTCGAGAATACGGTAATTGCCGTTTCCGTGCGTCCGCTATGTGTCCACTGGCTCTGCAAGAGTGCTGTCGCGCGGAAGCCACTTTGAGGATAACGATCGGCGAGAGGGCAGTTTGGACTTTCGAATGATACTCCGAAAGTGTTCAAGCTGTTCTGTCTGGTCTGCCTGGAAATAAATGATGTAAGAGGTGTTCGGTAATGCCAAAATGGCAAATGCTGGAAAGAGCAATCATTCCCAACTTGTTCCTTGTTTTGCTGTCCTCGCCGCTCTCGCGCTTTGAGTTTACGTTTGAAAAGAGGAGTATCACACGCGGCGCTTTTGATATGCACTTGAAATCCGCGATCTTGTGCGATCATGTAAAGTAGCTCCGATAGACATCTGTTTGCACGCGAAGCGTCCAAATCAGCGAGGAGCTGTTGGAAAAAGAGGGATCAGTCATACCGAAAGAGAGACCATATTTCAGGTGATTTTTTAAATCTAACCCAGATCATACCTTTCTGTTGGGTTTCCGAACGGCAAAAAGTTTTTTTGAATTCTGTTGGTCCACGAGCCAAAGCTCACGTGTTTTCTGCGACCACCCCGATTTGTACGTTTAGCCACCTCCGCCCTCCTAGGTAATTTTAGTTATGTGGATGAGTCACTCCGGAATTTCAACAATTTATACATATAAAGTGCTTTTATGCGTCGAATCTTAGGAAATGATTGAGAAGCCATAAATATTGGAAAGTTTCCGTTGAGGCGTGCCTTGAATCGAAAATTAATTAAGCTAATTCAGTGGTCAAGCTACTCTTCTTGAAGAAAAGCGGAGCACCTCGAGAGCAACGCCATAAAGAGCTTATCTCGACTTTGGCGGAGTCGGCCGCCAGTAGTTTTTTTGAAGGTGGTGAATTCTTGCTTTCTGCATTTCTTCCCTGTCACCTCGGGTGTCTTTTCAATCTCTCTTCTTTTCTTAGTATCAATGTGGAAAAGCAAAACATGACGATTGAACACTATTATCTGGACATTAGCCTATGCCGTCTGGTTCCGCGCCAAGAACTCTGAACACGCGGAAACTATTTCTTTCCTTCGTCTGCCCAAAGCCTCATTTTGATGTCTTCACAAAAGATCTGCCCTACAAAAACAACTTTCCTTCATTATCGACATTTATCTTTGAATTCTAATCTTTCAATCTCGAAAATCATTCCCACTTCTCACTTTCACTGTTTACTTGGCGATAACATCCAAATTTCAGTTCCTCGATGACGACTGTAGTTGTCGGGAACTATGGCGGACCGAGCTGCGTCGTGGAAGTATCTCATTTTCGGTTTTTGGACTTGTTCCTGCTCTCATTAGGCATTCATTGACATTTGTCGCCCCTTTTCGCAGCCAATCAAATACATCTTAAAAATTGGACAAAAATTCGCTTTACGATTTCACTTTCGAGATGGAGGAAACAACCTTTTAAGGATTAGTTAGGGACGAAAGGCATATAGATGGACAGAGTCCGCAAACAAACTTCGACCACTCCTTCCTCCCCTTTTGGATTAAGTCTCTTTCCGAGTACGAACTTAATAAAAATGTATTTCCGATGCTTGTTCCTTTTTCGATGTGTTTGTGTTGCCAAATCAACCGCTAACAGACCGCCGATGGACTTGTTGCCGATTGAGACGATCAATCACTGCACGCTAATTGCTCTGCGAATAAGAACCGATGAGCATTAATTTGTTTTTGGAGCGGCCGGTTCCCCTTAGATATGTTTCATGTTACAGACACATTGTTCTGTCCCGAATCGTCATATTTGCAGTCTTTAGTGACTTTGGAGGGTACCCCTCACTCGAATTTATGCAAATCAATGCGACGTTCGCGGTTGTAATCCAGCGCGGTGGGCGCGACTTCGAACTCTCGGCGATTCGAATTCGCCCGCACCTCACGTTGCTAATCTGTTTCCATAACTGTACTCGTTTCTTTTTGCTCTGGTCTTCGCTTCTACAATAGTGCTTTTGTAAGTAATGGCGAGTGCGCGGCTGTATTGGGCAAACAGTGTTATCAGGAAAGCAAATGAGTATCTAAGACTGGGACCCGCGCATGATTCACTCACTATCTAATAAACAAATAGCGGCCGTCTGACCATTTGCGGCTTTCCTTCGCTCGCTGTCCTCACGGCCACTCAGCTTAACGGAATCTGTAATGTACCGCAAGCACCGTCGTAATGTTTGTTTATGGCATCCCCAAGGTTGTCGATGCGACTGCTCAATTTGGTTTCAGCACTCGAATCCTTCCTCAGCGTTCGCTGAATTGGAGGTGCGGAAGAAGACTCCCATGGCGGATCTGAACACGTCTCTGGCCCCTCCGCCGGCTCATCTCAGCAGCGAATCAAGCAGCGTTTCCTCGGCAAGCACCGACTCTGGACGGGGAAGCACTCTGGACACGAGGTTGGTTCTTTATGCTGCTGTATCCAAAAGACGTTGTACGGCCGTACGATTCGGACCGTCTGCAGCGCGTTTTATAATACAACGAGAAAGAGGAAATCGATGGATATGCTAATAGAATCCCAGTTTTCTATTGACCCACCTCCAACCGGAGCGAAACATTTCTTAGATGCTCCATGTTTTGTTTTGATCTCTTCAACTATTATTATTCTAGGTGGTTTGCTTTGTATCAACTCTTAATCACAATGTGTGGTTTCAGCAGCAGCCAGAACTCCAACCGTCCAAATGTGGCGGTTTGCAGCCGAGCTGATTTGGAGATCTCTGAGCTCACTGTCCCTCTCGGATGGAATTCGAATGACTATTTCCGCAGCAGAGGTCTGTCCACATCGCCGTATTCTTGCAATGGTCATCTTTGTTTGTAGAAAGAGGACCGAGCTATTCCATGTTTGCCGTTCTGAAAACGAAAACGAGTGTCATAGACAGTCAGGTAATCAGCGACGTCCGGCGAACGGATTCTAACGTCACATTCAGCGATTCGTTTCTTTTGTGAGTTGACTGCTTTCAGTAAAAACAAATCAACGCTGTTTCATTTAGTCGAAATGAGTCGATCGATTGCGTTATTCAAGTACAAATATACGCTGCTAAAAATGAATCATGTGGAAATCACCAGACAATGTCCCAATTTCTATCCAGATCTCTCGGACGAAAGTTCGCTGCTTCACTGGTGAGTGTTCTTAAAGGACGATTTATAGTTTATTTTTAGAACGAAGACCATTATTATGGCACTGTCGCCGCGAGCTCGATTCCATCGTCGGTTCTGAGCAAAACGGAAAAGGCAAACTTCACACTGATCGCCGAAGGAACACTCACTTGCAGTCATTTGTCTATTGATTCTAGGGTACATGATCTCAAGAAACTTTGCGCTGGTAAGTCGTGCTGTACTAAATTCCCAATCTATGATTTGAATTCAGACACCAACAGAACTCCACCATTGTACGGACACTTCTGTTGTAGATTCACAGCTAGACCTAAATCGCTTGCGAAGATTTTGGCCAACGGAGTTGTCACAATTAAAGCGATTGATCAAAACCGGCTCCTCCAAAATGTTTCCTGTCGTCTGCAAGTAAGAAGTGCCTCTCAGTTAAGTAGGAAAAATTCTTCCAGCGTGGAATGTTTCGATGTTACATCAACAACAGCCGGCTCCACAGCGATTCTCACGAACAGACGCTTCTTCAGCTTGTCATCAACGAGGCCAGTTAATAAACCATTTGGAATTGCCAGATGAAAACGATTTTAGGACACCCGGGTGATAAGATCCACAGATCCTAAATCGTTGCAGCTTGACACGATAACTGAAACAGGTTTTGAAAGGTTTCTGATTTCCACTGACTCTGAAAAGCTTGCTGGAGCTTGGATCCATGCCTTCAAAGTCCAGATTGCAGACTGTGGCAAGTTAACGATGTACTTCCGAATTTCACTGAGAATTCAGATGTCTGGGGTGACTTCGCGACCACATCCATTAACCCCAACAAATCGAACACATTCGACTCTGCAGTGACGCTGTCCAGACTCTCTGGAATACGGCTCTACGACCAAGTGGAAACTATAAGTGAAAGAAAGATGACGAACAAGCCTTCATCGCCACTCAACAAGGTGTCGCCTCGACACAAGGAGCGTCCTCATGTACAAGACCTGTTTGAAGTGAGTAATACTGGCTGGGTGAATTTATTGTCCATTCTTCCTATTCGAGGCGCCTTTCGTCAAACCTTACACTTACGTTCTGAAGCTTAACGTCGGCGAAGAAGACGAGAAGCCAGCGATGCATACGCATGCACCACTGCCTATGATACCACAAACCATTTCTTATTCGCATGCTTCGGATTTCGCTAGATCGAGTCATTTCGACTACAACACGATAAGCGCCACTCCATCTTCATCCTTTGCTCTGGCCTCCACAACCACGCTTCCTAGGATGCGATCCGTTACGACATCCAATTTGTCGCAGGTGGTCACAGACGAAAGGTCCTCATCATACTTTTGCGATGGATACGAATACGGACGTTCGGTATCTTCCATACCCCAAAATTAGCTTGTGATGAACGACCTTTTAGACTAGCCGGGAACGAAGCAATCGAGGTCATCGAGCTGAATTCCGACCTTTAAAGGAACTGAAAAAGCGTTTGCGAAAGTCCTTAACAAACCTGATCGACCGGAAGGTTGAAGTTACGAAGCTCTAAAAACGATTTCTGCAAACACAATACCAGATAGTGGCGTTGTGCAAAGTGCACAGAAATCATATATCAATTAAGCTAATTGACGATCTACGATTATGTGTCCTCAGCTAAGCATATTAATAATCTGTACTTCGTTTGGAAACATTTGCGTGAAAGTATCTGACGACACTTTGTAAGCACGAATAAACAACTTGAATAAATATGTGTGCTGAGTCATGCCATGTGGCCGTCGTTGTCTATGCTGGGTGTTTTCCATTTCGAATGAAAATCCAAAAGGCTCGACTGCGAACGGATCGGCCCGGGGGCCCGTTGACTGTTTGAGCGATTGGACATATGGGTCTTCAACATTGGACGAATCGCGCTGTAAAATGTCCAAGGGGCATATACGGTATCGTATTCGAAGTATCCAGCATCAAATCTGGCATCAAAGCACCCTTTCCTAGTTTGTGGTACTATATCCGCACCTCCTGCGACGGTTTACCTGCATGGAAACGATCATCTCCGTTGCAATTCCGATTTTATCCAAATTTGCATTCGCAGAGCGGAAAGGGTATTTCCATCAACGGATGCGTGATCCTGTTGATCATTGGTGTGCTTATTGGGGTCGACCATTTGATGTTCTTTCTTATGTACTTTTATTGTACTCAGCGTGTAGTTCCGGTAGTTTCTGTTACATAATGCGTGTATAATGTGCAAAATCGCACTTTTTTCTGTTCTTCTGAGTCCGTCAGAAGTGTTTCCAAGTCTTAACCTTTCATTAGCCGGCTTCCGATATCAGTAGATCGTGTTTGTTTTGAATCATTTAATTGACTTGTCTTCAAATAAGTTCTTTTCAGAGCTGAGAATGGATAACCAAAGAACTTCCGCGTCGCCTGTGAAGTTCATGACTACCCGTGACTTCATCGACGAGGAATCGACGTTGGAATTATTGAAGGATGTCAAATTCGTCACATATATGATCCAGCACGACCAAAGGATGCTCACGGATTTGCTGAAGTCGGGAGAAGCCATTCAGCAAAGGAAGACTTCGGAGATGAGCAGCGGTTCGATGTAGTTGTCTTACACTTGGGTCCGCGGTGGAAGTTATTGCGCTTGTTAAATCGCTTATTGACATTTTACAATAAATTGTTCTTCTTGAAGTATACAATGACGACATTTTCAGATGTTTTGAGTTGTATAGTCGGCCGAAACTGCTGGGCGCTTTCCAATGCGCAACGATCAAACTCCCGCCAGACTAGTCTCGAACAGAAATTCGAGCTTAGGCGGGAAACACCGTTTTGAATGTTGGAGCGAATATTTGATTGTTGAAGATTAAAACAATGTCTTTAAATTTTTGTTTCACGCAGCCATGGACAACGACGTCTGCTTTTGGAATGATACGGAACTCATATTGGCGCTCTTTCGGCTGACTTCTGCTGAGTTCGAATCAAGACCGTTTGTCTTAAACGCCAATCAGTCAGTGGTGTTGTCTTTGGAAAGGGTACGTTTTGATTACCGTTGCGTTGCTTTGGAGTTTGCCTTAGTCGTTTTCCTACTGCGGTGACTTTAGTTTAATCTCGAGTGAATCTCTATTGAAATGGGCATGTACCGGATGGAATTTTTACGTTGATACATAATGTCCCTCTTTTTCAGATCACCAAGCAGTCAGGATGTTGGAAAGTGGGCGAATGGGAAATAAACTCCCTCTTCGAATCATTGCTAGACGGCGATCGACTGCTATCGCTTCGCTCGCTTTCTGAGAAGCGGTCTATAGTGGTCATATGCGACAGGGAGAACGAATGGATCGACGAAAGATTAAATTTGTGTGTGAAGCAAAACTCGGAGATGAATCCCTCGCTTGCTATCCCAACGGAAGACTTGAATTTGGTAAGCTTGTCAAAGATGTCGAATTATGAGTTATATTTGCATTCGTTTAGGTGGTTGCAGCCGACCTCATTGCCAGCGTTCTTTCGGCGGTACTGAAGAACACCGACTCGCTTGCTGTCCTACGCCTTTTTGACAAAGTATGTCCGGATATTCTTCCGGCTCTAAAGCGCCTTGCGGCAGAATCACAACTCACTTTATTGCAGGTATCAATTACAAAACAATACAAGTTCAGATAATTATTTTAGACAATGTTTTCGTACCTGATGAAGCTGGAAATGGATGGCGGTGACATGGAAAACGTGGCATTTAAGCGACACGAAAAGCTGCTGCGGTCATTTAACACCACGATCGACCGGATTGAAGAAGAGTTGTGCGAAGACGCGACTGCTAAGAAGCTTGTATCAAAAGCATTGAATGTTGCTGTGGAGTGGATAAGTTCTCTCTCAACATTATCTTCCGGAGTTAAATCCGTGATTCAACGGGCCTCGGTGCTGTGTAAAGCCCATCTCGGCATCGTGGTTTCGAACTATTACGTACTAGAGGCGGACTTAAAGTCATGTCAGCAGGTAAAACAATTCGTGTTGGTGATGTACTCATGATCAGTCTATTTAGAAACGACCGCAATTTGTGAAGGAATCTCATGTTGTCCTACGCTTACTTATCGACCGACTGGCTATGTTCACTACTCATACTGTTTCGAACGTCCCCGCAACTCCTGCTTTCCGGTATTTGAATTTCTTAGTTTTTCGCGATTATCAAACATTACTTGAAGAACGCCGGTCGTTGTTGCTTCCACACCCGTTGCTCAATCGCCTGCACGAGTCCAAGAGGGCGAGGAAGCACCCAAAACTACGGAGAGGACACCCAAACCTGTTGTGTACTCAAAGTTTCTGAAGTGAGTGATATCATTTAGTATGGTTTTCCATAACTCAGCTTTAGCTTTGATACTCCTTGCACCCCTTCCTCCCATTTGGATAAGAGCGATCATGCAGATATCACTGCTGCGTGTGCTGCTAGCACTCCAACAGCTACAAAACGGAGTTCCAAAGTTTCTGGAAAAGGTAGAGTAAGTTCTCTTTAATCGATGAAGTCAGGCCCTATCAATCGATTTTAGTCACGTCTAAGCGGAAACTTGAAGCCAAAGTTGTTGCTGAATGAAGATGAACAGAACGACGACGTTTTTTCTTCAGAACACCACGAGAACACTGTAGCAGAGGAAAACAAAAAAGGCAAGGCCTCGACCAGGAAACGTAAGAGTGCTAACCAGTTGAAGCCAAAGCAAGAACGAAGCAAGAACGTTGCAAGAGCTAAGCAAGAACGGAAAACCGAACCGAACCAAAAGAAGATTACTTCATTTTTTGTGGCTACTGACCGCTAATCACCACAAGTTGACGTTATGTTCATTCGTGTCGGTTTCCGATGATTCAAATAATACATATGTGTTTTAATAGTATGATCGTGTGCAGCATCATTTGTTCATCGTGCGTTTTTTGGCGCCACGGCTCACGCGTTCCGGGAATTGACAAAATCAACGTAGGATCAACTAGCCGATCCACCAAGAAAAGATTTTTTAGATTTGGATAACGAAATATAAGCTTCGGCATTGCGCTTGTCAAGATATTATGTTTGTTGATATAACACGTTGAAACTCGTTTAGTGAGCAACTCCTTCAGATTAAACGTTTTTTTCCATGAATGCAGACATGAACATGTCTATAAGCCACAAAAAATCGTTCACAAAAAATGGGCGGTTTATATTTGTGGATATCTGTATGGTTTCTATGATGCAGTTTTGAACCTATCGTGAGGGAGTCTTGAGATCTTGTGGATCGTGAATCCGGAGCCTCGAGGCGTTGCTGGTGCGAGTCGATCAGAAAACAATAATGCACCGCTTTTTTAAGTATTTCAGCAGGTTCAGCTGCTAGAAGAAGGAAACTTGTAAGAAAGAGAACATACCGACACTCGTGGTCCAGATCGGATGTTATTTGTTTTAATATGGTTTTTTGGCTTCATTTATTATTATCTCTGAGTGAAAGACGGCAACTTGATCAATAAAATTGGCAAAAGTTCCATGTATATTGGAAAGGCACGTGAAAATTAATTGGCTACATTGACTAAATAAAATAAGAAAAATTCTACTATAGTATCTTATTCATCCGACCACCAATGATGCTCTCGGAGCTTCTTCACTTCGTATCTCCAGTATTTGCTTTCCGACTGGCTTGTTTCCGAACGTCTGAATAGCGATGTGAGAGAGTGCGTCCTTCGTATGGGTTCCGGTGCGTCCAGATCTTGCTGGTTCTGGCAACTTTCACACAGTATCCTGCGTGAAATGTGCTCGGATTTTGGACGGTCGGGAAGAACCGATGGAGGCAAATGGTGGGTCCGCGGCAGGGCGAAATCTAACGGAATCTTCTCTAGTTCTCCTTCACGCAGAGGTGATGTGTCCCAACGGGGTCTTTCGTAAAAATCGGCACAGCAGCTTTTCACTGATTTCCGCGACGAAACGGGCGAACCCCAATCTCGGTAGGATAAGGCTGGCGTGCGAGCGGATGTTGCGATTGTGAGCGGCGGTAGACGAGAATCCTGTTTCCTCCTGTTGGCAATCTTCCTAGCCAAGTTTGACACGTAGCGACGATCTTCCGATCTGACTCTTGTTCTGATGTCCTGCTCCGAGGAAAACGGCTTTACAAGTCTCGGAATAGAAGATTTGTTCAGCGAAGTATGTGAACCAAACGCACGACGGTGTCCTTGGAGATCAGAAAAGTCGACAGGAATGGTGAAAGGTCCTGGCAGGTCAATGTCGATGTCGGCGCCAACGAATTCATCGTTCGAACTGGTGCAGTTGAACCTTCTCAAACTCTCTTCGATCTTGTTTAGCCTAACAGGTAGTCGCGATTTGTATAAATTGTCCTTGGACTTGTAGTGAGAGTCCTGGCGCAACCTAGCTGTCTGAGGACAAGAAGATGGCAACTTGGCGGGAGAAGGGCTCGAATAGCTTAATTCATCAGTACTTGAATATCTTCGAGCTCGCCGGGGTTTTCCGCGCATCTCGTACCTCGTAGAACGTTTGGGGCTCTCTTCTTTCAGGTCCACTTTGCGGAGAACAAGTTTCAGATCTTCAGAAATCTCGGCATCAGATGAAACGAGATCACCGTGAGAAGATGTGTCCGCTGTTGTTTGCCACTGCCGGCGGATTTTCGGTTTTTGGTAGTCGGAGGAAGGCTTCGCAACTTGTTCTGGCAGCTTTACAGGCAGCTTGGGAAGGACAAGTCTTTTTTCTGGTCTCACCTCAGGTTTTGTATTCGGTATATGAATTGCGGGAAATGTCGATGCCGTTACAAATTTGGGTGGCTCTTTGAGGTCCTTCTTGAAACGGCTTGCTTTTGATTCACTGTCTGTCGCCATGGAGTCGCTCTCCTCTATCCGTTCAAGTCGCTGTCCGAACTTAGCAGGCTTTGAGGTAGGCCGCCGCGGAGGCGGCGGTCTTTTGGCACGAGGCACCTCTGGCTTTCTTGACCTTGTTTTAGCCTCTGCCAGTGCTTCTGAGGGTGGTGGCTTGAGGACTACCGGCTTGTGTACCGTCAGCGGACTCTTCATGTCGGATTTCTTTGGGGGCGAGGTAGTTGTGGGCAACTCTCCTTTTCGTCTTGGAATAGGCGACTTTATCGGCTTCGACTTCTTGGCTTCCGGCTTCACAATACGGTCAAGCTGAACCTTCACCGGTCTCTTGTGTTCTTCTATCGGAGATTTCGCTCGTCTGGCTTCTGGACTTTTTGATTTTTCCCGCATAAGCGCTGAGGTCTTTGCCACCGAATCCTCAATTGCTTCTTGTGTTGCTTTTAAGGCGACGGTCTCAGCTGCCAGGTTTATGATCTCATCGGTTATAGGGATGGACTGAATCTGAGGACTTGGTGAAAGACCGATTTCGGGTAAGTGGCTTTCCGAAGTGATCTTCGAAGATGCTGGCAGAAATGCAGCATGAGGCTCTGATATCTCCGGTTGGACAGTATGTGTGGATTCCATTGAGCTCTGATTTGAGTCATGGACATCCATTCCAAGCATGGTTGCGAGCTTCATGTGACCGTCGTCGGCAACCGAGGAAGCTCGTCTACTTTGCGAAGTATTTTGTGTGACTGGCGGCAGTTCTACTGAGGTCTCCGGAACATTTGATTCCGCGTCTTGTGGCAATAACTCTGCGATGTTAGGCTGCGTCAGAGAAGACGAAAAATGGAACACTTCGGGAAACGGCGAGTGGTTGGCAGTTGATAAAGAAGGCTGAACAGTTTGGGCTAGTTCACTCTTCCGTATCAGGGAATCCAAGGAGGCCGTACTACTTGTGCGTGCTGTAAAAACGTTCATTGTCAGAATGTTGTAATTTACAATGACAAATTCACGTACATTTCGTGGAGTCTACTCCGCTGTAATGCTTTCCCAGGATTTTGAATGACTCCCAAATCGTGGGCACACCTTCAGACCGGGTACTGCTCCGTCGTTCATTGTGAATCTCCACTGGGATCACAGTTTCTGTTAACTAAAAACGCAGAAAATACATTAGAATGACAAACGAGAACTAACCAGATTTGGAGGTGGAAGTGGCAGAGTTACTGGAACGCTAGTGGGGACATCCATGGCCTTCAGGGATTCCATGCTTTTGCTGCTTCGGAGACTTGCTACATCGGGCTCGCTGGAAGAGACGCTCTCGGCATCTTCGATGATCTCGTAGTCTTTGCTTGAAGTGCTCGGGACGGTGATCACGGTTTCGGGAATTGGTCGTTTCCACGACAGCGGGATTGGTTTCTGCTGCGCTGAAGAAGTCGTGGCAGTGGCAGCGGGTAACGGCAGAGAAGTGCTGGCAGTAGTTGTCTTGAGCGTCGTATTGTCAGTACTGGCTTGCTTACTTGGCGACAGCGGCCGAACCTCGATCACTCTCTGAAACAAACACTTTACAATCGTACTTCACTTATTTTTAGACCCACGTGTTGGACAGTGTTTTTCTTGATGACGGCCCGTTTTTTGCTACAATATTGATATGCAATGTACAGGAGAGGGACGAGCAGAAAGAGAAGAAGGAGAAGAAGAATCCAGAAGAGAATGCAGACACCGAGAAATTGATGACATCTATAAGCCAGAACCAAACTCAAAAGCAGTTTTTCGTGCATATTTCTTACGATGTGGCAATCACAATGCCGTCGCAATGCCGACCGGATCCATCTATGGTGTCATTGGTCCCAGGAAGGCAGAGGCACTTATAGTGGAGGCCGTCTGGAAGACACTGCGCTTTTTCGTCGCAGTCGTTGATGTCAAATTCGTAGCAGCCGCCTGCTTCAACTTCTAAATAAAAACAATAAATAAACGCAGAACAATTAACGCTTAATTTACCCGACAACCTTATAGTCAGATTATCCGTTTCTGATCCATGATGCGAAAGAAGCGTCGTAAGGTCTGACAGATTGCAATTGTAGCACACTGTGTTCAAAATCAGTGGAAATCCGAATTTGCGGACGCATACGTGTTCGTCCAGAGCATCGGACATCTTAACAATAGCATTAAACATACATTAAATCACAGGAAAATGCGTTGGTAACAAAATAATGTGACAATTCCGCGCGACATTGAGTGGATTTAGAGAAAATCGAGTAAGCTTACTTTTGCTACGAGCAATGTAGGTTCATCTTCAGGTTTGACGTTGTTTCCATTGCAAATCTTGGAAACCTTAGCAGTAAAAGTTGCAATATTCGCAGCTGAAAACATAAAATCATGCAAAATAAAACATAACATCAAACATACTTTCGCAAGTGCCATTTTTCGACGGCGCTTGTCCCGGTGGACAACTGCATCGAACATGCGGAAATTTGGAGCTCGCATTCGAAGTCGCGTTTTCATAACAGGTGAGATTTCGGTTTGTAGGTAAACCGGTAGTTGTCAGTGGCTCAGACGGTAATGCGGACTTCGTACTGGCTGTATTTTCCTTGCCGGGAATGAGCAGAGGGGTTCCAATTGAGCTAAAGAGTGGTGTTGCTGAGATGGTAACGTGCGAGACCAGAGGAGAAGCCGTCGAATGCTCAAGTAAAACTTGTCCGCGCGACGAACTCGCAGCGGGAGCAAGAGTCGTGGTTGATTCAGTCGCTGCTGCAGGTTGAGTTACGGATGGAGTTTCTGTTGTCACTTTGAGGCGATTCGTCGGCTGTCCTGTCTTCGGCCTAAGAGGAAGAAGCGTCCACAGACGAGGAGAGGGAGCGACGAAGTGGTCGTAGTAGATACCGTTCATCAACGTCACATATTCAATGTCTAAACACCCTCATCACACATTAAGACAAAAAACCGTCGTTATTTACCACTATCGCTAGCGTCTAGGCAGTCATCGTAGTCGTCCAGAACCCATTTCCGTAAGACACACTCGTTATACCCTTTACAACGCATCACGTCGGCTCTCTCGCATAACTTCGTCTCTGAAAAGCACCATAAACCAAGAAAACCAAAACAGTTATCAGTTTACTTGTTGATCCGCAGAACGACGGAGCTGTCGGTGATCCATCACAGTCTGAAATCGTTTTATGTATACACATAGCTTAGCTGTAAATGGCGCCAATTTCGCAATCACTTACTTGAGTTGGCCAGACACTCGCCAGCGAGTGAGATGTCCACACAGTGTTTCCCGCATCGAATCTGACCCGCAAAACAAACTGAAAATCAGCATTATTCAGTGGGAACTAGAATTGGAGGGAAACTCGCATTCATCACTACCGTCCAGGCAGTCGGGATGTCCGTCGTTGAACTTATAGGACGGCACGCAGGGACCTATTATACAGTCGAACTCACCGCGAGCGCATTTTCCCGGAAGTCTGGTTTTTATAACTGAAACACAAGACTCAGTTTGATTTCCTCGGAAACTTGGAGCCCCACCGTCGTAATTCGGCCACTGTGAGTCAACGAGCGCGATGAAACAAGCGGCCACACTGAAGGCAGTCGCATATTGCTTCACTCGGACGAAGTTCCACATGCACCTCGGAATCGCAAAAGTAGCTCTTCATAAAACAGACTCCTCATTCATAACACTCGCGGAGGGCGGCCGGTGTTCAAACGCTCTAAATGTGCACTTAAATTAGACGGCTATATGGCTGGAAGGGTCACAATTGAGACGGAATTCGAGGACTACAGCGGAAAGCGACAATTTGCAACTCGGGAGCGCGATTTGCAAGCTGGCCGGGGCGGATCACACTACACAGACTATAGCGCCATACATTTGAATTATGCCCAAAAGCCGTAATCAAGAAGGTGCGCCGTCGCGGGGCACGAGTACAGCCGCGCAGCCTTCGATGAAGAAGAAAGCTTTGAAATGACCTTTCGAAAGACATAATTGCGGTCCAAAACGGCGAATGCCCGCAGTGGTCAGCAGTGAAAACAGCGACCGGGTGGGCAGCGAATATCAACTGCCGGAAGGCAATTAACCGCGCGTAAAACTCGGCCGCATTCAAACATCTAAAAATCACCGCCCCTATTGATTTGGCAATTTATAGCGCGCATAATAACCAAATTACAAAGCATCAGAATTCGTGGCCCTCCGGCGCCGCTGTACGAATGCCTTTGCCGGCGTTTGGAAGTGAGGAGCCACCTGAGAACGGAGGAGAACGGCCCCACCCTCGCGCCCTCACGCGCCTTTTCTCGAGCCCAACTTCCCGCTTGAGTGCCTTTGTCCTTCGCCAAAACTGTCAAGATTAGTCTCCTTCCGGCCGCCGCCAGGCGCCGATTATGTAACGCATGTCTCTAACTTCTTCCATCAGGTCTTTGTTTATTGTGCATCTACAGTAGCGAAAAGGGGAACAACGTATAATTAATACACAATGGACTCGGCCGAACATGGGTATATACAGGAATTAAAGCATGACTAGAGACGCCACCAGAATGTGCTTTTGTAGGTAATAAGAGATGGAAGTCATTACGGAGAGAGGATGGACGGGTTTGTTCGAGGCTTAAAAAGAGAAGATTGCACCGGTTGTACGTCTCACAAGAAACTAGGAGTGCCGTTAACTAGCAGCAGTAGAATTCGGGAGAACCATCAATTCCAGCTCCAATGACGCCGCTTTGTTACTTTGAGTTTTGACGAAGCCTTGCACAACAACGAGAGATCGGTGTTCATTTACAAAAAAGAAGTCGCTCCACACGTCTAGAGGGGTTCGACGTTGTTGTTTAAGGAGGAGAATGGGGTGCGTCTGAGAATCTCCTGGAGACTTGGGCGTCCTGGTCTCACGTTGTACGCGGCGCCGTTCTCGTCGAAGAAGAGGTAAGAAGGCTTCGAGTAACTTCGGGGCCAGATCTGAAAGAGTGGATTGCGGGGGAGGACTCAAAGAACAGCACTTACCAGCTCGCCTCCGACAGAACCGATGGGACGGATGAACTGGCTGGTGAAGGTATTGTCGATGTTGCGTTCTCTTTCCAAGAGACGCTTGTAAACGTCTTCAACTGTAATGCTTTGCACAGCTGAAAACAACGAAGATAGATGAGGAACTACGGACGCTGGCCTTACCGTAGAGGGTAATGGCCAAAATAACCAGCTGGTGAAGGAACTTTCGGGGCGATGTCATTTTCTAACTGGAACGACTGAAATGAAAAAACAGAAGCGTAAATATGTGGCTGAGTGGTGTGGATCACCGACGGTCGCGAGAGAAGACTGCGCATCATTTACGCCGAAGTAGAAATGTATGAAACGCAAAAGTAAAGTCCTCTTCTTGACATCAAGAACCAGTTTATAGACCGCGGTTTGTTACAACGTTCAACGAAGCGTTTCCTTGACTCACGCGAACTGAGATGCACACTCACGGAAAGGCAAATTACAGCGCCGAGGAAGGAACCACGAAAAGAACCTTGAGAAAACAAACGACGACTGATCGCTCACCGGAGACACACGAAACCGGTACAAAACTGGAGGAAACGGACTTAGACAGTACAGAACAACTTGGTTTATACAACAGTAAGGTCATTTGTTGCCAGGGTGGTAGAGTGGACCGCGGAACCCGTACGGAACTGTGAGGACCGAACAAGCGGAGAACGGGCGGCACGAAGCTGTTTGCGCGCGTGGGTTGTGTGAAGAAGGAGGCAACGAACGATTTGTTGTAGTGTCGTGACAAGATAGGACCTTCTTATATAAGAAGGGTGCCCGCCCCTGGAGTGGTTTCTGCGCATAGATGACGTAATGGTCTTCGCCTTCGCACGGGTGCAAACTGATCGGCTGGACCAGCGTGGTCAGAAGCTCTGAAACAGGCGGCATACTGTATTCACCTGCGTTGATACCATTTTTTGCCGTGATCTGATCGCTAGTCATGTTTTCATTCGTCATGTTTGCCAGCATTCACAACGTTTTAGAAACCCCGTCTAGACCGAGTACTAACATGTATGACATGTATTATTGCCCGCATAAAACCTATGTTGAAGATGTAAAAGGTTTATTAAAAATGTAAAAAAATTAATTAATCAAATCTGTGCGAGTGGTTTTATTTTCCAGAGGCAGCATGCTCCGCACAAGTCCTCTGTGGTGCAGAGACAGCCTCAAGTCTGATTTGGAACAAGCCGCCAAGGAAGCAGCGAACTGGTCCATTAAGTCCGGTATGCACAAACGCAAGAAATGCACGAAATTATCTCTTGTCAGATGCCACCGCAATAAACGAGATCAGGTTCTAATCCAAACAGCCAGTTAGGCTCAATCTCGCTCTGAGAAATGTGAGAGGTGATCAGTAAACGCGATGAGCAATTTCCACGATGACGTCTTGGTAGATGAACGATAAAAGACCAAAAAGAAGTAGACCGCTGACGGGAGCGCGTTTGGTTCACCTGGGTTTGCTATTTTGCGGTAAACACGCGACAAAAATAGGCGCCAACTTTTATGAAAAGTCCTAGGCGAGCCTACACCAAAGCGCGTTCCACAAATAGTTTGTTTTTCGACAGGTGCTGCTGCTTTAAGGATTTGACAGATTGCCGTGAACTTGCAGTGTGGTCACGCCAATCGCTGTCTTGATAAGAGTACAGTCGCTGTAAAACTTAGACTTTTATAAGTTTTTCGGCACAAACAGTTAGGGAGTATCGGAGCGTGTCGCGCAAGGTTCGTCGAGCAACGATCTCCGACGTTGACAATCAAAGTGACTTTGATCTGTTGTCTATGGGATACGGTAGCATTCTTGCGCGAACTGGAAATCAGAGAATTATGCGGAATTAGTGGAACCTGACTGCAGCTTGCGCATTGTCCCCAGCTGAAGAACATTTCTCATCCAAACGCGATGGATGTAAGGACTTCCTTCTTCGACACCGACACAGATTTAGCGTCTGACCTGATCTTCGGTCTGTGGTTGCGCTGCGTCTCAGAAGCTCCGCTCACTAGCGTTCTCCGCTGTACCACGAGAAATCACATGTTTCGGTTGTTATTGAAAGTCGTCAGCGATACTGAGGCGATGCTTCAAAACTCGAACAAACGCCTGTTGAATTTTCAATAATTCCTTTCTCTGCTCTGAAAACCAAAACTTTTTTTACTACTACCCGCAAAAAGATGAGCGCACTTTTGAGTTGAATCTTTGAGGTTTCAACGTTCGGCGCATGACCAGGGTTGATTTCGGTTGCCGCGAGGCAGTCTTCGGTGCTCGGCGTCAAACAGGTTTTCAAATCATCTTCCTTCGTGGTCATCCCGAAGACACGTAAAGGTGTGAAACTCGAGATGGGTCAGGAGAGAAGGGCATGCTGAAGTCGGGTTTCAAAACCGCATTCCCGAAAATCAAAACTGGGCGAGAACAGAAACAAACCTTAATAAAGCATCAATCACTGTCCACAGCGCTCAATAAACGTCTCCTTGACGTGGGGTTACACAGGGGATGGCCACGCCTAACATATTATGTTCAACAAATTGTAAGCAGGGATACAAAAACAGGTACCCCAAAGGAGGAAAAGGAAGCAGCTTGAACAACATGTCTGGAAAGTGATTAAGTGGTCTGAGAACATGGTCGACTTTTCGAACTGCAAGGAATGTATTGCTACACGTGAGTGTAAGAATTCCAATTTGCTCTTTCTTCGAGTCAGTGATCTTCAAAAAGAAACAGTTTTCTTTTAAAAAGACACGCGTAAACTGCTCCCAACGTCATTTGATCTCTGCAGTCGGCGTCGTTCAAACCTGCGACAGTTCGTCATCCATCACGGGCGACATCAGCAGGATCTCCACAAACCGTCTGTAGCACGCCATTCGTTCTCGACGGTTCAGCGCCTCGACTTTTTGACCTTCACTTCTTGCACCGTGTGAACTGCACGTGCGACGAGACTTTCAAAACATTGCAGAACACACGCAGGTAAACAGACCGGATTGATATCGTAGGAAATGACGGCGGGTAACACAAGAAAAGGTGACTGGAAGCTGACTGATTTTATTATGTTCTAAAACGCTCGATAAGATCTGATAGAATATTCTACTTCTGATTACCTCAAGTGAGCTGATCACTTTGACTTGCGAAATACGCAAGATTCTAACCACATGACAGCCGCGGTTGATTGTGTTCCGGTGAGCGATGTAAAATATGGATGTTCAGACCACGTTATCCTCCTCATATTATTGTCAGGCCACTGGACACAATAAGTACGTTCAGCCTTGTTTACTGTACAGCCAGACTGCTTCAGTAGGTTTTTCAAGGCTTCAAAACTGCTGTTCTCTTCACTCCATTTATACTTGATAATCTTCGTGGGGCTTTGACTATTTGAGAATCTTCCAGAATTTGGAGAATCTTTTAAATACCATGAGTTTAAGCGTTTCAACGTTATCAACAAAGATCTTGCTGCACGTAGAAGACGCAAAGAATCCTTCTAGAACATTGTATAAAGAGCCTTCTAAGTTATTACCAGCACCTAAATCCTCCGGCGCTGTGAACGATATCCGCCTTACATTCACTTCCTCGAACTGAAACTTCAAGAAATTAAGAAATTTCGGAGATTTTGCCAAGTACATGATCAGCGTTCCAGAACAACGAATCCTTGTTCTTGTCAAAAACGCCATGGAGTTTGGACATTTAACGTTGTGCGCTGTAAAATGCACAGATGGAAAAAGCTGGATAAGCGATCGGAGTTTCTGCTCATTACCGGAGGACAGCGAATCGCTAAATCCAAGGGTGGATCGTTGGACAAAAAAGAAAAGCTGCGAAAATTTGCTGTCACGTCTGTTGAAGTCGCTAAAGATTTCGTCATTTCTGATTCTGGGAGAAATACGTCCATAGCTTGTGTCCTGGATGACAGGAGACATCAAGACACTTCCGTCCTCTTCCTCCTTAACCAAACAATACATGTTGGTATGGTTTTGTGTCCTGTGATGAGCAAGTGAGCCGAAGATGCCGTTTAATTGGGCTGATGAGCTGATTGCGTAATCCGGCATGAACGTGAGCACTCCTTGGAGGAATATGGCAGGAACTGAATTCATTCTGAAACGAGTGGTGAAGAAAAGTTATCTAGAGCAACCTTAATAAGAACGTGGCTCCCTAAAAGCGATGCCTATGCACAATAAAAAAATTGAGCACTATGTGGAACGCTTGCCAATCCGCTTTTCCTTTTCAGTCGTGCTTACAGATCCGTAAGTTTCAACATTTAGCTCACAATTTTAGATCCGCAAAATTGAAATGTAAGCACGATCACTAACAGGAACTTGATATCAACAGAAATATTTATACTCGTAAGAGTGGTCTATATACACCAAAGCATATCACAGATTTCAAGTTTTTTTTATCACAGCTGTTCCCTGTGCTGGAAACCTTCGTTGTCAACAGCCTGGACCGAAGATTCGCCTTCATGCTCCCGCCAAGGAGCATTTATGCTCACATTTTTGTCCATCGTAAACACTGATCCCTAAATAGAAGACGTTATAAATCTCATTTCTAAGCGAGGTGTACCTCGTGAAACGTGATGAGACCGCTTGCACAAAGGCAAAAATACACCAGGTAGCACACAAAAAGGAAGTAGCACACGGCCGGGACGGACAGACCCAGCCATACATACCACTGCATGCCAAGGCTGGAGGTGATGTAATCAGTGAAGAAGTACAAGTTTATGGCGATCACCAAAGCCGACATACCAAGAGCAAAGGCTTGGAAAGATCTAAAAAACATATTGTTATACCGAAGTTAAACAAAGAAAGACTACCTGGAAATCTTGAATTCGTGCATGATCCGTTCCGAAGAAGTGAAGGTGATCACAGGAATCAGCGCGAACGGAAGTTGTAGCATCTGAACACAGTTAAGGAAATCGTTCATGCCGGTCAAATTTTCGACCCCGCGGGCGACGAGAGCCACAACCAGTGTGGGTACAATTGCGATCGCACGAGTGACCAGCACTCTCTGCCATCGCGGCCACTGCATTTTCAAAAATCCCTAAACAGCGAAGTTTAATGCGAATACCAGGCACTTTCACCTACATCCATCACAAATTGGCCTGCGTAAGTTCCAGTCATAGTCGAACTCTGGCCAGCTGCCATGATTCCAACAGCCCAGACGTATAAGGCGACGAGGCCGAACTCACACCCCAGGAACATTCCGCCGTTGTAGATGTCGGATTCAACAATTTCGGTGTTGTTGGGAAAAGCTCCTGGATCGGGGATCCCGTGGCGTTTATCGCAGCTTTCCCTCTGTACGGTCAAATAAGTTTCGCTACAAAGTCTCAAACGAACCACTTCTGCGTTAGTTTTGTTGTAGAGACCGTGAGCGAAGACGGCGACTACGAAAACGTTGATGATGAAGCTGACAAACAGGGCGATTCCGGACTCAACAAAGTAGTAGAAGTTAGCCTCCTCCACAGCTCGCTTCTTCGTTCGGTCGATTCGGCGGCTCTGAAACCAAAAATTCTAGAAATATCCCTTCAACCGTTTCCTACCTTAACTAAAGCCGAATGCAGATATAAGTTATGTGGCATTATGACAGCTCCAACAACACTCACTGCCTGCATAAATTCTTTTCGGCCGCAATCAGCGCACCAGGGGATGAACATGCCCTTAGCGACTTCCCCAAGATCGGGTTTCACCGTGAAGAACTAAACTACGATGAACCGTTACAATTCACAAGCTTTCATCCTACCTCGTATCCAAACGAGATGGCCATGGTGGTGATAAGAGCGCCAAACAGAACTTCAAGTTTTCGGAATCCGTACTTGTCCAAAAATAAAAATGTGAAAGTGTCCGCCATTGTGATCAAAACTCCGGCGAAGAGAGGAATTCTAAAAGCAAACAATAAGCTGCTGGATGAAAGAAATAACTCCGCTTACGCTCCGTTAGACAACAGGTAGAAGGCGATCGCTGTGCCAATTACCTCCTGCATATCGCTTCCAATGATGGCTATTTCAATCATGATCCACAGCATTATCCTCGGGACAAATGGGTAGACTTCGTGGGCCACTTCCGCCATATGCTTGCCTGTGACCACACCTAGACGCGCAGAAAGCCTCTGAAGGAGAAGTCCAATAATGTGAGCTGCCAACAGAACCCATAAAAGCTTAAAAAGCGAAGTTAGACAAAATCATAGGTTGAAACAATCTGTTTACCTTGTATTGAGCAACAGCGCCCGACTGAAGATCACTTTCGATGTTTCCCGGGTCAAGGTAGGCTATACTCATCAAGAATCCGGGTCCCGTAAAGGCCCACAACTTCCGGAAACTGAAGAATTTCTGAAATACAGTCATTTCAAAACATGCATCGAAGGTTCGCTTGCCTGGTCCGGATCGTCAGGGATCTCCACTCGCGTCTCGATGAGGTCATCATCCGAGGGACTCGTCTTCAAAGTGTCTTCTTGTTCAGACATTTCGGATGGAGAAACCCCTAAAACAACTTTTTTTACTGAAACGTAGCAATAATCGTTTTCAAAACGAACAAAAAACCGGTTGCGCATCCGCAATCAAAACATGAATTGATTCACTCGGTGTGGATCCTCCGCTGACATCATTATACACTCGTTGATGGAGAGAGTAAGAAGAAAACAAAGGTGATTGAGCCGGTAACTCATATTGAAACCAAAGGCAAGGATGGGGGAAGTAATCGGCGCTGGTGACCACTCGAGCCGCAGAAAGAAGGCAAACGAACAATCGATCATCGACAATTTTGCTGATTTCAGATGAATTCAGATCGAAACAAGCGGAGAATAAAGTGTGTCACTTTGCAACGCGACGGTCGCCATTTGTGCTCGAGAATGAGCGGAACCGACAATCGAAATAGCGCAGTCGAGCATGGAGAAGTAAGGATCCAAATGGAAATGTTGTGCTCGCCGAACTAAGGGCGTCACGGTTTCTAGCGGAAGGTGACTGTATAACTAACTAAAAGCCGTCAAACAACTGCTGAAGGGCGACCAAACTGAGACCAAGCAAACTAATATTTACCAAAAGGACTGTTTCATGAGATGGTTACTTACCTCCGTAGTCGCGATGTCCGCTTTCCGAGGGATTCAGATGCACATCGGAGCCGCTGGGGACGTCTTCCAGCGGTTCATAAGTGATCATGACGTTGCAGCTGTCTTCTCTAAACACAGTCTTGTTAGTCGCTCCTGGCGTCATATGTGCGAAGAATATGCCCGGATCAGCTGACCACCAGCTCGGTTAGGTGGCAACCTGATACGAGACTTTCGCGAAACTTCTGATGCCATCTGCGAAAAACAATGCTTGGTGAGACCGCATTAGAAGGTCTGTTTGTGGTTGGAACCCAATATTGAAGATTTCCTCTGGTTCCGTTTTGTTTGTTTTCTTCGTTAAACCGTAAGTAGTCGGCGCTCAAACGTCATAACACCGGAGTTGCCGCACTAAGGATTGCCGTGGCGAGACCGGACAACCTTTTCGCTGCATTTTTGGAGTATTTGAAAGATGCGGCTTGCACGGAGGTGACGCTGGTCCGGATGGTGCTACTCAAACAGATATACTTGTGGTCCCAGCTTCCACAATGGCACAAAGGCAATAGCAGAGTCAATTTACGCGCTTGGAAAAATTAAAGAGAGCAAGGAAAGGTCAACCCGCAGCAAAACTACCGACCCGATGCAACTGATGCCTTTATCACTTGTTTTCGTGCGCCTTATCTCCGCTGCACGTCTTCACAATTCCCCTCAAATCAATTTTTGTTCTCCTGCAGCCTCCGTGCAAACAATAAGTGATGGCTCGCGAAATTGGCGGTACTCGGAACATTTACTGCTTTCAAAGAACGGTTCCGAAGGAATTCAAAGAATCACAGAGTAAACTGTCGTTTATACAAAGGTCGATAAATTGCTCTTTTGAAATCTTCGACGACATCGACTTGTTCAACTTCTGAAATAAAACTATTCGACGGTTTTGGGCTTCTGGCATACCTTAAAAATGGCGACGACATGCTCTACCACGGTGTTTCGGTTGATCGGCGGTTCCGCGTTTTTCCCAATCAAGTCGTAGATAGAGTTGATAACCAGCAAGAGTTCGCTTTGCCCGATGCAACCCTGGTGGTTGATGTCGTAGAGATCAAATACCCAGCCGAACTTTTCGCTCGCTGTGCCCCGCGAGATTATGGACAACCCAACCACGAATTCCTGAAAAAACGTATTTTTTGAAATTCACTATTTTTTTCTCTGTATAGAGCGATTTACGTTTGATTCTATCAGCTGTTCAATGACGTGATCAGCCTCAAACGTCTATAGGCACATTTAAGTTAATGTAAATGTCAAATCGATGATAATGTTAACGCTTTTAGTGGGCGTTTGCACAGAGTAAAATTAGCTGCAATCAAACAGATTATTTAGTCATAAAACATGCTTTTTAAGAAAATGGTGTCCTCCGCGTCACCCTAAAATGTCCTATCACTTTGCATAAAAGCAAACTTTTTTTATTAAATAGTCCTCCCGGGAATAACCTTCTATCCTCTTGAAGTTAATACCCTAATGCTTACCTCAAAACTGATCACTTCGTCACGGTCTTTGTCGAACGTGTTGAAGACATAAGACGCATACCGCTTCGCGTTTCCCGACGGGAAAAACTGGGCGAAAATATCTTGGAATTGCTGCAGCATCACCGTACCAGTGGGACAACCCTGCAAGAGAGGTTCTAATCAATTGCCCAAAAAGACAAAAACCACCTGTTTGAAAGCCCTGTACATCACTTGAACCTCGCGTCGGGTGAACTTTGTGAGTTTGCAGATTTCGTCGATGCTCTGCGGTCGGTAATGGGGCGTCGGCGGCTGCTCGTCGTAGATGTCATCTGAAAACGTTTTCTGCTTGATGGATCCCACACAGAATACTTACCATTGATGAAAAGCGGAGGAGGGTTGCTGTATGGGTCCTCGTTGATCGGAATCGCCATTTATCTTTCTCTGCCCTGGTCGAAGACTTTCACATAACCCTCTCGGTTGATAATCTGAAAATGAAGAGACCAAATGAAATCAATAAACAGCTGAAAACGGTAATGTTGACGTTTAGAACAAAAACACCTTGTAATAAAATATGCCCCTCGAAGACGAAGGAATTTCATCGGTTCGCGACCTTTCTAAAACGTAATATTCTCGCAGCGTTCGCCTTTATAACAGACGATAAATCGTGAGGGCATAATTGTAGAAGCCAAAACGGCTTTGTCGCTCCGTGGCGGTTCGTAATGAGTGCCTATTATTAAAACAATTTGAAAAGAAAACGCGAAAAAAATGAACAAAACGGCTGAAGCTCCTGGAATCTCCAAGTCATATACTGGACGGTTGACCTAGCGACATCGATGGATTTCGTCTAGGATCTATAGGCTCTGTCTCCTTCCTCCTAATCAATCGAATCAATTGACGTCAAGGACAAAATAGGCCGGGCGCTAGGTGCAAACGAGCAGCAAAACAGGGATTTCAATAATGGCGGAGGGAAGTGTTGTGTACTAGATGGAGCATGGCTACTTAATCCAGCGGAGTGAAAACATTTTCAAATTTACGCGAAACGAAGGCAAAACTCAAAGAGGAAGGTGATCAAGCGAGAGATCAGTTGTTACGAATGCCCTGAGGGCCACTTATCAGATCAGCGACTAAGGGCGGCGGGCGAGCGACTCGATCGAACTGGAGCAGCGGCTGCAGATGTTTTTGGACTGCCGGTGATCCGGCGCTGAATGGGCTTCATGTGTAATTTATGCCTCGCGCCGTCGAATTGTACCTCTTAGCGTCGTTGCTAATGGAAATACCTAATTTCGTTGCGTATGCAAAAAATCTGCGACTGCGTCCGGGTCATTCGAGGCAACACTGGATGCTCATTTCGCAGGCGGCTTCCGGCCGGCCGCGGCCCTATTAATAGATTACAGCTCGTACAGACAAACAAAAACGCGAAAACAGTGAAGACACGGTTGTAAACCGAAACAAATGAAAACTAATCGAGAATGCATGGATGTGTGTGCCCGATGAGTAGCCGGTTTAGCTTCGGACGAAATGTCATCATAGCACATCGAAACGCTCGAAGGGCGTCCGTGTGGATTCTATGCCCAAAGTCGGCGGAATTGAAAGGTTCGGCCGGGGCTGGAAATCGGGCGCATAGACGACTCTGTACTAATCATACGATTCGTCAGCCCTTAACAATTTGCGTAAAGTGTCTCTTGCTCCGTCAAGAGATGCAAGCCGGAATTAAGTTGTCCCTATTCCAACATCTTTTCTTTAATTATGGCTTGGGGACGAGATGGGCGTTGGCTGGGTCCGCCACTAAGCCGCCACTGGCCGTCAACATGTCGTTTCCTCTAATCGTGGTCGGATAACATTTGACTCTCCAAATTATTTATACCCACAAACATGGGTTTGGGATTTGTACGTCGGTCGGCCCGGAAGAAGCGCGGGTTTTCGCGTAAGCTGCCGCTGGGGCCGCGAACTCGCCGTGATCACGAAGACAATGGAGGAGAACATTCGCCGTCCGCCGGTGCCAACAGCTGTTATCAGCACTTGGGCAGCTTTAATTCGGCAACACAACGAGAGGCTGGCGGGTGGAGGAGCCCGAAAAGGTGCCGAGACAAACTTTACCGGACTCGAGGCGCGTTGCCAAGCACGCGGTCAGTCACGAGTAAACAAGCACGGCTCCGCGAAAGCTGCCACCAAGTGCTTCCGACCTTCCGGGGCGCGTGTCTTCGGTTTCGAAAATATCCCGTCGAAATATGAGCAATTAAAAGTTTTCGCAAACACCAGAACTAAGTATTATATAGTAATTAACGTCATATCCGCCTATTGAAAATTGTTCGCACCGTTATCATTCGTAATTACGACAACCCTCCAGCAGCAGCGGCAGTCGCCGGCCGACTACTAGACTCCATTTCAACTTCCACTCGGTCGTGAATTTCGAGCGCAATTGTATGCATACATTTCTGAAACATGCAGATAGCTTATAAAAGAAAGTTCGACAAAATTCGATTTTCCCACTTATTTTCCCGCATAAGCTATATGAAATTGGATTGGAAAGCGGCACTCCGCAAACTACTCACTGTTGCTAAGAAGCGGAGGGGTCAATTATGAAGACATAATTTTGGCTCATAATATGAGAACAGCATAAACAAAGGAAATCGAAGTTGTTTCAAGGAAAAAGCCCAGATTTGGGAAAATCACATAGATGACGATTTAGGTTCCAAGTGTCCGAGTCTGAAATATCGAGGAACCACTGTACAAATCTAAAACCTATTTCTTGTTGTCTTCTTAGGGAATCGACGTTGCGCGTATCAAAACCGCCAGTCGCGTGACGTGTTTCCGAAATGCGTTGGTATTGGAAATTAACAAACAAATGCTGATTCTGGGCAAAAGCTCAAATCGTTAATAGATCTAAGGCTTAAATTTGCACAATGTATCTTTCGACGCAGCAAAGAGATCAGAATTCAATCAATCGAATTAATTCAACAAAAGGGAACTAATCGAGTTAAGTCTTGAATGGCTTTGTATTTATTCTAAATAATGTTGTGCAGGCTGCTGGATTGGTCCCAATGTTACTCTAGAATGTTTGCATGTATTTTGGCCAAAGATTTGAGTCCCATGTGACCTCTGAAAAATATCACCCCTTCCAGAAAATTATCTTCAAGACTTATCGAGCTATGTTTATCTCGAAATGACCTTAATTTGCCCGTTTTCCAAGACATTAATCTCTTCTTATACGAGGAAAATCTCGAGTTCAGAGTGCAAGAGAGTTGTTTTGAACGAGCTTGGTAGACGGAAGCGATGCGCGGCCTGAATAAGGGCAAAACCGCTGAAACCATTTGCCCATTTAGCCCTTTTTCTTCTTATTAATCGCTGCATTTTCTTCTTAAACATGTTGCTTTCAAATCGCTTGTGAACGAAGTGTTGGTGTGGAAGTTGCTGGTTACATTATTCAACAAGAAGCAAAAACAATACGTTTCTTATTTGCACATTATGCTTTTATGTTGGTTTGCGAGTCTGTTCTGTTTGTTTGCGCAAAGTTTGTTTATCTGCACTACAGTTAACAGCCAAATGAACTTCGTCCTCATCTGTAAAAACGGGATTAGATTCAGACTTCAACCAGAACACGTCCAAGTAAACTTGTAGCTCTTCCTGCTTACGATTGTTGTCTTGAAAAGTAAGTCCTTGAAGGTACACTTCGATGTTTGGATCATATGACCAGTCCTATAATGAACACACCAAATAACGTTTCTGTTGTAGCGGATTTTTTTTGGCAAGAACTTGATGAACACCTTGCAATCGTGACAGAACTCGTCTCGCTTTTCACGTATTTTTGAGAACGTTTTCGTTTATTTCAATGTACGTCAAATGTGTTCCTATGTTCCTTAAAGCGAAGAAGCCTAGGAAGCCTTGTTGTCGGCGAAAAGTCCGTGCCGAGCGCATTAATAAGTCATAGCCGATGAAATTAAAAACGATCGGGAGTTGTGCTGCCTTCGCATCCCGGTCTACAAAAACGTCTGCTTTGGGTCGTTTGGAACAGCCCGTCTTTGTCTGCGGAGCTGCCAGCGTTTTTAGCGCTTACTCGAATAAATTTGACAGGCGGCTTGTTCAATTTTCGTTTAATCCATTTTACTCGGAGTGACCGTTCACCGCGACATCAGTGCAACCGACGTCGTATTGCGTCAAAACATTGTTTTTTCGTGTTCCTCAGTAACGAAATCAGAAGATGGCGTCGCTGTTATTATTGCGTTATTTGGTGTAAAGAGGACACGGATACGTTCCCGGGTATGGTTACAAACGCCGTGCAAAAGCCTATATTTATCCATGCGGCATTAAAGTCGTTTTTGGACAGCCTTTTTGGAAAGCAGAACGTGGACAAAGAATGAAAAGGAGGAGTGAGCTGGTAATTTCGTTAGCCAACGGCGAATTTGTATTACGTCGTTTAACATTCGATACGCAAGCAAAAAATACGCGGCCCTCTTGCGCGGGAAGTCAATCTATTGAGCAAAAATATTGATTTCGTGCAATTTTAAAACACAAATTGAAAGTTTATTATGGAGCTTAATGGTGATTTCTTCAGTTTTGACAATGTCCGCAGGCCTTCCCGTCTTGGACCATCGAGCGCCCGCGCCCTCGCGGTGCTCCAACGCTACGGTATGTTCATTCTTGACTTTGGCCCTAACTTCTCGGCGAACGCCCCTTAGCACGGCGCCTTGCCCCTAAGACCCCATAAGAAGTGCCACGTTAATCAGCCTTCTATCAGACCTCTTGCGCCGCTTTCGCTCTAGGCGTTGAGTCTCTTTCGTTTCGAATGTTTTTATCGGTGGTGGGAGGAGGGTCTGTAAACTGCGGTCGGAATCAATCACTCATTCCTCGTTCCGTGTTTAGCTGCGCTGGGTAACGAGAACAGAATTGCAATTTGTTGCCCCATCGGTCTTTGTCAGCTCTCGTGATTTGTTTTGGATTCCACGTTTCCCAGTCGATTCGGTTCCCCAACTACGGGTGGGAACGCAGACGAAGTGATTTATAGTTGTTTTCATTGGCAGACCATCCTTGTGTCATCACGCGGATCTCGCGACTTCTCGGCCATTTCCAAAGGTGTTTGCTCCGCGCGCGAACGTTGGCCCACTCGCGAGGAGCTCGAACGGAATCTACGCAAAGTGCTGCTCATCGCCCCCTTCACGCGCCACCGATGCTGTCTTGGGTGCATTGCCCTAGATGACGCCGTCCTTTTAATATGCGTCTTCCAGCTAATCCAATTAGGTGAGTCAGTCTTCATTTTGGAACCTTCAAATTCTTAGTTTGCTTATTTTAGCTGTTCTTACTCTAGTTGGCGCCCAGCTTGCTGTGAACGACGGCTACCTCTTCTACACGACCCTCCTTGAGGGTCATGGGTCAACAATCGCGTTCGGCATCGGCTTCTTCGTTCTTCTCTCGGTCCTAATCGTCGCCATCACTCTTTTTGCGTGGGCAAAGCAGAAGCCGCGTTTGTATTTGTTTCACATTGTTTGGCAGGTCGGTTTTCTGTTAAGCGTTTCCTCTGACTTTGGGAAACAAATACACGTTTGAATCTCTAAAATATCCCGTTATATTCGCAAATGATTGCATGATGAATGTGAAAATTGATTGGAATCAAGAAAGGTTGGAAATAGTTTGTGACGGCATCAGCAGATTTCGGAATCTCGGAGCTTTCGGCAACTGCCACTGCACACTTCACTGTTTCATCTTGAACTCTTTAGAAACTAGACGTCGACCTTTTCAATTGCAATTTTTCTTTTACGTACTGTCATCAGTACTTGTTTTAATCGAATTTATATGAGTTGAGGAGTGCTTCCGATTTGCGGGAACCGCTCAAAAGCACTCCCAGACGACTTTGATTCATATCGGCGGCACACATGTTGCAACCGCAACATAACAAAACGCAAATTTATTGTAGCCATTTTGTGATGACAAATGGGACAGATTTAGCTTGTCGGGACGAAGTTAAGCCCGACAAAGTCCCGGAAACGTACTTTTTTGGAGACACTAAAACGCGAATCTTCCATTCGTGACATTTTTTCCGATAACGATTCTAAAAGAGGAAAAAGGAAGTAAAATACGATTAGATTGACTTTTAAGCAGCTCGACAATAACTCATTTTTGCAAGTCTAACGTTGACCACTTCAAAGAATTTTCAACTTCCGGATGTTGCGGATGTAACTGAACGACGTTTTTAGATCGCCGTTGTCTGCATCATGACTGGGACGGTCAGGCTTGTTTTCGCCTACATTAAAAGTCCAGCTTCGACCATGCCGCAAGAATATCAAATCATTTGGCCCTCGGCTGTTGTTATTATTTTCTTTCTCGCGATTTCGGCTCTGATTCAGTTGTGGTGGTGAGCGTCCCCATTGTTGCCAGATCAGGCTGAACCCAAAGTTTTACAGGATAGTTGTCATGGTAGACGCCTATTTTAATCAATATACGAGAACGGAGCACCTCGGCCGCACTATTGCCATCGTCGTCCCCGGACTTCTGAGGTACCCGCGTCCAAGTCATCAATTCGCCGACGAAGAACTTTCCATAGAAGTGCCTTTGAACTACGCGCTGTGAACTCTTTTATGTTTGCTTAATTAAAGTCGACATGCAAAACATCCGGCAAACTTTACAGCAGAACAAGAACTCCTGAACTGGGGGATTGCACAATCACGGCCACTGGCGAGTCGCCGACCTGTTCAGGTGATTTACAATGTGAGTTGCCGCTGCTGGTCAAATGCAGGACGACTGTTTTACGGACTGCGACCGGCGCCCCTCGGTTACGGTAGTATCCCCATCTCGCAACTGTGAAGATCTTTGAGTGGATCAGCCACATTGGTTTTGTATCACTTCTAATCGGATTTGTCAGCCACTGCGATGATCCGTGTGGGGACCTATGCTTCAAAGGTCATTTTGGGACAATGGACGGGAGAGTTTCCGGTGGTTGTGCACGGCGTGAACAGGAAGAGATTACACCTTGTGGCGAGAACAGATTAGCATGTGACAAATTGACTGTTCGAGTGCTAACATGTCTGTCGACCCCAGGAAGAGTCCGCGGCAGTAAAGGATCGCGCCCACTCTTTCCGGCGGCACAAATCGCGCCAAAAATGTACAAACAGCAGTTGCGAGGAGGCCATCGCTCGAATGTGTCGCTCGTCTTAATCCGCCATCTTAACACCCATTTATTTATAATTTTATATCAAACGCCTCGGCTATTTATCAAATACGGATCACCCCGTCTTTCTCGCATAAACACAGTCGCTACCGTAGTCGCCTTTAATTCCCTTTCATAAATACAGCCTACCACCGAGCGTCCGCGTAAAACGGCGACCTCATTAGCGACCACGACACTCAGTCAGACCTACTGGCCATCCACAAATCGGATACCGGTTACTTAAACGCGCCGAAGCCGCGATTGGGCTAATAACCGATGTGGCCAAATTGCGCGTAAGCTCGTTAACCGTGATCCGCGGATAAACAACAACAAACTCTCGCTCGGTGTCAATTATTATGGCGCGAGTTAAGGACACATGACGCCAGCAGGAGATATCCATCCCATCAAACAGGCGATTATGGAAAGAAAGCTCGAAAATCCGCATACCATAACGAGCGCGCGCCGCCATAACGGTTGGAACGAGCGATCAGCCGTTTTTTCACTCTGCGTTGTACGGTTCCCACGAACGTGAATGACGTTTTTCGAGTGGCTGGAAGTACGGTTGATTAAGGATCGGTTATGCGCCGAAAGCAGCCGTTGGATTCATGATTGGCACAAAAAGGTCCGAGCATTTGCGTTAATGGAGAGTGAGATCGTGCGACACGAAAAGAAGCGGTGGCTACAGTGCGCGATAATCGTTTGTTATTTCGACACGCCGCTCGTGCCCAAACTAGTGATTAGGAACGCAATTAGCGAACGGTAAAGAAGGCCGCCGACGGGTGAGAAAGTGAATTTCTGCAGTCGAGGAAAGTTTGGAGTCTGTTGCGCAAACAGAGGCCACAATGCTCGGCCGCTTTGCACCTTGTCCTCATCAAACGCCGACGCTCCTTGTGGGGTCCTTTGGCGATAGGCGCTTCCGTTAAGACGGAGGTGCTAATTGAAGACGGTATTATGTTTACTCAGTGTCCTTCGAACTCGCCGAGCGGGATTTTCACCTCCACACCTACGGGAAAAAGAGAGAAAAGGTCATGAAACCCCTGTTTAGTGAACTGTTGGCCCCCCGTCTGCTGGGCGGCATTGTCTTCGCATCGAGTGGCGATTTGATACGTTTTTTAAGAAGCTCAAGTGTTGCCGGTTCTGCTGGACAGTAAGCGAAATAAACAACAGATGCCGCTGCGTTTGTTTATGTCTCTTCGCGGGAAGTGTTAGGGTCACGGCGCCTGGTCGTCAGCTAACCGTGGAATTGGCAGAAGTCACCTTTTACGTTCGTTAATTAGCAAGTGGTAATTTACGAGCTCATAATTGAATTCGCCACTTGTCGCCAAGCGGCCAGACCTAAATGCGCGCGAGCATTGACAAGGATCGGAAGGGAGAAGTGCGAGAGAAAGAGCTGAAAGCGAAGATAGCGTATTTGCGGTAATTTTGGTAATCTGTTTGACCGCAAAACAGCGACGATACTTGCGAATGTAGGGTCGAAAACAACCTTATTTTCTTCCCAACGACATAATCCCTAAATTTACCTCCATTATAACACTTTGCGCATGTATTTCCTCCATTTTGTGTCGGAAACAAACGAAAGCACCCATATACAATCCCCAAACGCCCATTTGTACTACATTTCCACCTCCTTTTCAGTCATTTCGGTACCCACTTGTCTCCGAAAGCCGCTCGCCGCTGCTTTTATTTCTCCTCTTGTTGTCAGTATCCCAAGCTCTGTTTGAAAACAGAGCGTTTTGACGACTCCTGTAGTGACAAGAAGCACGGTGGCTTGAAGGGTAGGAACGGCTTCCTGTCTCCCGAGGACATGCTGTGCCATCAGTTGCTTCGTTGATTGATACGCGATGTTTAATGCGGCCGGTGACACCGATTCTGACAGGCGCCACGACTCAGACTTGTCAGGTTTTGGGAGGGCCACTAATTTCCCAGAAACCACACTTTTTTGTCCCTTGACGGTTTCGCGTCTGGCTTGTCGGTGGAACATTCGCTTTCACAAGTTCGTGAAAATTGTTTCAAGCATTTTAACAGTGTTTTAGAAGACCCGTCGGTTTTGCACAGTGTAACAAGTTTGTAGTCGCTCGTCCTTTTCATTCCAAATTTGGCTTATTTCAACTCTATTTGGGTGTATTTACATTGAAAGAGGTAAAATAGTTTACTCCGACCGCCCATCCGTTATGACAGGCATAACGCCGCTACGGTTGACGAGATCGCGGCGGCCATTGGCGCAATCGGCCGCCGCCCATCCGAGGCGCCGCCCCTTGTTGGAACACATTTACTACAAACATGTAATCACCGTGCTCAATCTGTTGACCAAATCGCCTCGCTTCGGTTTCGGAGTGAAGCTGCGCTTCTTCGCGGTTCATTTACGCTATTTTACACTCAATTTCTTTCCAGGTCGCTCCAGAAATGTCCTCGGGCTTCTTCATTGACACTATCTTGACTCACTCGGCATCGTCTCCTAATCGCTTCAATGGTTTGTGATTTGTGCTATTAGAAATATATATTTCGGCGTTTCAGACAGCAAAGAAGACGAAGACGTCATTGGAAGTTCTACCAACAGCATAGGGAACGTCGAAAGCGATGAAAGCAGCGGTTCGCCTGGAATCGAAGGCGAACTGAGCGCGAATGAAGAGGGGACCTCAAAGGATTCAAACGAAGAGGAGAACGGACGACCCCGCTACAGCTACAATGCCTTGATTACGATGGCGATTCGAGAAAGCAAAGACCGTCGGCTGACTCTCAGCGGAATCTACGATTATATCATGAAGAAGTACCCTTACTACAGGTATTTCTGGTCCCTGTCGATCATAGCTAAGACGTCATGTTACAGAGATAACAAGCAAGGGTGGCAGAACAGCATTCGTCACAATTTGTCGCTCAACAAGTGCTTCGTGAAGGTGCCCAGAGCTTACGACGACCCAGGAAAAGGTTTGCTTGCGTGAACTTCGTTTCGAGTACTTACCAAGGCAATTTAGGTAACTACTGGATGATGGATGCCGCCACCGAAGACAATATCTTTATCGGAGAATCAACCGGAAAACTGCGCAGAAAAGCGAATCCAGTGTCCAAAAACCGCTATGATCCTCTTAGGTCCTACACTTTCCCAGCAGCTATGTATGGAGGAGTGCCCACTCATGTCCCGATCACACAGGCTTTCATGAGCAGGCTAACGCCAAGCCTCGTGCAGTCCATGATGACCATGTCCGCTTGTCCCATTAACTCCTACATTCCCCCAGGCGTTGTCAGCTCTCCGTCGACGCCTTCCACCTCTCCTCCGCAGACATTCGTCACCGCAGGCATTCAACCAGACGTGATGAGGTTTTTGTACTAGTTCCTTCCTCCTCGTGCTTGCCACCACACAAGTTCAATCGTACGTGTTCCTTTTCTGTTTCTGTCCACTTAGTTTTGAATACGCAGTGATCCCTCCTGCACAGTCTTACAACGTTCCCATCAGTCGCCTGTGATATTTGCGCATCGCAACTTCGTCTTTTCTTTTTAGATGTATAGAATCGAAAATAAATGTTTAGTTTGTTTATGAAAGGTCACTCGGGAGCAGCTACAGTAACCGGCGCTTGTTTTGTTTGAAGATTATCGTGTTGTAATATCGTCGCTGGTTGCGATCTGACATAATTAAAGAATTAAGGAGACACTCAAAGCGTGCCGCAGACTCGACTGCATCATCTTCCACTTGAGCTACGACTGTTTTCTTTGGCCCACCTGTTCGAATACGCTTTTGTGGGAGAACCGTGACCACTCGCGCGCCGTCGCATTGTCTCTGGCAGATAAGGTGGATTTGCGGTTTTCAACTCACCGCTTCTCGTTTTGCGCTTCTGCTGCTGGCTTCGTTTTCTGGGGATAGACGGTAGACGCGAAAGCGGCGAACGTGATACCTTTAATCCCTTAAACCCCACACCAAAGCGCCGTTGTCCACTTTGCCGATCGCTGTGACCCGGAGGCATTTGATGTCGGTCAATCAAAGGACCGGGCGAAAGTTGATCGACGTCAGTTGAGTGGTTCCCGGCAGCACTGCCGTTTTCGCCCAGTCGACCTTCCCTCTGACTTCTTCTGGCGTCCGGTGACAGCGCTGTTTGTGCAACTACGGTAGGAGCGCGTCTGTTTTTGTCTGCTTCGAGCAAATAAACATATATAAGAAAGCAGAGGAGAAATGTGGTATCAACGCTGGCAAAGTACAAATAGACCATGAATTGTCTTGGGCGCGCCTGTTTTGGAAAGTTGCAATCAAAAACGTAACCCAAGCAAGAATGTGCAAGATCTTCTGGTGTTATGCAATCAGTTGTAACACACGCACACCTGAAGCGCGAATATGGTAGGCCGGAAAGCGAAGAGACGCGCGATTCGCTTTGGTCAATTTGTTCCCAGTTGAAATGTGTCAAATGGCATTTAATCGCTTGAGTGTTTCGTTAATGGGAACGGGCCGCGCAAGAACAAGTGCCTCACCGAGGTGTAAATCGGCTAGGGATCTTCTCCGCTCCATAGGAGGTCTCTTCGGTACGCTAATCAAAGAGCGCGTCCTCAGGTGGCCTTTGTTTCTACATGGCCACTGCATTCAGCGGCTTCTTTCTGGCGACCATGCTTGCGCAATGATTTCAAAGCAACAGCACCTCCGTCGCTCAAATCATCAGCAATTGAAAACAACTCTTTCGATGTGCGAAATCTTCCAGTGGCATTGAGGGTTAATCGGCAGGCTTGGACAAGAGATCGGCGGGAAGGCAAGATATATTAATAAGCTGCCACGAACTTCAAATTTTATATATCAAAAAAGGCATCAGTTGGCAGGAACAGAAAGAGCATATTGGAGTACAGGGACAGACTAGAAAAAAATTAAACGGTTGATGGTCATAAATCGCTTTCGACTGAGTCGATCCGTGCCAAAGGAGCTAGTATATGCTCAGGGAGAGGCACTTGGTTAAGCGGTAAAGCAGTATCTTCCTCGTCATCAGCATAACCGACGGTCGCCGAGTGTACGCGGCGACTCGGATGGCAGAACCCGTAATAAAAGATCATCGAAAGAATTCCCAGAGTGAAACTGGTTACGCAGAAAACTGAAATCGGTACTTTGAAAGGCAAATTGAAATTTTTGTTTAAAACACATGCGGCTAGCATTATCTGAAATCAGAAAATAAGATACTAGAATAACAAAGAGAATAGCTCACAAGGTTTTCCACGGATTCAATGGAATATGCTACCGTATAACTCCAGCGAGTCTGACCTTCCGCAATGTTGAATGGTGCGAACGTATGAATAAGGCTGTTCACGAGCATGAGCCCAAACTCTGTGCACGGCGTTATAGATTGATGCGTTATAGTCTAAAAATTCTACAAATCATGACCAGGTCACAGCTCCCCAATCTTACCTGAAACCTGATGATATGCAGTAGTGAGATGAACACATGCAGAAGTAATAGGAAAACAGCCCAGAATCCGTAGCACAGGATGAACATCACGATGCAAATGAAACGGGGCATTATGGTCAAGTACCTCCAGAAGATCTAAAATATATTAGAATTACTTATGACAGCTAACGCGAAACTACCTGAATCGCTGTTTCCCAAAGTTCCATGCTCCCTTTGTCCGGTCTTGTAAGGCGCAACGTTCGATGTTGTACGCTGATCGAATAGGAGACGGAAAGGAGCGAGAAGAATGTAGAGAAAAGTTGTACGTACACTAAAAGCCAATTGTTAAATCAAAAACGGATGTTAACACAAATTTACAAAAGACTGGTAAAGGTTGTCCACTGTTCTCAATATACCGGATCCAGAAAAAGTTCGCGGCAATGTAGCCTTGCACAACAAGTTGGGGAACCGACTCCAGAAACGCTTCAAAAAAGCGCAAAAGAGCAGCATCACGGTCAGCCGCTATCATGCGGCAGAAATATCGAAGTTTCTTTTCCTCGGAAGCTGTAGAGGACTGACTGAGCCTTCGGAACTGGATTCCACTGTAAATTGCGTCTAGATACCATCTGATCGGGCCAAGCTAAAACAACTGAAATGAGATCGTATATACAGAAAGAATGAAAATACCTGTAAAACGAAAAATAATACGTGTAACGCCCTGCTGGACGACTTCTTCGACACGGAGTTCGGTTGCCGTTCTTCTGCCGCTTCATCGTTTGACCGCCACAAGCAGGAGATCCAATTGAGAAGAAGTGATGGTATTATAACAAATAGCAGAACCAAAAAAGCCGCAAAACACTAAACATAAAATTTAGAGGGGACATTTTTCGACACGTTTACCCGGTCATTGATGAAGTGAAAGTAGATGACGAAGCAGTCGCTGAGAACGTCGAGAATGTAGGTGAAGATTCCGACACAGTAGAAAAATATGTCACGGCGGCGGACGTGTATAATGGGAGGCAAGCCATCAAACTCCGTTGGCGCCTCCGCGCTCCCTACATCTTCGTTTTTGTCGCTGGGATTCAAAACACATTTTTGAGTCAAAATGGAATCAAAAGTGCTTAAATAAATAAGTTTCGGCTCCCTGGCGATGACACGTTTCGAAAACCAGGATCCAACTGAATGCTGAACGTTGCTCTCCACTGATTTGCAACGTTCTGCTACGGAATCCACCATTTCGCGGCTTTTTGATCATCAGGACATGCTAGGCGGTGTTCGCAGGCACAATCAGCTGACGGGCCACGATGGTAAACCGCAAAATGTGACTGTGGTCTTAAAACGCGCGCGGTAGAATGTGATGTGCGTGTCGCCTGCGCCGGAACCATTCGCTTTATCAGTCTTTCCAACAGCAATGCAAACAAAATGCCGAGGCCGAAGACCCTTTCGGTGATGAAGGCACGCGCTGGCAACAGCCAAAAAGCCCCAGAGCTCTCGCTTCAGCATGCCGAATGAGTGAATAACTCTTATGTTCGGACCTGTTTTTATGATTGCATCTCGACCGCTCGCACCAGGGTTTCTCAGCTCTGATCCATTGTTCCGTTTCCTGCTGCTGTGAAGACTTTCATTTGGCGTGTAAGGCGCAAATGTCCATCATGAAGTGAACGTTTTGTCCGAAACTTTTCATGGCGTGCGATGAATACAGTGGTCAGAAAGCTGTAAGCAAACTTTTGGCGCTCATTCGTATTCCCTCGGATGTCTCTGTTCATTCATAAGAACTTCAGCCAGCCATCGTCAGTTCGACCATCGTGCCACGTCATTCGGATTTTTCCGCCTATGTTTTGCCGAACAGTTTTTTGACGTATGCTGGTTGGATTATTTCATCACTGTGGTCCTCGTGTCTATGGCAACGTCTGATACTTACTTTACTCAATGTTTATAATTTCAGACTGTGTGTTATGCATATGCATTGAATAGGATCGAACATGAAGGGTTCTTGCACTGGCTTATTTGTGTTGCTATTGGCGCAGTTTGCGTCATCGAATCTTTTGATTCCTGGCATAATGCATGACACTATTGGTCTGAAGAAATCAACGGTGAGTAAGAAACTTCCCTATGTATATGAAATTTCGGTATTTTTAAGAACGAATTTCTCGGCTTTCCCCAAGCCGCATTGAATGGAACCGAAGTCGAAATCAAGCTGGAATGTGAAGGACTACAGGACGTCAGGTTCACAGTGCAGTATGTTATCAGAAGTTCACCGTGTGATAAAGAATTCTTCGACATTCGCCGGCAAGCGAGAGTACGAGATTTGCTGGTAGTTTTTTGCATGTTTTGTCGCAATTTCAAGCTATGTTTCTATTAGAATTTCTACTTTGACCAGTCCGAAAAGATTCCAGAAGGCTTCCATTATGATCAGATCTTATATTACAAGTCGAAGCCGCAGAAAATCAGCTGCTTGGATTCGCATGGAATCATCGTGTTGCCAGAGGAAAACCCGCCTCGTCCTCTATCGATCTTCAACGTGACTGAGGTAAGGCAGAACTCCATTTTGTGAAGTATTAACTTATATATTGTTCACTTACAGCAGAATGGTAAATCGAAAAGGCAGACGTTTTCTAGCCCGGTCGTCAGATTGAAGAGGGATGCCTATCCCGGCGTGAATGGAAACACGATTGACGGTGGGGCTAAAAACACACTCTCGTATGTCTGAAGTGAGCCTCGGATTTTTAACACCTCATTTTCAGGTCATGGCACCCAGTTCAGAGGCTGCCCATGGACGGAATCTACTTTTTGGTCCTCAAATTTTCCGATGTTGAGTTTCCCGCGACCGTTTCAAATTATAGTTTGAGCGTTGACGTACAATGGCGAGGCCCCTACGGTTTTCTAAGCGCGATCGACTACCCTCTGCTTGGGTTCTACTCATTCATGTGCTTCTTCTACATCATTCTGGCCCTCGTCTGGCTCGGAATGTGCTTAAAACACTGGAAGGATCTTTTGCGAATTCAGTACTGGATTGGTAGGTTACGGATCTGTCAGACTTATTTAAAGCCGATTTTTAGGAGCTGTCATCATGATTGGGATGATCGAAAAAGCGTTGTTTTTCGCCGAGTATTCGAACATGAATGATACTGGAAACTCTGTCGGTGGGCTTATCGAGGTACGTATAAACTTTACTTTTGTTGCGATTACGTAGAATGGAATTTCAGATCGCCGAACTGTTTTCTTGTTTCAAAAGAACGATGTCTCGTGTTCTAATCGTAATAGTGTCAGTTGGATTCGGTGTCGTAAAACCGCGACTGGGATCAACCATGAATCAAATTGCCGGAGTTGGTCTTGTTTATTTTGCGTTGTGCTCGATTGAGGGTTTGTCCCGAGTCTCAAGAGTAAGCTATATTTTTGCTGATCTAAAAGTCATGATATTTACAGAAACACGTTGAGGGCGCGAAACAGAAGCAAATCGCTGCTTTGCCTCTTGTAATAGTAGAAGTTATCATTTTCTACTGGATTTTCACCAGCTTAACGAATACTATGCGAACTCTTCGCATGAGGCGGAACGTTGTGAAGCTCAACCTTTACCGCCACTTTACCAATGTCCTTGGATTTGCTATGATCGCCTCGTTGATTTTCATGGTTTGGTCACTGTATGCGCACACATTCCAGCGATGTTCTGCTGACTGGAGAGAAATGTATGCGATATTTCACGAGTATTTCAAGGGACTCGAAATGTTTCTTTCAGGTGGGTAGATACAGCATTCTGGCACATGTTGTTCTGTACTCTTCTGGTGGTCATCATGTTCCTGTGGCGACCGTCGACAAATAACGTTCGATATGCCTTTACTCCTTTGCTTGATGATTCAGAAGACGAAAATGACGGTATGACTCCTTTTGTGGTTTAACGGTCAAACTTTTCAACCGTTTCCAGATGAATTGTTTAACAGCAAATCTCCTATGTTTGATCTCGTAGTGCAGAGAAATGTGAACAAAGAAGAAACCGAAAGTTCTCAACCCTTGAAATCACGCGACGAGGCGTTAGAGGTACAAAGATCCTTCTCATGCCACTTTTAGAATACTTTTAGGATGACCTCAAATGGATCGACAACAACATTGCAATGTCGTTTGCGGATCATATGCTTGCCGATGATGAGGAAGAAAAGGAGCGGGTTGAGACCGAAATGTCCAAAATGTTATAATAATTTGTACGGGAATGGATGTGAATGCTTGTCTCTGCAAAATATATTTCGGTGATTTGACCTAAATGTGTTACATACACAGCAGCACATCAATGACAGGCTCTGAGTTTTGAATTTCCTGGAGTATTCCAAGTATTTTATGACTCGTAATAAGCTTACTGAACGGAGATCATGTGAGATTACCAAAATATCAAAGTCACATTTACATTAAAACTACACCCGGTCTTTCCCACCGATTACACACTACAAAGCTGCATCGTTTCTAACAGGTCCCGTCTCAAACCAATCCTCGCTCGCCTTCCACACAAATAAGGCTGATGCGCAGAGAACAAACAGCGCGATGCTCACAGCAGCCGGCCATTCGTTTGAAACAAGAAACAGGGTAAGTTTCGGTGGCTGCCAAACAGATTCGACCCAAGTGGAGTACTGCATCGAAGCCCAGTCGTATCCTGAAAACTAAAACCTTACAAACAAAAATTAGAATGCGCTTGCCTTCAATGTCAAATGCAGGTGATTTTGCCATTGTCAAATATGTGCTACTTCGATAGCAGAAAGATTCGTTGCGCGAGAGATCGAATATCCATTCGTAGCGGTAAACCTGTAAAGAAGAAAGATAAACGATAGAGTAATTTTCATTACGTTTTGCTGAAGATTGAGCGAGTTGCACTGGTCGGCGGAAGTAACATTTTTTGTCGGCTTTGTGGTTCCGATAGCTTGGACGAGAAGCATTCCAACCAGAGTTTTCACTATGTTAATGTATCCAGAACCAGTGCCTGTGTAAACGCGTTTCTCTAAAAATAATTCAAATAATAGTACTTATTAGTTATTAAAAAATAGCTATACCTCCAGTGGAATGAATATTGCGACTGTTCTCAAGCAGCTTCTTAAAAAGCTGACATGTATGCCAATTTTCAGAGTAAATAAAGCATTCTACTAATTTATCTATCTAAAAAAGAGAAAGTAAGCTACTGTAGGGGTGGTGTTCACTTACGTAAGAAGAATTAATCTGGAATTTAGTTTTTAGGTCTTCGATGTTTTCCATTTTGTACACAAAACCAAGAGATGCGTATAACGCAGAGGAGGCTATCGATTTTATTTGTAAAATGAGCTCCTTTCTGTCCTTCAGCTCAATGCGATCGCTCATGGAGTTGACGGCGCTGAAAAGAGTGTTATAGAGGAAATCGTAGAACACACTTACTGGTAGCTGTACGCTGCATTAAATGAAGACAGCACGACGCATGGAATAGATGGATGCTCTTTTAAGAATGGGTGACAACTGGACGGAGGGACGCGTGAATCAGGAGAAGGCTTGTTATATTCGACTTTAACAGCTCCAGATGAGTTTTGAACAGTACTTGCAACAAAGTCAACCTGAAAATGTAAATATTACTACGAAACCGAATGGTAACAAAAGCAGCTTACAAGTTTCTTACTAGTGTTATAGCTGTCCCATCCAGTGTGTATGAAATAGGTTCGGTCTTCCAAGGCATAAATTTGTTGCAGCTCCATGATAACAGAAATGTCCGTCAAATTGATTGGGCGTACATTACGTCGGAATTCTTTGTTAAAAGATGCTGGAAAAGCGGCATTTTTGATGTCCCAAACGGCTCTACTGCTGCCAATATATCCAAGCGATTCCTAAATTCCAAACATCTACGTAAATGCGTGATTCTACAGTAATACCCCGTTGAAAAAACCAAACATGAGATGACGTCGATTGTCACGTGCAACCTTTTCAAATATATCCATCTTATGCCCGATCGCTTCAGCCACGGCTAGAGTGGCTATCAGCGAAGTCAATATTGACACATCTCCGCCTGAATCCGTCGTAAATGAACTAAATCCGTCCATCTGAAACAAATCCCAATCATTACCACATTAGAGAATCAGATACAAACCCTCGATGACAAGAGGAATACTTCAGCGCGCTCGGTTTCATTGATCTCCATTGGAGGAAGCACGCCGATGACATTTTCATCCTGCACTGGATCGCAGAGATGGTTGCTAAAACGATTTGAAAAGTAGGAGATGGAGTGAACTAACCTGGATTGTGAGAAACCTCCAAACAGAGTTTCGCGGCGAGTGCAGGTTTCAGCGTCACCGGCACTCAGCATGAACGATGTTAACTTAGCGTAACAAAACGGTGGTTCAATTTTATGGGATAAAACAGAGTGTTCATTGAATTTCTTGTAGCACTGAATGTGATTTTTTGAAGGAATTACATAAGAGCGTATAAAAGCTTACATTTTGCAAAATTTTAACGTCGGATTCATTTCGAACATGAAACATCGGTTTATTCCAGTTCAAGAAACGGAGACCCTGTGGATGGATGGCGTGCTTCGCATTCCAGTATGGATCATCCTGATAAACAGCTAAAATACATAGCCGCGTTCCAAACATTTTCCAGCAAAAACTAAAGAAACTTACACCACTGCTCGTTAGGCGACGCGCTATCTTCGGAAAGAGGTTTTCCATCCGCATACCTCTCGATTACTATGACTCCTTTGACGACAGGAGAATTTCTTAGTAGTTCAACTGATTTCCTGAAATCAGCTAAGGTTAGAACGGAACTAAAAAAATTGTTAACAAACTCATTCAAGTCGCTAAATTTGATTACGACAATGAAATTGTTGCATGATCCACCATTCACACAAATCTCGTCAAAGTGCTGGATAAGCCCAATCTTGTCGTAGTATAAAACAATTCCGATGTTCCCATCCTGGTCGGCTGCAACAAATTCGAAAACGTGATGGAACCTACATATTTAGAATACTCACATTGGCAGCCGGTCTGATGGGTTCCATTAAGGAGCGAATAACAGATGTGGAAGCCGTTCAATTCCACACTGACCTGTTCCGTAACTCGTTCGTAAAGAGCAATGGAGCCTAAATGCAGATCACATGCAAACCAGTTGGTCAACAAAGCCTTATTATATACCTTGAGAAAACAGTGAAACGAACAAAAAAGCAGAGATCCACATGATCCTTCCGGCGATCTCAGAGGATCAGTTTGCACGTGACTCTGGCGGTTCGTCGCCGCAGGCTCTACTCGTCGAGGTTCAAGACCTGAAAAGGGATTCTCGGCGATTACAGGAAGTTCGGGGGACTCCGAGCGTTCTTGAACCTGGCAAAGCTTAACATTTCAAATTATGCATGCTCGTACCGACCTTGCATACAGAAACAGGCTCATCGTTGCGGGACCATTGTGTAAAACAGCTGACAGTGAGTGTGGAGCTCCCGCACTGGGTGGAGGCCCCAACGAAATACTCGTCAAAGGCCCCTGTGCTTTAATTCGGTGAAAAATTACGAGCGAAACTACAAACGTTTTGTGGCACGATACGTTTTATATCTAATCTACAGTATATCTTACACACACAAGTCATTGTAAACATAGTTTAATGTGAGCGGTCAAATTTCCCTGAAGTTATCAAGATCCCATGAGATTCCAATTTGATCCTCGTGAGGAGAGACTTGCAAAGTTAACATACAGACATGAGAGACGAACACAATGAGATTACAGAAGAAGGAGTTATTTATTCCTAATCAAGATCCCCAGGAATTTCGGGAGCGTACCAGCGTCCAGCAATTGTTTCCATTCTGAACGATCTGTTCTTTGAAGGTTGCGGAGCTTCAAGATCGTACCAGATTAATGTTTTGTAGCTAGGAACGATATTCCACTGAACGACATGTTTGTTGAATCGAGGTCTATCGAATCTATCGTAGAACTCAATCTTGCTATTTTCGTGCCGAAACTCTTCGTGGACAGTATCTTTCGCAAGGGTTCCGCGAAAGAAGAAGCGCTCTCCTTTGAACCTGCAGTTGATGTTCCTCAGGAAGGCGACGTCAACAGCGCACTTAGGACAGTCGACTACTTCTACGTGGACTCCACGCGGTTTCTTCGCGAGGATTATGAAGTCACGGAGATAATCTACTATCTCTGCTGGCCAAGCCCCATGAAGCTTGACTGTGTGGACCTTCTTTCCGATCAGTTGAGCGCGCAGCATCAACTCAGCTGCAAATCCGCTGTAGTCAAGTTCCAGTTCAACTACGTCTGCATTGCCGAATATGTCGAGTAACGACTTCATTTCGTTGTCGAGACGACCGATTGTTGATCCGGGGTCGTGCTTGATCTCAAGTCGAGCGTTCTTCATGTAACTTTTCAAAACTTCCAGGAAGTCCTTGCAGTTGTCGACTACGCTTTCGTACAAGCGAACGTGGGTGAGCAGCAAAGTGTCTGGTCGATTAGGAAACTCCTAAAAACTCTCACTGACTGATAATCTTTTTGAAAAGAATGCTTACAAACTTTGGCTCTGAGTTGATGTACACTCCTCTCAAAGTAAGGCCCATACTTGATCTTAGCACGTCGAAGTCGATGCAGTCCCATTCGTTATTGGCTGTTTTTGTGATAATATAGTACGTCCACTGGTTGGTTGGGGACAACTTTATGGAAACCCAAGCAATTTTCTCTCGTCTTTCCTGGTTGCCTAAGACTCGCTGCGCCATTCCAATAACCCTGTCCTCATCAGAGTTTCTTCTAACCGAAGCAGGTAGGGAGAGCATTCGGAACCAGTCACTCGGAATCATACCCTTAAAACAACCGACTGTTATTAGGTAAAAACGCGATTAAATGTAGTGTCAACTAAACAGAGACACGATTTAGGTTACCGTGCACAATATCGGGACTGCGCGCGCTGATGGTGCAATTGATGTATACGAGCGCTTCACGGCTTGCACTTTGGAACATCACTTGTCGGCAGACCGTACACCGAAAATCTTTGCGGAGCAGGCAAATCCAAATTTGCGCCTGTCCCTTTACAGGATGCAGGTGCAGCTGAACAGCGGCAAACCTCGGAAGAGCGCGAGACCTATTGAATCGCCAACTAATAAAACGATGAAAAACGGCGACTATCGCATGTTTTTGCACTGAGAGTGAGGGCCTCACTCAAAGTCTTATTAGGGAACAGCTTTCACCTGTTCGCTTTGAGGTTGAGCGCGAGGCTGCGGATATCGATAGACGCTTCGTCCTTATAAAGCTTTGCAATTGGAGGAGACTCCACGTCTCTCGCTACCTGTCAAACTCTCATAATCTCGTTGGATTTCGGCTTGTCTCGTTATGCCAGGATCAGACTAAATTAGAGACCACTGAAATCAATAATGTCCTGCTTCATACAAGAACGTTGCAATTTGTTTAAAAATTTTGATTGCAAGTAACGGAACGTATGAAGAAACCACAGAAATTAATCTGACGCTCACGGCTAAGCATTTTGATCGGACAGTCAGTTTACGGTGTGGCTTATACGGCTTTTGGACATCAGCGTTTCAATGAACACTGCAACTTTCCAACCTTCAAAACAAGAGAAAAGGGTCAGAGTGAAAAACACAGCAATCTTCAGAAGTACAAACTGAGCTGTTGCTCTCTTTAAGCAGTGATGCAGCTTCCCTTTCGAAATTTCAGCACATGGTCTTTTATGTCAATCGATCAGGAATTCTAGAAGCTGCTGTTATACTCTATAAGTTTAAAAGAGCCAATGAGCATAAACGAAATAAAGTTTCAAGTTCAGTTTTTGAGTTCGGAAACACATTTAATCTTTCAAAAATTATAGGGCTTATCTAGTCAGCTTGGTAAACTCTTTAAGCCATAAGAAGTAATAGTGTAGCTGGAGGGTTCTGCAGAAAGTGACATGAACTCAGGCGCCCAAAGAAAACAACTTTCGTGAAAAAACATTTGTTTACCGTGCAGTGTCCACTTAAATTCGAAAGCGTCGTAGTTGTCTCAGGGCTAACCGTCAAAGTTTATAACATTTTCTTAGGGAGAAGCAAGTACAATTACATTTCGGCTCCTTTTCTTCGCGTCCAGCTTCGTACCAGCAATGCGTTCTTTCTTCAACGTTCGCTGTAGTTCTCCGGCCCACAATTGGCTTCATTCAATGTGGTCCTTTATTATTCGCCCGATTAGGACGCCTGAACGCGAAGTTATTCTGGAGTTCCCGGCGTTCATAGATTTTTTGCGCGTTCCGAAGTAGAGTTAACAACTTATGCAGGCTAATTTTTGATGACTTCTTTTCAATTTCGGACGTCCGCAACATAATTTATGAAAAGCTGCTGGATAAATTTATCTTATGACCTCGTCAACGTCCTTTCAAGGACTTTTTATTCTTTTCCATAGTTCGCCCTTGGATCTTTTCCGGGTCCATTTTTTGTGTTCAGTTCCTTCAGTTGAAAATTGAAAATCACGCTCTATTTGCAGTTAAAAGGCGGAGACACTTTACATATTTTATTTTCATTTTCAGCCGTTTGCTTGGTTCGGGCTCGTGATTCCGTTGGTGATGGTACGGAACGGGTAGTACATATAAGGGCCGTTCTGACGCGGCTGATCCCGCATTAGAAATTGGTTCGAAGAAGGGGTCGATGAGTACATGTTATTGTTCATGTACGGGTTCGGACGGTCGTAGAACTTGCGAAATGCAGGGTCGTCTTTTTGGAACGGGATATCCTGGCCGGCGTATGCTGTACCCGCGTAAGGGTCCATAGGTTCATCTGATTGCTGGAACTAAAATACGATAGACGTTTGATAATTACAAAAACCTTCGCCATTTACCTGATAACGTTCTCCGCCATAACTGAGGGCTGCCCATCGCTTTCCTGCTGTTTTCCCTTGTTGGGAAAAAGTCAACGCCACCAGACAGCCTGAAAACCCGATCACTAATAGGCTAGAACATTGGACATTACCGAAAACCAATGAAAAAGAAATAATCTTCATTTTCTCTGTATTTCACAGGAACCGAGCAGAAATGAGTTGTTTCTAATGCGGGCGACGGCACGAGAATAATCTGAGCAATGAGTTGACACGATTTTAAGAGTGTGGAGGTTGCCGTGCAGATTCAGGAAAGTGAGCAAACTTTGGTTGTTTGTGCACTCTGTCTTGCCCTGTTTTCCGGTTTGCATTCCCGCGCCTCTGCGAGATCCTAAGATCAATCTACGACTAAAAGCATTAAAGCCCAAGCGTAAGTTTCCTCATATAGAGAAAGGACATCAGGGGAGGAGGAAAGCCGTCTTTTGATGAGTTATATTTCAGCCATGCTCTTTACGAGGAAAAACTCACTGAGCGCAAACATCAATCTGCGTTTCCAATTAAACTTTCGCTTGTGGGCTTCAAGTAAGTCGCTCTCGTGGAACGGGTGATTCCACAAAGTAAATTGCGGCGGCGTCACATCTGCGGCCAAAATTGTCGACTGGATTAGTAATTAAACCTCACTGGGAGCCTCTAAGTTATCTGCGTTTAGTGGGTTCGCTTCGCTTGGTTTGAGCCGTGTTTGGGAAGTATACTGTGCGCAGTCGGCGCACGAAGAGGTGTTAATTGGGTGTAAAATGAGCCTTCGAGTACCTAAACCGAGCCCCTCAAGGGTTCATTTCAGTTTGCGCCGGACCTGCTCGTGCTGTGCGGCTGCAGCGGGGATGGCATGTGAACGCCACTCAGATTGTCTGTAGTAAAATATTCATTCGAAGAAAGTTGGATTTGTCGTCGCCCGCTCTTCACAATCAGCATCAATCGCAACCAAGTTGAAGCTGGTCGGGCACCACGAAAACATCGTTATGTCTGTCTCTGGTCGTCGAGTTTGTTGTTCCAAAAAATTAATTGAACGTCTGATTGCTTCAACTTTTTTTGCTACTTCATGTCATGTAGGATGATTTCCGATGGCAAGAGTGGCACATGTTTTTCTGCGCGTACCATGCATACTTCAAATCCGCTCTAAGGGACGGCCAGTCGTAGTTTCCCAGGTTCCGACTACGACGAAAACACAAACACGAAGCTTGCAAATATCCAATCATAGCCAAACTTGCTTAGGAACCCGGAAACGGGGTTGTGTTCGCACTGCCAGTCCGCATTTACAGATTTTTGTCGTGGCAACGTAGCAAGGCAGGCAGCAAACGAGCGGAATCCGGGAATCCAGTAATTCAATTTTTGAACATTATTGAATATGTGCTTGCGTGGTTCTTTTTTGCGCCCGTGTTACATAGTTATGAACATATTTGTTTAGGCACTAGGAGCTTTCCGAAAGTTTACGATAGTACGAGTATTCGAGATTTCTCCGTTTCTCTTAACTTAAGTGGCCCGAGCAATGTGTGCACCACGATGATTTCTTTACTGGTCGGTTTTATTGTTCCGGCAATCCTCTTTGCCCTCTTTGGTATTCTCGCTTGTTTTCGAAAGACCGTGGGCCATGGATGCCGTAAACAATCATACACTTCTCTCGATCGGCAAATGTGCTTTGTGTAAGGGCCCCCGCTCCGTTTACTCATTCATCCCGCGCCGTTTCAGCGCTGAGAGTCAACCTATCTTTGTGGACGGGTGCTGGAACGATTTCCGCTACTCGAACACCTACCGGGACGGTCACTTTATGCGTGTAGACTTGCCACCCTCTTACTCGGAGTCTATGAACCTCAGTCTGACTTCCCCTAATACCACAGACGTTGAAAGGTTAGCTCAACATAAACTGACGTATTTACGTTCGTTTTCAACGGTTTCAGCTCCGGCACGCCACCCAACAAGCCACCAAGAAACGACTCCTCGCGTAAGGCGGCATTGCCACGGAACCAAGCAAAGGTGGTCATTGACCGCGAAGCCTTACAAAAGTCTGCCTTGGCGTGGAATCCATCGCCGTTTGAGATTGTTCACTTTTAAGCGCCGATTAATATTTTTTTCACGTACAGCCAAGTTCCACAACATTAAAAACAAATAATTGCTTCTTTGAATCGGCAGTCTCGGCAATTATAGTCGAGGATCTAGTAGTCCCGAAGGTAGCGAGAGTAATCGGGCTCCTTAGCGGCGCGGTTTTTCTTTCCAAACAAGGAGCTTTCGACTGATGAACGCTCCTCAAGTTCCATAACGGAAGAGTCTCGACTTCCTGAAGCGGCTCCCCCCGCCGTTCGGCTGGACGTCAAGGGCATTAAATCTGAAGAAATGGAAAGATGTGCAATGTACGACCGTGCTTTCATCTTACGCCGCAGATCTTTCCGGTCGATTCTGAGAGGAGCACCTGTCGAGTTGCACTCCTTTAGACGCTTTTTCTCCGCTTCTTCAAATTTCTGCCGCCGCTCTTCGGCTTCGATCCTTCGAGCCTCTCTGTCACGGCAAATGAAGTGCAAGTTGTCAGTTTCGGGATTGTAGTCCTCATCGTAAAATCGAGAAACGAGGTCGTAAGCGTCGTCGGCGTCGATCAACCCACGTCCTTTGAAAAAGGATATGTGCGACAGCCATTCGAGCATTAAGTCATTCTCTTCCAGACTTTTCGTGTATTTCTTCAGGAATCGCCTCTGGAAAAAACAAATTAATATATACTGTTGTAAAAAATTACTATGGTGTGGTGCAAACCGAAAGCGAAAAAGTCAACTTTTAGAAACTTACACAAGACTCATAGAAATTGCTCTTTCCCACAGGCCTGATCTCGGAATTCAGGCAAAACATGTTCCACATGCCCATGAACTTCTTCTCGCCCTCGGTCACATCCGTAAAGTCGTGTAGTCTCTGAAACCAAATCAGGTTTCCCTCCCAGGTGCTGCTGAAACTTACGCGAATCATGTTCTCTATTCGCCAGTCGTGATCCAGCTTCTTCTGGGTTGTGTTAAGCGGCACTTCGTAGTAGGGATGAAGCGAGATTGGATTGAATGAGATTCTGAAATACAGCGCACGCTTAGTTCCACGGACAGCAACAAATCGTACGGCATCTTCCGCTCGTATAGTCGCTTGTCTTTATGACATGGCGTCTCGAAGACTTCCAGACTCTTCTGCGCTTGCTTCGCCTCCATACGGTTATATCTGAAGCGAGTGCGAATGACTGATAAGATAAGTTGGAGAGGTGTACCGTGAGACAACAAAGATGGGAACTGAAGACGGCAGTTTCCGAGGTTGTTTCGACGACGAGCATGCATAGCCAGTGATGTGCTTCTCGTTGTCAAAGAACTCATTCACGAAGACGTCAACACAGGCGATGGTCTCTTTGACTCGACCCTAGGAATATAGAAAAGAGAAACTTGAAGAAGTGTGATAGATCAGTTACTCGGTAAACAAAATCCAAACGGGGGTAGCCAGTCCTCAGGTGCATTAAAAGGGCAAACATGTCCGGAAAACTCTGCTTGCAAAAGATGCAACGTCGTGAAGGCTGAACGACTCTGGTGACGACTACGTTTGTGTCGGGTTGTGGAAACGGTACGCCACTGTTTCCAAAGGCGATCGAATCAGTTTCTCGTTGATTCGAAACTCGTGAACAGGACGCCACTGACGACGATTCCGATTCATTTGGGTCGGAAAGATTCTGAAATAAAGAGATTGTGAGAAGGCTAGATGATAC
>KN166240.1:65426-151112 GCA_000757745.1 Steinernema scapterisci
CTTACCGTTGACGCATGAATCTTAGGCGAGCTTACTAATATCTTCACAGCAGCGGACAAACTGACTTCTTGATAGTTTGTAGTCGCAACTTGAGGCTCGCCGCTGAGGCCAGCGAAATTCATTTTCTGCTTTTTAAATGCGCTATAGAGTGGGACACAATGAGTGTTCAAAGTCGCGTTGAACCGATAACTAAAATCATGTTCACTGGTAAATGTGGTACAATTTAACTCTTCTTACGCAATTTTCAGCGGAAAGTCGAACTGGACATCTGGTATCGTACCATATATATCCTGAGTGAGATTCGGCCCTGAAGCCATACCGTCTTCTAGCATCTTTTCTGCTAAAACGAACCATTAAATTGTTTTTAACAAGAAAAACTACCTTTGCCTGAATTTTCCGTAGGTGCATCTTGGCCCAGCACGTCATCTTCCACAAATTCAGCGAGAATGAACGGGTTAGTGTGCAGCTTCTTCGCTAATCTAATCATTTTCTTCACCAGATCTTTATCGGCCATCCAATCCTCCTTGTTTCCGATGACCTTATCGCTTTCCCTTCAAAACAAAGGTTAACAATGCCCGCTCGGTAACAGCGCACTTACAGCAAAACAATACCGCTCCGCGTGGACACTTTCGACTGAGTGTGACCAGTTTTGCTAACTGACGTAATTAAGCAGGCACCATACATCACCAGGTCATCTGCTTCGCCGGCGGCTTTGGTCGGACTACAGACCAAACGACGGTCATCAGGACGGGAATGAAGAACCGACTGGCGCACTGGAATTTTCCTTAGCGATCGTCCTGAAAATACTACAAGCATATCCAAGTCGACATTTGGCTTTGGTACCTCCAGATGACAGTGAAGAGTCGTTAGAAAACTCGACCTTTACGACCAAGTAATAGTCTCTAAAAATGAGTCAATTATTATTAAGTCTGCTTCACCCACGAATTTCCGCTCACATTTTTTCGACATCGGACTTTGGATCGGAGACAATATCACTTAAAGATACGGAAACCGTATCGACGTCTTTGTTGACCGCCATTGAGAAAGTGTCGGAAAGAAGCTCTTTCTGAAACATGAGAATCAAACTGTCGACGTCTACCAAACTAACATACTAAGGACACCAAAGTTCCGTCTTCCTCTTTTGCTAAATAAATGCTAACTTTAGCATTCCGATCGCCTAAAAATTTTTATTAATCTATAAGTTGCCACTTTTTGAGTACCTGCGAGAAAGCGGTTTCGGATACCGTAAAACAATGCCGTGAATGGAATCGGAGTTAACGAATTCTTAGTTTTATCTTCCTGCAAAGTTAAATCGTCACCTTTAGACTTCGTGACTTTGATGTCTTGCTGAAATTACCCAATATTAAAACACTGCCAAGTTATCAATGAGCTCATACAGGCTCCAGTTGACCTCGGAGTTGCAGAATTATATCGTTCAGGGAGCGCTTTCGTGACTTTTGCTTGCCATAAAAGCGCAAATTGCGCTTCATATAAGCCCGGAAGACGGGTCTCGCAGATTCTGACGAGCGTCCAGCCGGCAAACTCATGTAATTGTATAGCAGAATGGCATCTTAAAAAACTCATAAACGGAACCCTAATTGAATGACGCTACCTCTCATGGTGGAAACGTGCGGATTGGCATTGGCGTCGATTCCTCTGTTGTCCACGGGCGTTTCCGGAACAATCTGTTGCAAGAATGGAAAGTCAGCGTTTCAGCGTCTTTCACTTACACTTCTATTGGAGTCCATTCGCTTTTTTGGACTTGGTCCCAATCTTGGAGTCTTGCTGGCTCGTAGATCCATGCGCGAGGCTCGTTTCTTGCTTGGACTGGCCTGCTCACTGACGGCTTCACTGGAAGACTCATCAGAAGAGGTTTTTTCCACCTTGTTCGGAGAAGGATCCGGCTTGGGTGCCGGGCGCTTCGTCGTTTGGGTCCTCGCTTGCCGGCGTGTAAGCGGAACTCGGTCCTTATTAAGGCTTGATGTGCCGGCTCGGCATCGATAAGCGGAGTCTTCGGAACTTTCGCTTTCGCTCGTGCCGAAGAAGATGTCTTCAAGGCGATCACCTGAAGAAACATCTACATTTGACGTTTGAGCCAGCAATGCGGTATATACCTTTGTAGATTCGTTTTGGTTTTGGCTCCGACGTACTCATTTCAACATTCAATGCATCTATAAACAGCCTTTCTACTTTATTTTCATTATATATTCCACGTAAATCGAGCAAGAAACAGTTGAACGATATGGGGCGCTACAAAGTGAGCATGCAAAAAGATGAACATCTGAGATTTCCGAGTATAGAAAGAGGTCGGCAGTAAAAGATTGGAACGGACCAGCTAAATACAATGGATTTCGTTTCATAGAGCGACGAGTGATCATATGGCAAACTACTGCGTCAAGCAGAGCAAGATCCAGCCGTGAGGTTACATAACTAAAAGATCCGACGGCGGTACGCTCGCATTAATTTAAAAATGCAAATACGATAGGGAAAGTAAAACTGCAAGCACATCCTAAGTTCAGAAAGCGAAATGCCATTCCTCAGGAACGGCGCCAATCTGTTGAAGTGATAAACAAGAGCCGCGCATGTCGCGCCTGGAGTAAAATTCCCGCCACGCTTCTAAAAAAGGTGCAGGTTGGGCGGCCGTTGGTTTTGCCGCTGATTTTGATTTTATGCAAGAGAGCAATCCTGAAGTTCTACAGGCAATGCGGTTGTCAATCGATGAGCAGCTCAGATGGTGAAGAAGATGGTTTATCCGTTTCCATGCCAATGACAACGCAGAGACGGGTGAGCCAGCATGACCGCATATTGCATGCACAACCGAAGACGACTCGCCTTAAGCGAAAATTGCCTAGCAACACTGGTTGCGCGGATTTTCTGACCTTTGTGTGTTTGCAACTGTCGACGCTTAGATGAAGGAACGCTTATGCAGTTACCAGGGGCAATAAGCACATGACACGGACAATTTCAGAATAATCCAGGCCCATTGTCCTACCACGCAGGAGATGTATTCTCCGGCACCGTTTTCAGCAATGTACCTGACTCATCCGTGCTATAAATAACTTTATTTTGTGCCTCAAAGAAATTTGGTACAGTACATACAACAAACGCGGCTTGAGTTAAGCTTGTATGGCAGTTCGACTAGACTCCGTAAGTCTTATCAACCGTGTTCTGGTTGATCTGTTGCTGCTGCTGTTGTGGCTACAAAACGGATTTTATTTTTTGTATTCTTGAGTTTCTCACCACATTCTGCGCCGGTTGGGCGTGGGCCGGCTGGTGCTGCTGTTGCTGCACTGGAACTTGTTGTGGCTGGGCTTGTTGCTGTTGAGCCTGCTGGGCTACAGGGACAGCCTGAGGCTGCTGTTGGGCAACGGGGACCTGTTGGTGATGTTCCACGGGAACGGCTTGCTGTGCAGGCGGTTGCTGTTGCTGGACAGGAACCTGAGCGGCTGGAGGAACCTGCTGGTGAGCTGGAACATTCGAAGGTATATCGGCGGGTACATAAGCCGTATCGCCCCAACCCTGTTGTTTCGCATATTCTTCTTCAAATTTGCGCAGTTCTTCATCTGTGTAAATCTGCTCCTGGCCAAGATCTTTCCAGCCGTCGTCCTTGTTTGGTGTTTGGGCTTCAGTATCCTGAAATATCTGTATGTGATCAATCTTCTTCGATTCAAGTACCTGGAGGAATTCATCCAAAGAAATCATGCGGTCGTTGTTCTTGTCCATCTGCTTGACAACATGTTCCCGCATACGGTACATTTCTTCGATCCTAAAGACCTGTTTCTATAAATCCACAAACATTTACTTACTTCTCTCGTGGGTCGTCATCGGGATTGGTTTCGTTGTACACTTTTTCGAGTTCCAGTTGGAACAGAGCTTCAAGCTCCTCCGCACTCCAGAATCCATCACCGTTCAAATCGTGAAGATTGAAAAACGTCCTAGGATCGAACGTGTCCTTGTCCATCTGACAGTTTGGGGTGTGAAATTTGTTTTTAACAGTAGTCTTACGTTATCAGACTCCTCCCAAACTTCCTCAAGTTGATCGCGACTTCCCGGGTGCTTCAATTTCTCGTGCTCGTTGTGACGCTGCTTTTGGGCCTGAATGTCTTCTTCAGCCTTCTTCCTTTCTTCAGGCGTCATCTGCGCCAGACGGTGATCTTCTTCGGCCTTTTTCTTCATTTCGTAATCTTTGAAATCTTCGCGGCGCTGGCGATCAATTTCGTCCATATCGGTAACAGTCTAAGCATCTTCACTGGATTACAAACTTAAAATATTGCCAACCTTCAGAATGAGCTTTCTCAGATCTTCCTTTCCAAACTTGTCCCAGTTGTTGACGTCCAAATGATCGGGAACCTTCACATTGTGAGCGCCTCCTTCCTTCTCAATTTGCTTTGTGATGGCTTCGCGAAGGCGTTCGATTTCGGCGAGTTTGGCCTTGGTAAGCTGGTCGAAGACGTCAGGTCCCAGATCTTCGATATGGTCAGCAATCTTGCCCGCCTTGATGTCTTGTTCCGGCATCTGCTTCAGTCGCTCGGCAAACTTCGAGTCGCTCTCTAACACCTTCACAACTTGTTCCAGATAGCGCGAATAGGCAAACTCATACAACTGAAACATTATTATCTCATCTTCGTCAAGCTTTGTCCGCGAACATACCGGTCGCTGTTGGTCAGTCTGCTGTTCTTGCTGGTGCTCGGTCTGCTGTTGCTGTTGCTCAGGAACAGCTTGAGCTGCAGGCGGTCTCTTGGGTGGGGGAGCCACACATGGTCCCACGAGTAGCACCAGGAAAAATGACCAACGGCCGATACCCGCGATCATCTGGAACGCTGGTTGCATATGGTTTACTTGGCGCGGAAACGTTGAATCACGAGCGCGGATTACGGGAGATGCAAGCGGGATCAGATCGAAGACGCGATCGCGACGCGCCCACAACCTGCTGCCGGTAGCCACAAAAGGATCAAGTTTCTGTGATTCTCATCATGTCACTTCCACGTACATTCAAAACACGCACATCGGCGGCCGTAAAGGTGACGTCGACTTGTGTGATATTTACTGGCGTTGCAGGGTCGCTCCAGGAGCCCGGATCGGTTGACGTGTGCTTTCTCGGAAACGCACTCTCCCCTCTGGAAACCTTGCTACAGACATACCTAGCGCTTGAACTCAATAACCTGCCCGTTGTCCGCCGAGCCGAATAAACCTTAAGCCGACAACCTACGATCATATAGAGACGACGGAAACTCACGGGCGAACGAATAACAAAAATAAAGAGTTCTTGGTTTGGACAAGTTCAATGTACCCTTTTAGCGGAATGAGTTCAAAAAGCTCGGTAAATATTCCAACTTCCGGGTCAATTTTCTATGTCTTTATAAATGTGGACAAAATTGCCCCGACCAGACTGCACCTCTGCAGACAAGATCCAAATCCCAACGGTTTGACAGGTTATGGTAGGAGCGCATCAAATTCGATTAGGTCGAATTGTTAAATCGAGAATTGTAATAAAATGTCGTTGATTTGGGCGCATATGTCACGAAATTTACGACTGTGTTGGCGTGCGGCAAGGAGCTGAGCAAATAACGCAAATTAAATGGTTTCGTCCTCATCCTCTATGAGAGTGTTAAGCAGTTCTCTCTCTTTGTTTGGCTTGTTTGCATTAATGCCGGAGATTTTCGAACGGATGCTGTTTACTGCTGTTTTGCCGTGGAAGACAGCGGAAGGCACTGATGTGACCTTAGGCCGGCGGCACCTTTGTGAAAGCTACCTTGCACTTGTAATAAGAGCCTAAATGAGGTCCACGAAGTAAAGGTTCCCACGATCTGTTTTCGCTACTAACACACTTTATCATTTGGACATTCAGAAGGTAATTTTCCCTCATTGTGTCATTCGTGCACTCATGGAACCAGCGCTTTCAACGGTTTTCGCTTGTTTGACAAGTGAGCGCGGAAAAGCACGATCGACCATGTCTTGAGTGGAAGTCATGACGCTGGGTAGACTTAAACCTAGACCTAAACAGCAAAAAAAGGATTTTCAATTATGCTATCGTGTTTCTTGTGTTCGTGAGTGTTTGGAAAGCACAATTCTTGGAGTCCGCTGGCAGCGAATATCTTTAGCAATAATTCATTCAGAATCACAAAATTGAAATCTTTTAATTGCCGCTAACCACAACACGGTTTATTGCTCCAAGATCGAGTGCTTGCACAATCTTCTTTGACTTCCCGGGAGCACGTGGGTTCGACCTTTTCCAATGGTTCAATCGTGGAATCAACCGGCTGGAATCAGTAGCATGTGCAAGTGCATCTCAATCACATTGTTCATTCATTCCCTCCCTGCCTCAAACAAGTCAAAACTTTGCCCACTAACGACACCGCGTGCATATTAAATCTATTTATTGGACTAAACGCCTGCATGCACATATATCAGGTCGGATTGGGCCGACATCCGTCCTCTTCAAGCACCCGAGTTCACTTCAAGTACTTGAGCGCCGAGAGTACCGCCAATAATTAGAAAGTTGGTTCCAAAATCGTCTTTGGATAAATGTCTTTTCTCCTCAGAATGCTTTCTTTCCCCATTTTTCGCTCTGATTTGAGGCTATTTTTCCTGACTCGGCCTCATTCCGATGCATTGGCTGGCTTCAGTTTTAACTCCTTTCAGGGCGTAATTGTATTTTTGAAAAAGAAGTTGTGATAGCAAGGGTACCTCTTAACAATTTATTTACACTTTAACAATCGCGCTCTATTCCTCCTCGTTTTGGAACGAAAAACCTGGGATTTTCGTAAGGCGTGAGTCCGTCGCTGATTGAAAGACGCGCATAGCCATGAAGCAGATGTCGGGTCGTGTGAAGTCTAGAAACTCCGCCCTCCAAGACGACGATTTACTTCAGATATCTTGCTCTGCCCCTCCTTATATTCGTCGAGACTTTCAACAGGACCACGGCGTTCGCCATGGTCCTACCCCTCGATATCTTCTGTCCAACTCTCGCGACTTCCGCCTTTGGTTCGTCGTTTTACGACCTCATTTAAATAGGTGGAACTGCGCGGGGAATCTGAATCACTTTATACGTTGTGTTTGCTTTCCATTTGTGCTTTGGCATCTGCCATTATGATCGCCTGAGGGGACGCTTCGAAGTTTATGAAGCCCCCCGTAATCAGCTCATTTAAAAAAGTTCGAAGAGACTCTCTCGGCTGACGTCCTCGCAGCACGTTCCATAGGCGATCGAAGCAGAATTACTGTAAGTGCGCAGTTGCAATAAAGGCAATTGCGAAGTCATTTAGAGCAGACTTTTGCTGCCTTGCTGTGCACAAAGCCTTTCAAGCGCTCTCTGAGGAGATGTTCTTTAAGTTGGTTCTTTATTAGATTATAAGCAGGGGAAGAGATAATATTCACTTGCGCCGCCAAAGCCCCCCGGAGAACTGCACCCCCTTTCAAAAGAGGAACCATCCAGACTAACCCTTTCCCGCCTTACCATTTTCTCAGCTTTTGTTGCCTTTCGTCGTTTAAATGATGTGCGAACGAGCCCAAAATCACCATTGTGCCCGGCGACTACCATATTATTTATGTACAAATTGTTCCCCTAGGAGGCTGGAACTCCGACGTTTGCAAGAACTTTGTTTAACATCATTCGCTCGGCGTCTCGCGGCGACTATTTCGAGATTTTGAGTGAATTGCTCACCTTCGACGTCCGTTTTGAGGGTACCCCTGGCTGTTTTTCTATGTGGTGTTGCCACCTAAAGTTTTCCAAACATTGAACCTCAGATTATGTGAAGGTTGCCTTGTTTTGAGACCTGTAAAGACGGACGTCGTCGCGGTCTTTATTGATGTACGTTTATTTTAAATTGTGTCCCTAACAGTGGGAAAATAAGAATGTTGTTGCCATTTGACCTGGTCTATTGTGCACCTTTGCTTTTCTCGAGCGAAAAGAGGAAAGCGTGGACTCCACTCGCGACGAGGGCTCCTTCAACCGCGTGATGCTCATTTGCCACCACAGATCTGTGCGCTAGTTAAAAGGATTTTAACATCTTTATCTTTATGCCTTTCATTTGTCTTCGACAGCGCGCTATAGTCTCGGACCTTCCCACAATTGCTATTTTCGAGTGACCCCATTCGAGGATGCGGCCGAGATGAGGACTATTTCGTGTCCAGAAGGGGTCGAAGCCTGGCGGCAGCGTGACCCTGGCGCAAAAGTCGGTGATTGCCTTCGTTAATGCCAGAAGAACGGTGGACCATAGTTCTTACGTTCTGCCACCCGTTTCCATCGTTGCCTGGAAAACAGCGCTAATCAAGAGGATTCACCGCGATGTGTGTGCATTGTCGATAATAATATTTGTGATTAATTCGCGCGAGGAAAATCCTGTGAAACAGCGGGCTGATTTTTGCGGTTCGCCAATAAATAATTAGTCGCTCTGCCGTTTCAGACGAGCTCGTGGCCGCCACAACAATATGCAGCGTGCCGTTGTCACATGGCTCGGGGTGAATTTCCGTCTCTGAAGGTAAAAACGAATAATGCGTACATCGGCCACTCAGGAATGCATGTGGTCAAACGGCACCGAAGAGGCCGCTGTGCACTGTCTTCGCAACCTCGGCGGCTCTTTCTACGATGGCTGCCGGGAACACTGCTACACCGATCAGAACCTTATGCGTCTCAGTCACAATCTTCAATTAGAGAGCGTCGTATACGGTCAGGTAAGCGTTCATTCTTGATTCGTCGGTTTTTAATCCATCTCCTTGCTCATAACTAAGTCAGAAAGCCTCAAATATGCATCACAGTTCGCAGTGCCGCCCAACTTTTGATTATTAATTTGTCCGCGATACCTACGAAACCAGGGAGAGGAAAACAATAAACAGGAACGAAAAGTCGTCATTAAAAAATATTTAGATTTTTCCAATTCTCATCTTCTTCGTCGTCGTGGCAAATGTTTTGGTTGCGGTGGTGCTCTCCCAAAAACACATGGTCACACCCACCAACGTGGTGCTCAAGTACATGGCCATCGCCGATCTCTGTGTGGGTCTAGTACCGCTCCCGTGGACCTTTTTCTACTACACCCTCAAGTAAAGCCATCCAAACACACGGTCGATCCAAAATTTCGAGTTCAGATATAACGAGCACGAGAACGACATTGAGCTCTGGTGGTGCTACATGTACAAATACAGCATGGACGCAGTGCCCCCCGTGTGCCACAACGTCGCGATGTGGTTGACCGTGCTTCTCGCCGGTCAGAGGTTAGTCTTCTCTTTTTTCACTCAAAGTACCTTCTGGGTGTTGTCAAAAAGCATTCTTTATAATCGAATTTCATCGCGCGAAATGTGATTTGCATGGCGAGATGGACTTGAAGAGACATCATTACCATATCATCTTCCCGAATGATCCGCTCGGAAACAAATATCAACAATACACATCAGAATACATTTTCGCGTTTTCAAGTGCGCCGGGAAACTTTTCTGGAAGACCGATGAGCGGTGGTTCCATGCAAAACAATCTTCTTTTAGATGTGTTCCCAGATAAGACCATTCGGAACACTTCATTTCGGCACCCTTTTCTACAAGTTCTGTTTATTCGTGCAGAGGGAAATACCATACCACTCGGCGATTCTCACTCAGTTGAGTTCGAACATTTGGCGGCCATTATTTTAACATTGTTTATTGGCCTCTCGAGATTAGGCAAAAGATTGCCGCGTACAAGTGCTCGTCGGAAGCTTCTCTCCCCAAAGACTGAGTGTGAGTCAAGTCAATTATGCCTTTTTGGACACATAAACACGTCAGGACCTCAGTTCGGTTCCCGATGCTTCTAAAAAAGAAGAAGGGAACATAAGGACTCAGTCTTCTTTCGTGCTGGTGCCCGAGGCAAAGGACGGCTTTCGAAGCATCTCACTGCTCTGTTCGCGCGTTCTTCCCCTTTCTCTCGTTCTGATCGCCGAAGCTGTTTTGAGTGGTCACTCCAGGAGCAAAGTTCGCAGCCTCTTCGGCACATTCCAAAATAATCGAGTGTGACAATGAAACATTTTCACGCCTGCATGCGCACGCACGCCTTCTCAAAAGAAAGCAAAAAAAGCGCCGAAGATCATTTCTACCAATTTGCGTTCCGAAGAAATGTCACATGGACAGAAAATTGATTTAGGTACATCTCAATTGAGTATCCAATAAAATCTCGCCGTCTGTGCAGCGTGAAGAATGTTCGCTTGGCTACAGTGGTCATCACGATTGTCTCGCTGTTGTGCGGACTTCCAAAATCGTTTGACTACTATTATGACATGTTCGACGGATGGGCGTATGTTCCGCCGGGACAGTGGATCAGTATAAGGTACTCTTTTCACGCAATTTTATTAAACTTTTCCACATTTTTTTACAAGAATTGAAGATTTGTTCGAAGAAATCCAGGACTGCACTTGGAGGTTGAGTGCGTTCCTTGTATTTTTGGACCTTTTTCTCAAAACTTGGACAAAAGTAGTCATAAGTGGACAAAGAAAAAACGGATTCCCATTTCAGGAGCTGCGTGGCCGGATTCACAGCACTTGTCGGCGTCCTTGGCCAGAACACCTTCTTCAACTTCTACTTCTGGACCCGCGTGCTGGCCTTCATAATTCTCCCGAGTTTGCTGCTGATCATTCTAAATGTTCTTTTGATACGTGGTATCCGCCGAGCTCAAAAGCGCAAAGAACGTCTTTTAAAGTAAGTCGCCTCCGCCCGCAAATGAATTATGAGTTTCCGGAGCGGTACGTCCGCTTCGACGGCATTCACTGCGTGGCGAAATTCGCTGAGCAGAGCACAGCCTGTGGGAGTTCGGCTAAATCGGAACCCTAGTCTGAACTTTTTATGCAGAGATTATAAAAATTTAAGCAGCGCTTCTGCTAAGCCTTCAGAGGGACTGAAGTATCGAAGTAGACGACGGGAAAATTGTATGTAATTTTGTGATTTTCTAAAAGGCTTTGGAAAACGCTGGTTTCATGAGAATCTAACAATAAGCCCGTCGATTTTTGGCCGACTGGAGGGTACAAGCACATCCAGAGCGGAATGGCCAATTAAAACACCCTACTATCGAGTCTACAAAATTGCAGCCCTCTTTGCGCACTCCAATAACGCCCAATTTCAGGGAGAAACGAGCGAGAGAAGCCCAGCGGCAAAATGACAGTAATTCCACCAGCTTGATGCTCGTCGTTATCGTCAGCATTTTCCTAATTGTTAACTTGCCCCAAGCGATCTTTATGGGAATGTTGTGCGTTTGTAACACGTTCGGAATATCGAATCGGCTTCTAGAAGGGATTTTCCCAGTCGCCTTCCTACTGGCCAACAACATGCTCGTCATGGTAGTTGATCTCTGATTTCTTCCCTGAATTTGACGTATTTGCATTTAGGCTACTTATCCCATCAACTTTGGAATTTACTGTTTCATGTCTAGCAGCTTCCGTCTTACGTTCCGCGCCCTCTTTTGTCCGTACGTAACTCGTTTAAATATTCATAGAATTTCCAGATTATCGCCTTTTTAGGAAATCGGCACACGACTCTCTCAACAGTGCCATCAATCCCACAACAACATCGTCGCGTCCATCCGTCCGTAAAACCGACTCGAACCGCTCACCGAAGGGATCAGAGGCGCAGTCCTTCACTCCCATACTTCTCAACAAATCCGCCCCGACTTATGGGAACAATAACAACAACAACAACCAGTTCGACTACACGCCCGTGCTCACTTCGCCGCCCGCCAGTTCGAGCGGCGAGAAGTTTGACACCGTATACTTGTAACTCAACACTTGGCTTTGTTTCCCGATTCCCCAAGACAGCTATCTAATAAAGGCATCACTAAATGAAGACAACTTCAATATAGCCTTTTATTATTATAAATAGTAAAAACTACATTTGGAAAGTTATTATGGGCACTGGAAAGGGCGGAAGAATTGAGCAAAGAGGGTAATTGAGCTGGGATCGGGATAAAAGTTTGGCAGAAGGAAACTACGATTATGCGAAACAACTGGCCTCTCGGGAAGCTTCGCTTAGAGTCATCTAAAAAGCGGAAGACATGTCTCTGTTTCCAAGAAACCTATGATCTATGTACAGGTTGAAAGGTATGTTCACAAAACGGGAAGAAATGTACAGAAATAAATTGCCGAATCGGCTACCAGTCTACAAAGGGATCCCAAAAGATGGGAGATGTGTTGGCGGAATCTAGTCGGACTCTGTGCTTAACAGAGAGTCTCCTTCGGAGTTGTCGGAGTCATCTGAAATTGGTTGGGTTACTGGCGTCGGATAAAGCGAATGTCTTTACCATGACGAGGGACGACAGTGCACTTCTTGTAATGTCTCGCGCAGTACTGAGTGAGACGCTCACAAGCGTCCAAAGTGACCTCCTCGCTGTAGGTGAGGACAAGGCGGAACCAACCAGGCGCGCCGAAAGCTCCTCCAGGAAGACAGAAGACGCTCTCTTCGCTGATCAAGCCTTGCACAAACGTGGTTTCGTCTCCGTAATTTTTGATGTCGAAACCGACCATCATGTACATGGCTCCTTGAGGGCGAATGGGCTTCAGTCCAGGGACCTTGGAGAGGGAATCATGGACAACCTGGGCGTTGCGAGCGAGCACAGACTTGATGTTGTCGAAGAACGACTGAGGCGTCTCCGCGAGAATCTTCGGCAGGGCTCCCTGAACAAGAGCACAGGGGCCGACGATCTTTTGGCTTAAGGCGACCATTCCCTTTTTTACTTCGGCGAGAGCTCCGTATCTGTCGTAGCAGACAACCCAACCTAAGCGCCATCCGGGAACAAGATATCTCTTTCCGATTCCATCGCAGCTGATGACTGGAACCTTTGGCGAGAGAGAGGCGATGGGGTGGAACTTGGCTCCATCGTAGGTGAGGTCACCGTAGATCTCATCAGCGATGATAGGAATTTTGTGGTTAAAAGCGATGGTGAGAATGTCTTCAAGGTGTTTCTTCGAAAACACGGCTCCAGTCGGATTTCCAGGATTGTTGATGATGATAGCCTTAGTACGGCTGTCGATCAAGGATTCCATGTGAGCGAGGTCGCATTCAGCACCACGGTTCATGTCAAGATGGTAGAAACGGTCTTCAATCCCGTGAGGGCGACACAGAGTCGAGTAGAGGGGAAAGCCGGGTTGAGGGCACAAGATGTTGTCTCCGTCATTGGCGAGAGCTTCAATCGCAAGTTGGAGAGCGTGCGAACACCCACTGGCCAAAATAACGTCGTCGGCTGAGATTTGGGCTTCTGGAAGAGAAAAACGGTTTGCAATCGCTTCGCGCGCATCCTGAGTTCCTGAAATCGCAAAATATCAGACTATTTTTGCAGTAAACTAAGAAACGTACCTACGGCCGGACCGTAGCCGTCAAAAGCGTGACTCTCGACCGCTTCCTTGATTGCGTCGACGGCCGTCTGGCATGGCGGGAGTGTTCCCGTTAGTGTGGGATCGCCTAGATGCAGTTTGATCGGCTTCTTTTGAGGGTTCGGAACCACTTGAAGCTGGTCAACAATTTTTCGGATAGGGTTCACGGTATTTTTAGCGTGCTCCGAAACAGGACAGTTCCAGTCGTTCTTCTTCTGAAACACTTCGCATTGAATCGAGCTTCTCAATAAAAGACCTACCACAACTGTGTTCGAAGAAACTTTCTGCGCCTTGCGCGGAGCCGGCTTTGAAACGGTTTCCGCGACCATCTGGTCCGCGAAAGGGTTGCGCTTGGATGCGTTCAGGTCCTTGCGGTTGAGTCCGTTGTCGGAAGCGTCTTTGCCAGGCAGAACGTTTTCGGGATACATCTCGAAGGATTGTGGAATCTGTAATTACGCGGCTTTAAGAGGTTGATTGACGTATTCATGAAAGGACACTCGTATTAATCGCGATTAAGGGGATTGGTGGCGGTCCAGTGCTTGCTTATCACAGGAGCGGTCACCACCTTGATGAGCCCGAAGGTCTCTTATCCACAACTGCGAACCGCTGCAGCAGATTCTGCAGCGGGCACGCTGTCAAATTGAGTGCCGAATGGTGCACTTAACGATAAAAGCGACGGTTTTATAATGGTGGACAGCTCAACTGGGCTCGCCCCGCCTCCCCACAAATCAGTTGATGATTTCAACGCTATGCTCTTTCGTCGATGCGCATAACTCGCCCAAACGTGACCGTCGACGTCACCGACTGATAACGCATCGCGTTCAGGTCGACTGTCTGCCGGCCGCAGACGCGTGGAAGCGACCGCTGGGCCACTGCAGATTCTTACGGATGGGTGCACAGCTGACTCTGAAAACGTGTGGGGACTTAATTGTGTGGTTACTGTGCGGGATCATCATGGCGATAATCCGGCATTGCATCATTCTTACAGCAACCACTGTTCGGCCACGCGTGGAGAAGGCGGTCCAACGTGGTTCGCGCGCTCCGTTGGAATTCCCATGGTTCACATCAACACGTGACATTTACTGATGTCTTCGTTGAGATTGTTTTTTGTGTTCTAGCATGTAGTTGATTCAGTAACCGCCTGAATACTGTGCAGGCGTAGGCAAACTGCGCTGAATTTGTGTCAGAAGCAAACATATAAACAGTTTTTTTGATTTCACCTGGAGGTTAGTGGAAGAACCGAAAGCTAAAGGAAAACATTATTAACTTAATATTTTGTTTTTTCTCAATTTTTAGACGTCCACGAGACAATGAAAACAGATGACAGGGTGGTTGTTATGGTGAAAATGTGTTTGGTCAACTATAGAGCGATTTTGTGATTTCATCATTCCACTCAAAATGATTTGCTTCAGAATCACTTTCAAGAGGGGAAATCAGCTTCAAGTTTTAGACGCACTGATAAACAAGTGTTTTCTGCTTTTTCGGAGATTCTTCGGCCATAGGACGACACGTTTTCTAAATTAGAGCAGCGAACATCGGGCGTTCATGTCAACGAAATGGAGGAACGTCGCAGCTGATCGCATGCGGATCTCCGCTGTTTTCCACCAGCACGTGGCTGATCAACCGTAATTGGAACACCGCCAGTCCATTCCCGCCAATGCTCTTCGTTAAGTTTTATGTATCCTTGCAAAGTCCCTACAATAGCACCGATTAGCATTCCCTTGCTGATAAATCAGAATAATCCAAAAGTCCATTTGTTCCTCAAGTGTTTCTGCAAGCACAAATAATTTTGCGTGGTAGGGTTGAAGTACGTGAACGAAAACAACGACAAGCCGTGTTTACGGGGTCATGTTGTCTGGTTCTCGGGGACCAGAAAGATCAGAGCGAATTGCATCATTTCCCGTAACGAGAAAACAGCTCCGAAAAGGTTGTCATCAATGATGCAATCCCATTTCTACTCTTCCTAACAAGTAATCGTAGTTCTAATTGAGAATCTAAATTTCTATTTATAGAGTCCATTGTGCTAAAAAAGCTAATTTTGTCCTTGTTTGGGTGGCTCATATCTGCAGCTCTGCCTCTCTTCTCAAACAATGTCATCGCAGTCGTCTGTTTCAAGGAATTTTTTAGATTTCGTCGAAAGACTCCGTTCGCGGCGAAACAACGTCTCCGTCGATGGAACTTGATTGTTGAAGGTGTCTGTAACAGCGGTGAACCAAAAGGGCAACATCGCAATGTTTCATTTGCAGCCAAAGCCATCGGAGTCTTCATCTCGGCTTTCGTCTTCGGTTGCACGACGTCTGCTGCTGTTCTCGGTTCCGCCGAAGTACAACGTACCGGGTTTTTTGCACTTGAGTGAGATGTACTTCCAAATCGAAACGACAAACCAAGCGTTTGCTCACTAAGAGAATACACGTTCTCAAAGGACCCACTCGCGAACGTCAAGGGGCTGGACGGTCAAGCGCGAAGAAAACATGCTCTGTTTCTATTCTTGGCATCTGTGTATGTAAACACCGTGATCATTACAGTATCCTTCTGAAATGTGTACTCCGGCGTCTTTCGTTCCTTGTCCGACTCCGACTTTCAACGGCGGCGTTACAGCATTCGCGGATGATGATCATTCGTTCCCAAGTTCAAACAACACAGAGATCGGCAAACAGCCACGTGGGTCGCTTTTATCTGAACAACGCGGTGGTCGGCGGTGGGTCGCCAAGAACATAAGGAAGCGCGAGGAGGCGTCTTCGTTGAAATGCTCGCGCGTCAACAGTACATCTCTGATCACATTTCAACGCTGCTGCTCGCTTTCATTGAAACGGCCGAGGAGTCCAGCGGCCCTCACTGTTTTATCAAAGTCACCTCATGGGCTGGTAAAAACACTGAAAGCAGTAAGAGATTAGCGTGACGTGATCAGTCACCGATCGGTTATCGCCGTAGGCAGCAAAGGGGAGCACGTTACTGTGCTGGCCAGGTCACAAACAACACCCGTTTGTTGTTGTGCAGAAGTGTTTGCAAACGAAAGGTTGGCAAGACCGAAGCGATAAGAACGTTTTTGTCGACAGGCTGCAAAGGAATGCTTGCTCAAATGATTCCGTTATCTCCTTCGAGTGATGATTATATCTCAGTGGCGCGATGGTGGTCAGATCGCAGAACTGTCTGAAAACAGCCGTCAGTCGGCTGCAGCTCGGAACAGTTGCATGATCCACGTGTTCGCCGAGATCAGAAACCTAGTGGAGAATTGGCCGAGACACACGTGCCCCGTGTCAACGAAACGCTTTGGTCTTCGCGCACCGAGCGCCAGGTCCCATAAATCACTGTTGATTTATCAAGCAAAAAGCGAACGACAGGTAATGCGTACTTTGTTTGTGTACGGCATGTTGCGTTTGCTTGTTCAATGTGGGAGATACCGTAACCCGCGGCAAACAGGTCCATTCGTTTTCTCCCCGCTGCACATTGCGCCGAGCTCCGTCTTCAGTCTACTATCCACATTGAAAAGCGCTTAGAAATATCTATATTTCAAACGTCGCTTTGCTTGGAAACTGAACAATGTCAAGCCGAAGAGAGTGGTGAAATGAAACGAACCGCGCAGTCGTGAAATGAGACGTTTTAAAGCAGTACAATCTTGAGGGTTGCTAAACTGTAACCGATTGTGACATTTGCACGTAGCATCGTTGGTCTCTGAACCGACTTTTATCTATCAATGATACAAAAGTAGCAGCCAGTGTCGAGGGCCGCTGGTTTTGGGCCGGGCCGAGCGACGAGCCGACCCGAAAGAAAAAAGAGCGGGCCGGGCCGGCGAATGGACCAGGCCCGGCTCGGCTCAGTTTTGCTTAAAAGTGCTAGTACCTAATAGTTGTACATCACCTGTGAGTAATTCAAAAAAGCAGTCTTAAAATGAAAATCAAGCTATAGTACTGATGTGTTCCGTAAATTGTAGTTTACATGGTTTCACAAACAAAACGAACTTTTGAAAACATATTTCTATAAAAAAACTTTAAAAAAGACGTCGTTTTCAATGGTTCTCACAGATGATGCACATGAATCTTGTTTTGTTCTCTGTCGTACAAAGTAATGATTCGACCGTTTGTCGGATCAGCGATTGCTAAAAATATCCACACGAAAAGACAAGATGCCAAAAACCAGAAATGAAGAAATTCGGTAGGCTTCACACGTATAGCACATATACAATCGATCGTACGATCAAAGAAGATCTCCATCGACGAAGTTTATGTCAAATGAAGCGTACGGAGGTAAGGGGACTGGCTTCAAGCTTGATTAGGTTCCGGACAAAAGTCGTGAAAACAGACCGGACAACGAGCAGACTAAATGAAGCTTTGAATGCTCATGAAGATGCGGCCACCCTACTTTTTTGTTAGAACGAACAAATTTTTAGTTCTCGCGAGGTAAGCGCGTTACCATTGAAAAGAGCGCAGAAAATTAAGCTAAAACCACGAGCACTCGACAAACCCGTGCAGGTATCCGAAAAATTCTGAGAAGGTTTTGAAAAATGTCCTCCGAAAATTTTCTCGGGGTTACCAGAGACGCATTTTGAATCTGGAACCAAGACACATTGTAAGGATCCATGAATTCCACATCAAATTTTCTCTTTTTAGTGCTTCCTTCTGGTCTCTTTGTGTTTGAAACGCTTTCCAACAGTACTGCTGTGCAATTTAACAACTTAAACCGCAAAAACAACCGACAAAAGACGAAAATTGTGAAAAAAAACCAGGTCTGAGGGGTCATAATCCCTAAAATTTTCAACATTTTAGGAAAAAACGGGTTTCACCGCGCGCAGAGCCAGTTTTCGGGCTTAAATTGCATGAAAAACACGTTTAACGGCGTTCAAACACTTAAAAATGCGTTGAAATACACGGGAAATAGGATTCCAAAGGGGTGGCTGCATCATTATGAGCCGGTCAATATGGGACATTTTTCAAAACTTTCTCAGAATTTTTCGGATGCCTGCACGGGTTTGCCGAGTGCTGATGGTTTAGCTTAATTTTCTACGTTCTTTTCAATGGTAACGCGCACACCCCGCATGAACTAAAAATTTGTCCGTTCTGACGAAAAAGTAGGGTGGCCGCATCTCTATGAGCCACAGTTATTGCACAAATGTCGCTTTGAACGCTTGAAGAACTGTCGGCGACAAGCAACCTCGTCTCAGCATGAAATAGCCTGCGCGGCATCTTTTCATGACATCGGAGAAGGGCTAAGGCGTATGACGCGAGAGAAGTATGTATGACGCCATGAGGCGCCGCACTTCAAACCGTTCAAATTAGGCGCAAAATACGTAATTCTTGTTCGTATGCACAGTTATGGTTAAGCGCAAGGAAAACCCTTTATGCACATAAGGGTTTTCCAAAAAATAATTAATTTATTAGTCAAACGTCCTGTTCAACGAGTTTTGGGTGAATTTGGCTTGACATTTCTGGCTGGGGCCAGAGAAGCTGTGAGGAACTATTTCAGTGGTTTTGTAAAAACAATTGCCGGACTGGATGAATGAGGGCTAAATTTGACGTAAAATATGTTTTTACAAGCATTATGCGAACAATATATCTGATTTCAAAGTAACAACATTTCTTGTTCAAAAACTTATGTGCAGTCGTTTCATCATTGGCTTCCGCCGACGGCTTGACCCAAGGCATCTTAGACTTTAAATATGAAGCTTAAACAAAGTGTACCATTTTTTAAAACAAACTTTCAGATAAGCCACCGCTGGACCAGACAACCTTATTATAGAAATACTACATAAAACGAAAAAACATGTTATTCGCTCGACAAAAACAGATTAAGCTTTTAGGAAAAGTTCGATAGATCCACTACCTAATACCGTATTGTACCGTAATCTCCGCCGCACAGAATAAAATTTGAGAAAAAGAAAAACGGGAGTCATAATGCATTCAAGGCAGTTTAAAAATAGAGTCAAAAATCTTTATCCATTTATACAATAGACAGCTGCATGGTAAATAGCGGGATTTTGTCGAACGGACTAGCGAGTTCCTGAAAAAGGAGTTATTTCATGTTTGTGTGTAAAGCTTACCGGGAGGTCCATGGGAATGTCCTCCGTGTCCTCCTCCGCTGCTTCCTCCCCATCCTCCTTGCTGCTGGCCCCACTGTCCTCCGTTTCCTCCGACTTGCCCACCAAAGCCTCCCTGTCCACCATGACCTCCGTGGCCACCGTGACCTCCGTTTCCGCCACCCCATTGACCATCTCGGTTGCTGATCACGCTTCCATCCCAGTCTGCGTTTCCGCCTCCGGCTTGAGGTCCGCCACGGCCTCCGTTGGGTCCGCGGCCTCCATTGCCACCGCGACCTCCGTTACCACCACGACCGCCGTTCCAGTTACCACCGTGTCCTCCATGACCGTGGTCATCGTAGTCGTTGTCATGGCCGTGCCCTGAAACGATTACTGAATATATTCCCTCAACTATTGCGCGCGACCAAATCTTTTAAGCTCTCAAATGATCACCGGAAGTTTCACTTAAGACCTTCGGCTGGACGGTAAACCGTTTCCGAGTCGAGTGAAAAGGAAGTTGTTGCCTACGCGCTGAGTGGCTTAACGCCCGCTTTGATTTATCTATTGACCTTGAGGCGATTGTCAGGAGAAAACTGTCGACAAAACGAAAAATAGAACTGACTCCGAAAAGTTTACCGGGTTCGCTCGAGGTCTCTGACTTCAGTTTCACTCGACCGCTTAAAAGGGTTTTAAAAATACATATTCCCAAATTGAGTTTGCAAAACCGGAAGAAATCCTAATTGAATAGGAGGGCCAATAGAGCGTGAAATTACTGATTGATGTCTCGAAGGATAATGTGCATGAATGTACATATGGCGCCGGGAAACCGCCTTTTTCCGTATGCATGTAAAATAAGATTGAATGGTCACAACGGAGTGCAAAAAAGAGACACGGCCATCACATTAAGAGAATGGTCCTAATGTGCTCAAACAGATCCTATTTTGACAGAATCCCTTTTTCGCATCATTTAAAGGAAGCAAAATTTGCACTTACTACCGCGAGATCCACCATTTCCTCGATTGCCTCCGCGGCCGCCGTTCCAGCCACCTGCAAAAAATTACTTTTTCAAAACTGGAACCAACCCTGTGCCACCTACGTCCTTGACCTCCACGCCAATGTCCCTGTCCGCCCCATGGGCCTCCGCCATGGCCCCACTGGTTTGAGTTTCCAAAGTGTCCTCCGTGCGAGCCGAAGAAGTTGTTGTTGGCGTTATGTCCACAGTAACCGTACAGAAGGCATGAGAGGCCACTCTGTCTTCTTTGGCGCTCGGCCAAGCTGAACAACGGAGATATGCTTAATGGGTGAAACTGCACGTACCTGGAGTGAACAACGGCCAGCAAAGCCACAAGGGCAATTAATTTGATTGAGGTCATCCGATCTGAAGTAGTAAAAGTAAAGAAACAGAATGAAAAAGGAAGTTGAGACACCGGCAACAACGCTGAATGGAACCGAGGCGAGACGGTTCCGATGAGCGCGACCAAAATATTTAAATGGTACGGTAAGAAACAGGGAAATCGCTTAAATACGTGGAAGTTCCCAAGGTGATCGTGCACTGATGAGCTGCCCAGTTTGGTGAAGAAGTGCGAAGAACCCGTTCTCCGTGCTGTAAATTACGTAGTCTCTGAGAATACTTGATGCCCGGCTTTTAACCTTTTTCTTTCGTCTCAGGCGGTGCGTCATTTCGTATTCGAGCAAAACATATCCAGTTATGGGGAGCGTTCGTTGAACTGCCAAATCAGCCTAAGGGCATGCGGGAGGAAGTGGCAGAAATCATCAGTAGATCTTCAAGCGAATCCTTTGTGCTTACGTGCTCTTGTACACAGTAGGGTTCAGGAAAACCGAGATCGGATAAACGCAAAAATCGGCGTTGTTGACAGGTTCGGAGTCGGAAACCTTTCGAAAATCCTTGAAATCTTTTCGTCATTTATTCTCCTCACACATTCTAGACTTCTTGCCGTTCGTTTCATTGTCTCCTTGTATGAGGGTCTAGAAACGCGGCCCTCCGCTCTTAGATTATCCGGGACCATCCCTTTTCGGACATTTTGATGGAAAGAGCAGGCATGAGGCAGAGTGGCTTCAGTGCCTCAGGCTAAGCTCTAAACCTTTAAGGGGTCGTTCGCTCGTCTTTGTGACATGGGTTGAACTATGTGGAAGTTTAAGGTTGTGCAAAATGTTTCGTTTCGATGTAGGCGTTTCGTTTGAGGAACCATTGTGGCTGGCGTTTGTCTCTCCCTTTAAATGTAATATCTTAGCATTTCCGACCGCGACAGGACTATTTTAGATCCGCAGTTGCCATTGTTTCGTAGCATTGAAAATGCTTTGGTGAAAGACAAATGATGGCCATCGGCGGAGGCTGGCTGAGCCAACCAACCACCACCTCAGACCTCGCCGCTGGTTTTCGTTCTTTCAAATTTTCTTGCAGTGTGTCCAACGTGCCCACTCGCCCTTTCGCCATTTTCTTCCTTTGATTTCATTTCAGTGGCATGTCGATAACTTGAGCCGGGCAGCCGAGATAAAGTGGACGCAGCAGCCACTGAAATGTTCTTCTGGTCTGCACATCTCCCAAGGCGCTCCATTTTTTCTTACCTCTTTGTGCTGCTGACTATTACCTCCTCGCAAAGACAACGTTGGCTAGTCGACGGTTTCGTGAAGTCGTCTGAGACGAGGAGTGCGCTCCGCGATGCCGACCGCGCTCTAGGCTGGCAGCGTGTCACGGGCCGCGAAGACTTACGCTCCTCGTCACATCCATCGACACCCCGTATCACCGACGAGCGGACGACTGAGCGAGCGAGAGACATTGCATTTTATTTGAGCTAGTAGGCATGTTGCGCGCAGCCGGAGAGACGGAGCGCCCGTCAACCGTCGTCGCTCGGTGGTTCGTTCGGTCCAGCCAGCCAGCATCCAGCAAGGCCAGGCAGGCAGCAGCCAGCCAGCCGAGGAGAGAGCGGGCATCAGGGGCGGGTAAGAGCAGTGACAAGCGCGGGCGACTTTGGCGCGTAATGCGACACGCGCCGGGAGAGAGCGAGGCGCCGTGCGACTGACTATTGATCGACTATTTAGCAAAGAGGTCCGATGCGACCGATCGACCGACGACGGCTGGTCTGATGGTGCTGATCGCGCTACTCGGCATGGTCCGCTAGCATGGAGATTGAGAACATCGTCGCCAATACTGTCTACATAAAGGCAAGGGAGAGTAGGTTTTTATCACATTTTCTCCTTTTGCCTTTTGCCCCCGTTCTAAACAGCTAATCGATCACATCACTTCTTTGCGCACGGCTAACACCGCACTGACCGCCATCAGCTGTGCGTGTGGACAGGGAAGTGTGGATCACGGCTTGTAAATGTCGCCAGTTCAGACAACTTCTCTGAAACGGCCGTTTAATCGAAGAGTCCCGTGCAAGCGGCTTCTTCCTTTTTGAATGAATGCCCCATCGTTTGCAATGCCAAAGGCGAACTGTAATCCCTAATTTTCTTTGCAGGTGGAGGACAGAAAAAGGGGAAGAGCAAGAAATGGAAGAATTATTTGCAGTTCCCTCACTTTACCGAATGCCTTAATTTGCGGTCGGATATAGAAGTTAGGTAAGCGCTGTTCTCTTTCTTTCTTTCCTCACTTTTTCCTGTTCAGTTACGGGTATGTTGTCGAGAAGCAGCCTATTGGACGACTGCTTTTCCAACAATTTTGTGAGAAGAACTCTCAGTACGACCAGTGTGGTTTGTTCCTCTCGAAAGTTGAAGAGTACGAAACCAGTGACGACGATGGCCAGAGTCGTCGAGCCCTAGCTAAGTCCATCGTGTCCCTTCTAGCTACGACCGATGAAACTCCATGTGTAATTGGTTGCAAAATTGTTATGTTTGACTGTATTTGACGAGTTTAGTCCTCTCAAGAGTCCCCGGAAAGGTGGTTTTCATTCCTGGACGAGGAGAGTATAGACGACTGCCTGAAAGTAGCCGACGATGCCACCACGAAAACCGAGCCCTCAAGCGACATCTTTTCCGAGGTTTACAAGTACGTTCTTTCCTCACTTTTCTAGACCTCTCTTTCGCATTTCAGGAAGGTGCGCGCGTTTTTGTCCGACGTGCCATTCGGAGAATTCACTGAAAGCATCTACTTCTACCGCTATCTGCAATGGAAATATTTGGAGCGGAGACCGGTGGACAAGCACACGTTCCGGCTGTATCGAGTGCTCGGAAAAGGAGGTTTCGGAGAAGTCTGTGCCTGCCAGGTCCGTGCTTCCGGGAAGATGTATGCTCTGAAGAAGCTCGAAAAAAAGAGAGTGAAGAAGAGACACGCCGAGACTTTGAGTCTTAATGAAAAGCAGATACTTCAGAAAATCAACTCTCCTTTTGTGGTAGGTTTCATAGGTCTTCGCTAAATACCTAAACGTTATCGTACTTTTAAGGTCAGCCTTGCATACGCCTACGAAACCAAAGATGCTTTGTGTTTGGTACTTACTTTAATGAATGGAGGTATAGAGTTTGTTTTCGGCGACATTTTAACGTGTTCTGCTTTAGGCGATCTCAAGTTTCACTTGTATAATCTCATGACCGGAGGATTCGACGAAAAACGGGTTCAATTTTACGCCGCCGAGATAACGCTTGGATTGCAGCATTTACACAAGGAGCGGATTCTTTACAGAGATTTGAAACCGGAAAATATTTTGCTCGACGATTACGGTCATGTACGCATTTCCGACTTGGGCCTCGCTGTCGAGCTGAAGGAAAACGAGCCAATCAAAGGTCGTGTTGGCACTGTCGGATATATGGGTATAGTTCTCTGTCCTATGCTCTATGTTCATCCAGGTTTTGTTTAGCCCCGGAAATCGTGAAAAACGAACGCTACTCATACGGCGTCGACTGGTGGGGCGTCGGCTGTCTTATCTACGAGATGATTGAGGGAAAGGTTAGCGACTTGTGCTGTTTTGTGTACTTTCGACGAGTGATTCATCCGTGAGCGAATTTTCGGCTTAGAAAGAGAACAATGCGCTGTACTACACCCCGCGTGGGTCTGTAATCCAAAAAACGTTTTGCGATACAACACATTAAGGCCGAAATCGATAATTTCTTAGTTTATAAGTACCTATCCATTAGGAGACTGCTTTCATGTTAACCAGGGACAGTTTATGCTTCCCATTGCCGACTTTTTACGGATGACATCTTGCGTTTCGTTGTGGTCGACAGAGTATAGTGGCTAAATTGGATTTGTGCGTTCATGACGTCTTTCTCCTTTTTTGTTTCTCTGAATTCGTAGGAGAAAAGGGGAGAACAAGGATCCCTCAACAAGTGTTCGTTCGCCAGTCATCTGCATGAAAACGTCAGAAGTGGAGTGCCATGGAAACTTTCGCTATGGATTGCGCCGGGACAACCAATTAACGTTGTTCCGGTGTCCTTTTCGATTGTCCGCATCAAGTACCAATTTGAAATCTGGTTAATGACTCCAGCTAATTGCGCTCCTGCGAGTGTGCGCCGAAAGTTATGTGCCAGACTTGACGATGTAGACTTACGAGGGAGAGCTTGTAACAACAACGCAGATTAGGGATTGAACGTGAGGGAGAAGAGAGAGAATTGTTGTTTTTGGTGAGGGTGTGAATGTTGTTGTTCATGCGGTGGCTAAGGGGTACAAACAAAGAGGAGCAATGAAGAGATCCAAATGCATATTTACACCCTTGACTTAACATGCCATCAAATTTGATCGTTAATGAATGATTGTCCGCTGCTGCTGATGGTCTCAAAATGGGAAATTAACCACCGTCATATGTTTGAGGTTTCACAGAAATAAGATCAAAAAGTTGGGCTTGTCGATCGTCTGTCGAAAATCACAAAAAGTTATTTTGAATCTGAATTTCCTCCTGGCCAAATGTTTTGAAGTGATCATTGACAGGGAGTGCTTATAATTGACTTTTCAGGCACCGTTCCGACAGCGGAAGGAGAAAGTGAAGCGGGAAGAAGTGGAGCGTCGCGTGCGTGAAGATCAGGAAAAGTATTCCGACAAGTTCAGTGAGGCCGCGAGGACGTTGTGCAGGTTGATCCCACTTTCTACTTTGTAATATGGCTGACAAAGTGGTCGTTACAGAGGGCTGCTCCACAAGGAGCCAAGTTTCCGTCTCGGCTGTCGGCGAGTTGGTCGACCGGAAGACGGAGCTGAAGAAATGAAGGCACATCCGTTCTTCACGACAGGCGATCCCACAACAGGAAGAGAACCAGTTCCTTGGAAGAAAATGGAGGCCGGAAAGGTAGGATTCTAGCTGTTAGACGGTCATTCAAGTTAGGCATTTTTTAGCTGACGCCGCCATTTTGTCCGGATCCTCGAGCAGTGTATGCAAAGGACGTCCTCGACATCGAACAGTTCAGCACCGTGAAAGGTGTTCGTTTGGACGCTTCAGACAGCCAGTTTTACGGGAAATTCAACACAGGCTGCGTTTCCATTCCTTGGCAGAATGAGGTGCGGTGATGTTGGTTTGCTCTTGCGTAATGCTCGCTGCTTAGATGATCGAAACCGAATGTTTTCAAGAATTAAACGTGTTTGAAGTAAATGGTCAGCTGGTTCCTGACCTTCGACCAGAGACTATGAACAGTCCCGAGTCGAATAATGTCGGCTCTTCCCGGAAGGCAGGCTTTTTCGCTCGGTTATTCAAACGAAAGGCAAGTTTATCGATTCAGTTCGGTTTGTGTGTTGTCGTCTTTTGCACAGTGTGTCTTTGAACATCTTTCTTTTGACACCCGAAATAGAATTTTCCAAGTTGAGCAATATCAGTTTTAGGCGTAAGGACACCAACAAGATGTGATTGTCCCTAAGGATGTTTTTTCTTCTTCACTGTTTCCGTTGTGCTTTCCAAATGTGCCCCTAACTAGGTGCTCTCCTCTCTTTCTTGCCAGCCGTCGTCTTCCAATTACGGTAAGTTCTACTCTATCACTCCAGCGCATGAATCTGAACTGTCCCCCGCCTAAATTACCAGTCCGCATGTTCATCTCTTCCTCTTTAGGGTCGAAGCAACAGCGCGTGTACTACTGCGGGCTTTCCTTCAACTTCGAACGTCTCCATCCGTAAGGATATTCACAACGCGGGCAACGGATTTGTGCCTCAGAACCATAAAAGCGTCCACGATCTTCGTGGCTGCGATATGGCCGGGCCTTCGACCGAAGTTACTTATGCGTCACGGAGCGAAGCGTCTCGGACCCCTTCGAAGACCGTCGACAGCAACTACGAGCGTCCCCTGTTCACCACGAATTTTGAAACTGCTTCCTCGTCCTATCACAATCCAGACGTCGACTCCGACAGTGCTTCATGTAAACTGCCTTCAGTGACATAAGTTAGCCCGATCCCCAAGTGCGATTGTCAACCAAGAACCATACGAATCTCCCCCGCTTTAATCACTCTTCCCTTTCCCAAGCATGTTCTTCAATCCTTAATTTCTTCCGCCATTCGGTCATTTTAATTTGTTCTCTTCTTCGGTTTCCAAATCAGCTACGAATTTCTTTCTTCTAAATTTACAATGTATTACGTGTTTCATCTTATTTATCATTTTGCTCAGTGATTTGCTCTAAGATCTTATATCGATCCTCAACATCTTTCTGATTTGTGCAGCTTTTCCGCTTTGTCATCTCCTCTCTTGGCAACTATAACTGTTCTTTCGTATCTTTCGTGCCAGCTTGTCTCTAAATTTTAAACGGATCGTTTTCGTCAGATGTTTACCTGATTTGTTCTTCCAGTTCCAATTTTCACTCCGTGAACATCTGCTTTTGTTCTTTAAATTTTTTCTTAAATTTTTTCATTGATATGCTTTTTGAGTAAAGAATTCTCAACGAGTCTCGCTCACACAGAAGCGCCGAGAGAAGGCAACTGGGACAGAAAATCGGATACCTCTTAAGAGTTTGCGATGTTCTTTTCTGGGCATAATTTTACTCAGGATGCAAGCTTACATGAGAGGGATGTCAGGCGACGTCACAAACTAATTGCTCTTTTCTATGTCATAGCGTAATGTAAACATATTACGTTCCAAACGAAAAGAGTAAAACCTTTGAAAACACGCTTCGAGCCACGCGCTTTTGATGCTCACAAGTGGTTTTCATAGTCTTATTACTTCTGGAAACATATTTTAGTGAATTTTTAAGAACGAAGCGTCAGAGCGCTTCAAAATATTTGTGCAAACATTTTCAACCGTTTATAAATTTTTTGTTGATTCGCTCAATCGAGGCTCGCAATCGAGGTACTCACCTGCACAGGGAGCTGACAAAAAGGTACCATTAAAAGCCTCGTGGGATTTAAAAGTTTCAAAATTACGTTTGATAGATGGCTAGTAGTTATATACGTGCTTGCAAAACACGAAAAACAAATGAAATTTTGAAAAATAGAAAATATAGTTTTTTTAAAGTGAGGCTACTGTAATTCCTAAACAATACGTGTTTGTTTTCGCCGTTGTCGGCGGATCCGACTGATCGATATTTTGTTTTCAGCAGACACCGTTTTCCTAGTTCGCCGTCAGGTTTCAAATTAACCGAAAAATTCGGTTAACAAAACAGAAAGGGTCCAAAATCTGACGTCTTCGTGTGACGAGACGGATTCCAAGCATGATCCTTGCGTGCTGCAGTCTTCGATCATTAAAACTCGGTGACATCGGTGCGATTTTCTTCCACAAACTATTTCCGTGCTCTTCTCCAATTACGGCGTTTTTGCCCAATTTCTTTAATAACGCGATAAACAACAACACTGAATAATTCTGTTTGAGAGTTTTCTTCGCGTCTCATACTTGAGTTTTCACAAAACATTCGCTTTTGGAACGTTACTGCGAGGAAGGACGGGTATCTCGGTTATGGAATGCCCTTCGCGGCGTGGTCGGCGAAGCAAACTGAATCGAGAAGTGACGTGGTCTTTGGCGGAATGCTCAGATTTCTGTCTGACTACTAGATGTGTCATATTGAAGCAAAAAAGTAATCCGTCGAAGAGGTTAAAGACCCTGTCAACTGCACTTTGCGTCGTGTCCCTTTGAGGAAAATCCGGCAGCCCTCTGTAAGGCACTGGAACCGAGCTAGTGGTTGCGTGGGCGGGTTTGCTCCGGATTCGTTCGTTTCCGGAGGACTCCATCGTTTGTGCCAATGAAACATTCATCTCATCTGCGTGTTTGATAAAAATCGTGTGGCCTTTTGCTTTCGCAGCAACGCATCAGCATTAATCACCCCAATCTCTTATAAACGCCGGAACATCCCAACAGCTCAACACGTTGATTCAGTTTCTCACCATTGCGCACTAACATCCTTGGGGGGTCGACGAAGCACTTCGCGGTTTCTAATTGGGGTCGTTAGTTGCTTCCAGCGCTTTGGAAAACGCGCTTCGAGTCCCGATTCTTTGCCATCCGCCTCTCACTGATGCTCGACTGCAGCTCATGTATGTACGACTCTAACTCGACAAACTCAACTTCGATGGTCGAGTTTGTCCTGCCGACCTACAGCCACAACGGGTCGAGCAGCAATGTGTCCAGCGACGACTGTGACGGCTGTGTCCACGCCATAAATATTTCGGACAGCGTTCCTTTAGTTTGTGTCCACTCCAGACAAGCCGTTAAATCTCTTTTTCAGCAATGGGCCTTGCCAATGTACGGCTACGTCATGCCTCTTCTCGTAGCCCTTACAGTGGTGACAAACTCCTTTATAGTCATTGTGCTCTGGCAGAAGCACCTGCGCACTCCAACGAATTATGTGCTACTGTCGATGGCTGTCACTGATCTCCTGACGGGTAAGCGAATATACAAAGAACCTCTCGGAAAAACAAACGATTCCGAAGTAGATTTCTTTGTTGGTGCTGTAGCGTTTGGAGTTTTAGTACAGTGTTCACGTTGTGAACATTCAAAAACAGAAAAAAACCAGGTAAAACAAACATGGAAACTTTGACTATTTTGCGGGCGAAACCATCCAGGAACTGCCATTTTCAGGTTTAACGTCCGTGCCCTGGTTCATCTACTACTATACTCTCAACGGATATCGGAACGACCAGGAGTGGGGACTGGTCCCATTCTGGTGTCATGCTCACCCGTATCTGTCCCAAATGATTCCTACGATTTGGCATACGGCTGCCATTTGGCTCACTGTCTACTTGGCCATTCAGCGCTATGTTTACGTCTGTGTTCCAAGCTCGGTACATCTCTACTGCACTCCACGAACGACAAAGTTGTGTATATTATCAATCGTTACGGTAGTTCCCGGCCGTTCGGCATTTCCTAGCAGTAATTACTCCTTTAGCTTGCGTTTATTTCTGAAATTCCGGAACTGTTTGGGAAGTACATGGAGCACGTGGTCGAAAACAACCGCGCAGTGTGCAATCTCCGATACGCCCCCTGGGTTCTCGAGATCGTTGGGGTGCAGATGTTCTATTCCCTGTACTACTGGTTCCGTGTCACGTTTGTCCATGGTATCCCTTGTTTTCTTCTTTTGGTAAGTCCATAATTGAAAGGGTTCATGAATCGTGAACTGTGTCTTCTAAGTGGTACATGCACAATTACTTATTCACCACAACCAGATTTATTTGCAATTAACAAAAGGGCTTGGAGAACACATTCTTAGTTTTGGAATGAAACTTTTCGGCAAATCTCAATTCTGTCATTTTGTGAATATGGTTCTTACAGCAACTTGAATCCTTCGCGCATTGTTCTTAACACAAAACTGAAAAAATCGCACATTTATTGTCGCTGCTAAAAAGTGGCTAATCTGCGAATCAATCTCTGTAGAACTCGCCCGGTTCGACTCACGAACCAAAACTGACTTGGTAAAAAGAACTCCAAGCAAAACACGCTTTAGCGATGCAACCCAGACATCCGCGAACTGAATTCGGTTGGAAGAGCTCTCGCTAATGTGGTTTTACAAATGAGTCAAACCGATGTTGTTCCTGGTAGACTGTGGTCTAATCCCTTGGCGAATTAATGTCATTGTCATCAGTTCCTCTTTCTCTGTGCAGAATACTCAACTAACTATTGATTTGGTCACACTAATTCGATTACGGAACGCCCACGAAAAGGCTATGGCCACGTTTTTTTCCAAAATTTGACGGTTGCCCACATTTGCAGACACATTTGTTACTATGGACTTTGCAGATTTTTACGTGCAAGCTTGGCCGGACTATCAAAGCAGCTGAAATCCGGAAACGGAGCTGGGTCACTAACAGCATGGATCCGAGCGCTTCGTCCGTTGTCCACGACCACAACAGGCGATGTTCTGCTTCGAGTGGATCGGGAAGATCTCTATACGCTACAAACCGGATGCTGTCCGTAATTTGCTCCGTGTTCTTATCTCTCGAGGTGGGTTGCTGGGACTGTTCTTGGAACGCTTTTTGGGACACAGAACCTGAATCGGAGCGGCGAAAATTGCCGCCCAAACGAGATCTCTTTTGATCAAAGAACAGACAAACTAAATTTGGAAAGGGCACTTTATCTGGAGGAAGTGGAGAGTCGGGGACACCCAGTGGCATCAGAACTACAACGGAATGCACTCGTTTTATTTGTTTCAATTACTTGGAGACTCTTTCTCACCGAATTCCTTCTTAAGTTCGAAGTTGCCTCGTGGGAGTCAAATTTAAACGAGAAGCCCAAGTCAAACTAAGTCATCGAGTTCTAGATTCCTGCAGCAATCATCTTTGCTCTTCACTTTTTGACCGCTTCCCACATGATTCCAACAACCAGTACCAGTTACCACCTTCTGAACATCTCGCTCATCATACGGTAATCGATTTTCGGTCTTACAAAATCTAGCCTGAGCCCTTCGAAACGCCTCTTGTGCCAATCCGATGTCAACGAAGGTGCATGAAGAAAATGTCACAAGGAAAAAACTAGTATTTACGCTCGTTTACGCATGAATTTGGCTCAAGTTTGACAGCTTGTCGTATGCACGCGACGCCGTATCATTCGAACTAAGTTCATCTCGAAGCTCCAGAGCTACGAGATCCTTTCCGCCACGGAAAACAGGAAACAAGTTGACCTTTTCCGGAAAGCACACGCAAAAATCTGATCAGTGTACCTACCACACTGCCAGCTGAGCTCAACTGCTAGAAACGCACTTTTCAGAAATATCCTCATCGTGCTCACGTCTCCGCTGCAGTTCGCCATCTACTGCTCCATGTCCGAACAGTTCCGACTTACCGTGCGGCAACTCTTCAGCACGCGGCTGCTGTTCGTCGCTCAGGCGCAGGCGACATTTCATGGCGGTAAGCGCTACTCGCTGATTCTCGTCGACGTCGAGCTGCTCGATCCGAAATCACTCATTACGCGCCGTTCGCTGAGGGCCAACGACCAAAGGTGCTCTCTTTTTCCATTCTCGAATTGTTGACGCACGAGGGACCAGTTTTTGTCACTGTCACACATAGCTGCTGACACACATTCCAAACATCCAGGGACAGAACCAAAATCCGCGTCAACGAAACCTTTATGCCGTTCTGTTCAGGAGGACTCGATGACGAGTCTGTAATCAGATTTGCGACACACACACGGCTATCCACACACACTATTACCCTTTCGATTCACTTCCGCGCTCCAATTCTTAACCAAATTTGTCTTATTATGATTGTGTATCTTGACGATCAACACCCGACCGACACATTCTGTTTTTTGCGACAGTTTGCATAATTACTCCATTCGGCGCGGATTCTTTCGGCTACAGTACCCCTTTTGCAGACGAACTACAGCCGCTGCGACCATCGAAATGAACAACCACAAGGAACCGCCCCGCAAGCAGAGAGTCGGTCGCCAAGTCAGTTTCCCCAATGAAGTCGTCGAGCGGGAAGAAAACATTTGATTTACCAACGTGATAATCTTAATTGCGTAAGATGTTAATACGTGAATTAGCAGAGGAAAGGTCCCACTACCGACAGGCAAGCAGGCAGGCGGCCACGGTGACTCGGCCAAGCACTTGTAATATTGAGGAATTTTAATAAATGACGTAAGGTGTGCAAATTGCTTTTCTCAAGAAGTCACTTGAAGTTTCGCTTTTGTTTCGCTACGGAAAATTAATAGAAGTTGACCGAATAGCCTTTGCGGAGTGGTTCCGAAGGGGCGCCGCTTGGTGGTTCGGGGCAGAGGGTCTGCGCGCAACAAGAGGAGTGACTCAGTCAAAACGAACCTTATCCACAAACTTTAAACGAAAATTGTTTTTGCTAATAATCTTTCGTAGGGCGGTCTCGGCACCAAACTGTGAGTCTTCCCCGCCAATATAGTTGGCGAACGCCGCTCATACACTTTGTGTCGTTCTGCCCTCTAATACCATTTACGGGAAATTGTCAATTAACGTAATTTCCCGCGGCCCAGATTTACCTCTCCAGCCGTGAGCATTGATTTCAATTCAGTTGATCCGACGTGAACCGCGTTCTGTAGACGCAGCTGGTTGGGACGATGCAGCGCTGCTGAGAGGGCGCGGCTTTTAAGACAAAATCCGACGCCTTCCATTCATCGTTTGAAGCGCTGCTGCTTGTCTGCCTATCGGCCGCTGAGCATTGGTCTCACGCGTTCTCCGACGTCCCTCCACCTGGGTCGCTTCGTCTCGATCTAATCTTCTGGTGTCCCTCCTTTTCTGCTCCCTGAGACATCCGACATCCTGTTGAACTTCGGTCGCGCCAGAAGTTTTTCGCCACACTTTCTGTCGCCCACTAACGTACCACTATGAATACTGGCAACGGTACCTGAGTTCTCGCGCCGCCCACCGTCCCCGTACACGCTTGGAGACGCTGGACCCGACCGTACTCTTTCTTGAACAGCAGGCGAAGATCCGAGATTCGTTATGAATGAGTCCGATTTTATCGACACTCTGAACGATCCTCGCCCGAAACCGTATGCCCTTATCCTACTCATCATACCGTTGCTCACTGTCTTCGGAAACGCTCTCGTAATTCTGGCTGTCTACCGCGAACGTGCCCTCCAAACTGTCACCAACATGCTCATCGTCTCGTTGGCCGTATCCGATTTTCTGGTAATTAACTTATTCTTATTCCAAAGGCAATCCCAATCTACTTAAAGTCCTTGAGATGTTCCGGCTTATACCCTCCGAATGAATGCTGCTACGAACGCTCGAAAAGCTGAAAAAAAGCTTTCGTCGTCTGGAACATTGGCACTAAGATTTCATTAATCCCTTTTCGAGTCGACTCGGAGATGGCATAAATGTTTGGCCCCAAAGACGAACTCCGCGGATTACGTATGCGAACGTATCCCGGCCGGGAAAACAAATAATATTGGCAAACGGGATCGAAAGCTTCTGCAATCAAAATTTCCCGGCTTTTTCTGTTTTGAGCCAGAGGAAATCAGCCATTTCTTCTGCAAAGCTATGATTGAGGCTTTATTTTGATTTATTTAGGTGGCGATCTGCGTGATGTCGTTTGCGGTTTATTTCGAGGTGAGTCCTTTTCGGGAATGAAATCGCCTAAGACAAACAAAATACTTTTGGACTTTGATAGCCGCCGGAAGCCCAGAAGGTCTTCTTTCGCGGTGGTCTTCTCCGTTCACCCCATCTTTAATCTTCTTTTTCGTAGTTTGTCATTAAATCTTCGTAAATTGCTTTTAATTTATGACAGCTGGCGATTGAAAAGAGATTATTTCTTCTCCGTAAAGGGTAACTTCTTCTCTCTTGCAGTGGAACTCGTTCATTTGGGGACTGGGTCCTGTGCTTTGTAATCTATACATTGCTGCCGACGTCGCGTGCTCAACAGCATCAATTCTGAATTTGTTGGCCATTTCACTTGACAGGTTGGATAGACATCCCAAGACTAATTCTCATGGCTCTTTTCCTCTCACCCTGCAGGTACATAGCCATCAGCCACCCGATCGCATACGCGCAGTACGGTGTTAAGGGCGGCCGAGCGCTGGTCTCCATTTTCGTCGTTTGGCTGGTTTCCACAGGTGTTGCGATTCCTATTCTCTTTGGTGTCAACCAACTGGATTACAACAAGAGGGTAAGTTGCACCTTAACTGGACGCCGTAATTGCGCCATTTTGGTGGACGTCGTCGCTGAAACTTAATTCCAAACGCTCTCTTGAATGCCAAATTAATTCCGCGTTGGGGCAACTGGCGGCTAATCACTTTTGCCCAAGTAACTTCCTCGCCGCGCTCCCGGAACTTCAGTTCTTGGCGTCATCCCTTCCGTTTCAGCAATGCGAGTTCACGAACGCCTACTTCATCATCTTCTCGTCAATCCTCTCCTTCTTCGTGCCCTGCATCGCCATGCTCATTCTGTACACCGTGATCTTCCGGCGGCTCCGCGAGAGGGGAAAGGCCCGTTCCAGTCGACAGACTTCGAGCCGTAATGAACGCTCCGGAATCTCGCATGCGCTCCTCGGAGGCGCTCGGTTCGCTCGGCAGATGGGGACGCACTTCAAGCATCGCGCAGACCAAATCCTGCTGGAAATCAGCTTCCAGGTTAGCGATACATCTACTTCCGCTCTGCGACGGGGCACCTCGACGTCAATTTCCAATTTCGCTTCTTCTCATTCCGGTTTCAATTCTGAGCGTACTGCGATAAACACAAATCTGATAAGTAAAATAGACGCGAGTTGCCAAGGCATTGGCAAGTTTGATTAAACGACCGTTAGAGTTGAGCTGTCGGCCGGCCGCGATTTAATTACTATTGGGGTTGCTGCTCGCTTTTCTTATTTGCTTGCGCACACTCGGCACATGTTCTCGTAAACAGCGCTCAGCTTAAAAGTACGTCGACCGCACGTTTAAGGGATCATTGAAGATTTTCTTCACAGAAGCCCTACCAAAAAAACTTTGACCGAGTGGACGATAACGATGTAAATTTGTAGACGTCATCGTATCCTACCATAAGCTCCTCCTCCTCGGGCGCGGAATTCGAACAGAACGCGATGTCGCCGCTCGGAAACACTGACATAAGCAACAATTGTGTCTACTCGCCTTCTGATTGCAAAAAAGACACGACGCTTGTAAGGTAAAGCGCATGTTTTGCAGGAGGTGCTTTCCACCCCCGACGGTTTAGATCATTTGGAGATCACCTACAGGAGATGTTCCCATTCATAGACAGCAGTTGCAGCCGCTCCGACTGCAGCGATGACTCCACGAAGGCGCCCCCCGTCTGCAGGAAGAGCTCCGAGGTGCCAATCTCGACCGTCGGATCCCACGCGTTCGCTTCCTTGGGCCGGATCAACATCGAAGGCAGCGACGTGTTCAGCCCGCGATCCAACTACCAGCTGCATAACTGCCACTCGGAAGGGAACATCGCAAGGGAGTCTAAACTTGCAGTGCCGCACTCCAACGGAACGTACCACAACTATATACCCTACTCAAACGGGCCCGAGCAAATATCAAACGGATCGCCAAGTCTGCTTAGAGTCTGTGATAACAGTGCTACTGGTTCTTCGTTTCTACTGAACGTCTACAGTCTTCTGAGCGCCAATAAGTTCAAGAACTTCAAATTCAAAAGTCTTAAGCGAGAGAAAGAGAACGACAAGGCAGAGGCGATGCTCAACAACGGCGCAGAGGAGCTTCACAAGGTGGGTTTCACGGCCTCAAACCATACAGACAACATCTAAAATTTCAGTCGCAGGACGAGGAGACGTGGGGAGATTCACTTAGAGTACATCGATCGGACGTGTGGCGAAAAGTAACCGTTGGCTGGAAGAGTCGTCCCTCGAGACAGATGGTTAAGAAGGCAACAAAACAGATGAAGAGAGAGCACAAGGCGACGGTCACATTAGCCGTTGTAATGGGTGAGTGGAAAGGGCAGAACGCCGCGCGTGGCGAGGACATGTTTGTTCCAAGCAGCCAAATCAATTTGGAACTCGAAATATTTCGTTCCTAATACCGCTCCGAGTTCAACCGTCTTCTGTCCATTCTGGCTCTCTTGGCGGAGAGGGGTTTCGAAATCACACAGCCAGCTCTGCACCGTTAAAAAGCTTGTCTTGAGGGTTTCAGTGGTTCAAAGAGATTCTGACTTTTTGTTTAGCTGTGTTCCTCGGCTGTTGGGTTCCGTTCTTCACTCTCCACTTGAGCAATGCCGTGTGTATGTTGCAAAAAAAGGAAAACTGTGTCCATTTTCTGGCCATTTTCCTGACCACCTGGCTGGGATAGTAAGTGCAGATACAATGTGAACCTTGATGACCTGATTGCTTTAGTCTGAACTCTTCACTGAATCCTCTCATCTACACAGTCTTCGACCAACGGTTCCGCAAAGCGTTCCGAAACATCTTACACTGCTGAGCGGAGTTCGCCACCTCGATCACCGACACCTCGTCAAGTGCTCTCCTTGGAACAAGAATACGAGCTGGAAACAAATGAGATGTTATTTATAAAGAACTTTTTAACTTAATTTCATCTTTATGTCATTGCAACAGCAGCAAGTGGGAAACTGCACATATACAACATAGAAACAAACACGAAGCGATGGAGAGGACACGCAAACAGCAGCTGGAGTAGGAAAGCACCCAGTTAGATCATGGACAAGGGATGTGTTTAAAGCAGTTCCATTGAGTATCTGTAACATAAAATACGATTCTTTGGAGGGGAGTTCGTGTCCACACAGGGAAGAAGTCTTTGGCTAGCGATTAGAACGCAAAGGGAATATGCTGAGGAGACAAATGATAAGAAGTGGGTGGGACTTGGCAGTTGGTGTTACCGAAATTTGACGAAAACCGGACGCCGCATTTCGTTGAAAGATTTTGTTCAGATTTGGAAGCAAATGTGGCCAAATGGAGCTGTCTGGATTGGGTTCACCGGGAGGGACTGAATGGCGCTATAAGGAGTCGCAAGCTCGGTATTTACAAAAAATAATTTCCATCTGCGACTGACAAAATAGATTTGGGCTAAGTGGTCACATGCATATTTACCCTGGGATGCAGCGCAAAAACGCGAAAAACGTGGAAGTGGAAGAACAATGGCCGCATAACATGTACAGACAAATAGAAGACACCGGTACTATTGGGAATATCGTGTGCAAGTGAGCAACGGCGTGATAGCTGCGGAGGGAGGCAGGAAGCCGATATCGGAGGTTGAGGACTATGCGTCTATCGTGCCTTGGCCATGTTCCGCGTCCCAGAACTGTGTCGGCGAGCGGTCGACGTTGTTAAAGTCTTGCCACAGCGCCAGAATCAGCTCGCTACTCATCAACTCTCCGGCGTGCGTAGAAATCATGCGCAGCATAAAAATTCCGTCTTTCCGCAAGAAATTGTGCGTGAATTTCCTCAGCGAGCCGTCGTCTGCAATCGGTTTCTGTGGGTGGTCGCTAAGTACCCTGAGATATTTGCGAATAAAGGAATTTCCCTGAAACAGCTCATCATAAAGCGGACGTGAACCGAGGGAACACAAACCTGGCTGGGTATGAACATGATCAGAATCCAGTAGACCGTGTTGAAAATAGTGATGATTCCGACCATCAGGAACCAAAACCACAGGAACAGGAAAATCTTCTCGTTGAACATATTGATCATAAGGACACACTGGACCGTGTGGCGGTGGATATTTCCCAGCACTCGTACCTGTAAAAATGAGAAATCACCTAAAGTTGACATGCAGATGTTGGCTCCCCATTCCGTCGTGAAAGAGACTTTTGAAGGGAATCCCTGGATCTCGACGAGATTTAACAAGAGCGCAACAAACAAAGAAGTATTAAAGGAACGTAATAACTGTTTAAAAAACACCAACAAACCTCAAAATCGCACAACGTAACGCGGGGGAACATTCCCGTCTGCTCCCACTCCGTTTCGCGCATCAAATCGCGGAGTAAGGAGAATCCGTAGGCTAGATCGCGGGACCCTAGCAAGTGATTAAGAAGGAAAAACTGCAGTAGAACGTTGGCAGAATACAACACCTGGAAGAAATAAAGTAAGGTATTCATCAGATACACTCCACTCACCTTTATGGCAATGTACAGCATGGTCACGTAGCATCCACAATGTCTCACACACTGGCTGCCAACGTGCATGGAGGCAAAGCATGTCCGATTGTGGCCTTGTCGTTCGATATGCGTCAGCTAAAGTCAGGAGGAATGAAAAGCTGAATGATACAACAAACTAATATTCAGGATTTGTCGAAGACCGTAAGAAAACACTAGACCGCGGGAAATAAGGTCAATTTTGTGGAAACGACGAAACGTGGAAAGTGCACAGATCACTTTCCGTAACATTACTGAAACAAATTGAGTGCAAGTCAGGATTTTCGCTACAATACGACGAGGACAAAATACTTTAATCTAATGTTGAAAGGCGACTGTAAAACGGGAATCTTACTTGAACTTCGTCTTCCATATGCCTCGCCATTGTGTAGACGGTCCTCGACTTCACTTCGGCGTCCATGAGTCTTGCATCGCACGCCATCTGAACTAGTCCCTGCAGGTTGATGCCTGGAAAGAGAACCTTAGGTGGAAATGAGAAGGAAAGGGGCTCATACCTGAATGCCAGTAGAGCATTCCACGCCATAATATACAAGGCACATAAAAGAGGAGCGCTTCGATGGCTAGGATGAAGGGGACCCACTGGTAGTACCCGAGTTGTCGGTCCCTCCTGGAGTAGATCTCTCGAGGAATGTCTTCCTGCATGGGCACCCAGTAGGTGTTCTGCACCCAGCAGTAGTTCTCCGTGTACTGCTCCATGGCGTCGGTGAACGTCGCTGGAACCCAGCACTGGATCGGGAAACCTAAAAAGAAAAACCCCACAGTGGACGCTTGATGGATCGCGAGGCTCCTCACCGACATATTGTTTTGCCGACACCAGGAGAGCAAACGAAGCAACTGCAAACGCCGTAATTAATTATGCTAATAAAATCGAGCGGCCGAAACTCACGAATTGTTGTTGTGTAGTAATAATTTAATTTGTCAACAAAATCGTCGTCGAGACGAGGGTACAGCGCGCGAAAGGCGGATGCTAAGTAGTATAGTATCATTGCCGGTCCGAACTCCTTTTTATGTCCGTGGCCCCCGGCGTGGCCACCAGCGCCGACGTGATGACCGTCGATGCGCAGCTGATGTGAACCGTCCAACAGCTTCTGAGCCTAAAATGACCCAGCGTGAGCTTTCGATTTTCCACCCAGACATGCCTGCACAGCTACCCTGAAACGCAGAGCTTTCCCAGTTTCCCAGAGTGCGTCCCCTCTTGCACGCTCAAAAGCCAGAAACAAGATTATAAGTCCCGTGTAAAATCCGGTCATATTTGCATAATTGCAAGCGGCAGAATTTTTGGACTGAGGCGTTAAACGCACGGAAAACATCGGATTTCTTTTTGAACCGCGTCAACAAACAGCTGGACTGCGTGAAAATAGATCTTGCGCGCCCGACGGTCTCGGTTGCTGGTGCCGAAATTCGTCGTGGTCGGCAGCGGAAACGTATGTATGCATTTGAAGCGCTTTTGAAGTGCGTGACTCAGGATAAATTTCAGGGTTTATATGACCTGACTAAACAAAGCCTGACTGGGTTAATTGCAGCACCCGAGATCTGTCAAGAGTTACAGATATTCTGCCACAATCGCGAGGATAAGAACTGCCTCGTTCGGTGCAAAATGCGGAATTACCTGATAGGATGGTAAATTATCCAAATGACGCGCTTTCTCTAAGGGAGTTCTCTGAAAAGAGGAGCGTTAGGCAACGTCGAAATTAATCGGTCTTTTTGTTTGTGCAACTTTAAAAATTACGAGTTTTGAACATTTGCCAGCTTGAAGAGCCCTGCGGCTTCAACTCTCAACGATTTGTGCATTGTTGCGGCGGTTAAGATGTTAATGTTAGACCCAGCGTTCACATCTATTAATTCGAGAAGTGGGCCAAATTGCATTTGTCGTCGATTAAGGACCAAACGCTAAACAACACATCATTAGACGACCCGAGGTGACAACGGCGCGGCCGATGGCGCCCATGAGATGTGCTCGTTTAATGAAGTTGTGTGCTGCCAAAATAAACGTGTATACCAAAGAAAACAACGGCGGAACCTTCTTTGGGAGCAGCGGCACGGACGAACCCAAAGAAAAAGCGGAAATTAGAAAAGAGCTCTTGCCTGTTGTGACGGATACTGGTTTTGAGTGGTGCCAAACTTCTGGAGTGGCTTGGCCTCTGGTTTGGCCTTCACTAGATGGTCTTTGCGGAGTCGAGTGCTGGTGGGACCGAGTTGTACGGTATTGGCCCGAGGTGGTGGAGGGGGCGGTGGGATACCTACGATGCTTGCAAGAAGCGGTTGCGTCGCAGGTTGGCCACCAACGATCGGGTTTAGTGGGGCAGGGCTACCGGCACTGCGTGAGCTCGGCGCCGCGAACATACAATCGCTTGAAGATGCGCATGCAAAGGCTGGAACAGGAACTTTTTCGGGGTTAGCTGTGGCAACGACGTAACTTGGCAGACCACTAATGACGGGGCCTGACTTTGGTACAGTCGGAGCGACCGCAAATGGCGTTTTCGTAAAGAGAAAAACTGGTTGGATGGCTCTCAGTGGGAGGGATATGTGCCTGGATGTCAAGGGTGAAAGACGCCAAGAACGGGCCGCTAAACGCGGTTCATTGCTTTGTAATTGGAACTTTGGGAGACCCGTCTTGCGAGTTTTTAAGAGAACGGAGGTTCAGTGTTGGGTGGCCGAAGGAAGGATAGAAAGAGGTAAAGGAATGAATTAAATAATAAATTGCGTTTTTGCAAGGACGAAAATATTCCCGACGCACTAGGTTTTGGGAAATCAGAGTCGGTAGAAGTTACAAGAGAACGGGTGTTAAGTGATGTGGATTGTGGCTAGTAAACAGTCGGAGGGTCTGGACGGTTCCTTGAGAAACACTCCCACGTTGCTTAGGCGCGCGACGATAAAGCTGGCAGCACTCAGTAGGTCGCGGGCGCCTGAGGGAAGTTGTATTGGGGTGCGCGATGGGCGGACGCCTCCATCATGTCGAGAGCGCATAGGCCTAATCAGTTTAGTAAAGTTATAGGTAAAGAGGGTGAGCGGCGCCCAAGTGCACTTGCAGGCGGGAAGCAACCGAACGGCGCCCGAACGAGGAACCGAGCTTAGGAACGCCGGCCGTTGGGAGCAGAGGCGGGGAAGCGACTGTCCGGAGCAAGCGAGAAGTTCGCTGCACTCCGATAGAAATTCGACTGTCGGAACGGAGCTACGTTTTTGGCTTTTGGTAGAAATTGGATAAAGATAGAAAATCAGAGGAGGCGACAGTGCTTAGTTAGCGAGATTCAGTGTCGACGGAGGATCTTCACCCACCGCGAAACAATACACAAGCAGGAAGAGAACAGACTACTTGCGAAAAGCAAGAATCGTTTCACAATTCTTTAGATGACGAGGTGAAGGTTTTTCTGACCCTCGGCGACTTGTTGTGATCGACAGAGAGTGAGCAATTTTGATTGGATTTGAGCAGCGGCCGTTCGGCGTTTTTGAAAGAAAAGACCAACCAAATGATAGCGATTTCGCAAGTTTGTAGGTTTTGGGGACAAAGTGAGCGAAGACAGACAAGGTGTCGTAGGTGCGAGGCCAGTTAGCTGCAATGGCAAAGTAGACGGCGGTCCTAAGGTTAACTTGTAATAGAGTTAAATAGACGACTTTAAGTTACAAGCGTGCATATGGGCGCGGAGGCGCTCTGTGATGAATGGCGATGTAGTTCACTAACATAACAAACAACACTGTTACAAGATACATCGCAAGCAATGCCGAAATAGAGGGAGAGTGGCGAAGATTTACGGGCTTTATGGATCCGTGATTACCTTTAGGTCAGGCTCAACAGATGTCTGGCGAGACGAATTGGATCCGTGTTTGGCGAGCTGTTTACATGACGCCGGAGTGGACCAAACCTTGTCAAAAAGTTTGGCCAGTTTGGTCGTCCAGAAAGACTAATTGTCAGAAAGAAAAAATAAGTATACTAGCGATGACACTTCCTGCCGCTAGTCCTGGAGGCGTGCAATCCAGGCGACTGCCAACTCTGCGTCTATCCTAGTCGCAGAGGAACACGCATACGCTCTTGCAATAAACACCTTGCTACATTTTTGTTTTCGATTGCTGGCACCATGGCCTCCGCCAGCAGACATGGTATCACCGGTTGGGTTTAAACCACAGGGCGGTCATCAAAATTTGAATGAGCAGTCACCTAACATTCGTTTCGCGGCTCTTTTCCAGCCGCACTTATGTAGAGTGGCCGGCAGTCGCTCACTGAAGTCGTATGTGGTTTAGCTTTGTCAAACAAGAAACGAATTTGTTGACATCGGTTCTACCACAAGCGACCAACTGTTCGGGCTGGAGCCTTCGATGACAGGTGTATTGTTAATTAAGCAATTAGATTCGAGGCTAAATAAATATTTTCTTCCACATTGTTAGATTGTAGCTGAGCAAATTGGATTTTGGCGGAAGGATACATTTGCTCACCTTTCGCCAAACGGCGCCCCGGTCACCTAGGTCCTTGGGACGCGAATCGGTAAATAAAGAACAGTGCTTAATGGGTCTATCGAACATTTGAAAGGGAAAACGAAAAGCGCAAAGCGAGCGGACTTTTAGCTCTTTGAACGAGAGCATTTCAAATTGAATAAATTATGTATAAGGTGGTCCTTATGAGCTAAAACGAGGGACAAAAGTCTGTTTTTGTTGCTGGGTCGACTTGCACGAATCGACTGGAAATTGGCTGTATTTCTCCGAAATCGCCAAGCGTGTTTGTTTGTTCAAAAAAGTTGTAAGAAAGAAGCGGGAGTACCTTATAGCGGCCTAATTTGGCAAATTGTCTTTGCCACGCCGCATGGCCGTGCATTTAAAAACAACTTTCGGCGTCCTCAAGAATACACTGACGTTGTGGCGTTGCTTTGCGAACTGTAGCCGGTGCCGGTAGGCGCTGGATCTTCGAGGGCGCCAGTTAGAATATTGCGTGCTTTCCGGTCATATTCGAGAAAATACAAGTGGCAGTAGTAGCTGGGACAACGTCGGAATAGAAAAGCCGGCACTTCTTGAATGTTGGCAATCTCTGGGATCACGCGGAAGGTCGACTCGAGATACGTCGTAGTTCATGAGAAAGGACCACCGCGCGAACAATTCGCACCCAAAACGTTAGAGCAACGTTTCAGAGAGACATTAAAGGAGTTGCCGGCTAGTTCTCTCGTTCGCTTGCTCGCTTGGATTTTCTCCTGATTAGGTGCTGTGTGGCAAGTCAAAAAGCAAAATCTATTTCAGCTGCGCGTATCCCTCGCCTTTGAAACCCGACTAAGGCAGGCGGGGAGTGCTTTTGGCGGATGGCTCTTTGTCATGAACCCTGTCATGCCAGACAGCGGACACCTGGGCGCAGTCGAACTTTTTGTTATTGTCTCTCCCAATATGGCCGCCGGTCGGCAAAAAAAGCGAACCGCGCAAACCCTCAGCGGCTTCCTGACAATCTCAGATGACAATAAATTAAAAACGAATTGAGTCGCTCGCGGCGGCGAAACAAAAAGGACGCGCGCTAAGCAACAAGAAAGCGAAACTCCATGCCGATCGTCGTTTTTGGACATAGTGGAAGCTCAATTAGATTGCCAGATCAGGTGAGCACCGCTTGGGCGGCCGGTGTTCTCGCCCTAAAGAGCGACGCCGGACGTGGTGACACGGCGTCCTGCGTGCAGCGGAAAGACATGGCTTGCTGGTAACGTTTGTTGCCTATTATGCACTCACCAAGCCGGGAAAGAGAAAGTGAAGCGGAATAGAACGGGATGGAACGGGCGAAGCTTATCTTGTCCGCAAATCTGTCATATTTTGCCTCAGCCACTTGGGAGGTGTCGCGCAGTTTGTTCTGTCATTTTTATTGCGCTTAGCGAGGCTTTCGCCCGAAGCTTCAAACACAGGTAACGTCGGGAATGTTTAAGTTTCAAACTACGATTTTAAGGTCGAATTTACATAGGATCCAACTAACCTTTGCCAGTGAACTCGGGTGTTGTCGGGAGTTCGAGAAAACAGCGCTAATAAACCTCGGGTGCGCAGTAATTTGTGATCGCCCGAAGAGCTGAGCCGCTCCTCGCATCGAGATACCGTGAGATTTTTAATTAGCGCTCTCAAGGAAAGTCAATTGAGCGGCCAAACGACATTTTGCGCAGGTAGGGGCACTCCTCCAGGCTCCCTGCCTGCCGGGAGTTCTGATTAGCTCAGTGCTTCTATTATTCGCGCTCGTATAGCGGACGAAAACGTGCCGGAGCACACAGAAACAGAATATAAATTGAAGAAGGTTGCCTTCGTGAAGACTCCAAAGACTGCTTGCTTGCTGGTGCCGTTCGAGTACTCAACAAGCCGGCGACTTTCGCGAGCTGCGTTGGCGCCAAGCAAATCGTCATTAATTAAAGTCAATCAGAAAAGTAATGTCAGTGAGTGCACTGGATTTCCTATCAGGAAAGGTTGTTTAACGGAAAGGAGTCGAATTTTAGAAGGGGCGTGTTTTCCCGGGAGGCACTTGCACAACTGACCTTCCGTTAGTCACCATAATCGAGTTTCGTCGGGAACAGGCCACGATCATCTGCATAAAATATCACATATGAGCGTCAGAAAAGGTTTCAACAGAGCTTCTTTTGAGAGCCATCCATCCAGAATATTTTTGTTTAGATTAGTTACGTCATTGACACAGCTTTGAAAGAGTTCCGAGCAGGCAGGCAGGTGCTTAGGGAAAGTGTTGGAGTTCAGAGTCCTCTTTGTGTGTGAAGGTTTAGTCAGATTTTGTTTTTCCGAGCTTAACATACTACTTACCTTTGGGGGATGGAACATGACGACAACATGACACATCACATCCCTTTGGCGGCTATCGCGCTATCACCAGAAGACCGATCTCTGTGAACTGGCATGAGCAAAGCTGACCGGTAAGACCGTGTGCTCAGTGGCAGTGAGGATGGGGGCTACGTTAAACAGTGAGCCTATTAGACAATCGGCACTAACAAGCCGGCGAAGAAACAAACACGAAAAAGTTTGAAGCGGAAAATTAACAATCAAATAGGCACAAAAGAGGTGCGCGGCGGAGAATGCTAAGTAAAGTCGGGAGTGAGGAGCACGTCTTCGAGCAGTTGAATGACTAAACATCCAGTGGTGGCCAAGATGAGTAAAAGTTTATTTTATGCTGATTTAATAAATCTGCCAGATGTGCAGCTAAATGGGCGAGCAAGGCGCAAAGAAATTGGAAATGCGATTAGTGCAGGCGGTTGGCAAGGCTCGGCCCCAACAGCGGCCGAGTCTGTAGATTCTACAGAACGCGCTTCTTTTGTGGTCACAATTGGAGAGGGGCGGATAACAACTAGTTTGGATGTCTACACTGACCAAAGGGCGATGATGACATTTAATCCGAGGGCGCGAGATCAATATTAAAGTGCTTTGGGTTGCTTAAGATTTGTCGACCCTAAAAGTTAAATACGTCGAACACTGCTTGTCTGTTATGCATTTGAAATGAACTTTGGGGTGCCGCTCGATTCAGTCTTCCGGCTACTCGCGACCTCGGCACAGATTGAAACTCGTTCGTTGCTAAATTGTTCCGGGGAGGTGGAACCGTTCCCAAATAAATTGCTGCCGCACGCTTCGTTTCGGCACGTTCGACTTGTGAACGGGCTCTATACCAATTCTTTAAAGTTCAATTTAGCCTCGATAAGTTTCAAAAATGATCCGGTTTTGTTTGAGGTTGTTTTTAGACCTGCTTTTTAACTTTTTTAAAATTAAACAATGTTTAAAAGGATTCTTCAGCGCGCAATTCGAATTTGAAAGCATTTGCATAGACACCGAAACAGTACCTTGGGCTCGGAGGTCTGAAGAGTTGAAGGAGCGGATTCCGATTCGGAATCACTGATCACGACCCACATGAACACTTCTCATATCTACGGAAGTGCGGAACAGGGAGATTCGATACGGCGAAAGGACGCTAATATGGGCGACTTAACTGTTACCCATCCGACGTCCTCCAGAAACGTATTCGTTTCACGCCTGCTCCGAATTTTAAATGTGGGAACGGGACGCTCCTTAAGCACACTTTCAGGTGCCCACATTCACAGCACCCTATTGGAGAGCAAAGGGCTGCGAAAGTTAACATTTTCCGCTTTTCTTGCAACAATTTGCGCATTGTTCTTTTTATTCGGGCCAACGTTTCGTCCTACCGGCAGATTTAATTGCGTCGGAGCAGGAAATCTGTTGCTTGCGCACGTCAAACGAAACACCAGCTCAAGAGGAAGCGGCTCTAGCGGCTTCAGGAAACGAGACTAGAGAGCGGAGCAGACTGCACGGACCAAGTGGCTGCTGCATATCAGGTACAAGCACGGAAAAAAACACATTGACGCGGAGGGCGAACTTGCTTTGCAAGTCTGTACGCGCGGGCGCTTAGCGAACACATGGAGTTGGCCACTGACGGCTTTTTGACAAGCTTATGCTTTTCCTAATTTAATCCATCATATAACGCTCGACTTGTATTATTATATTGCGATTATAAACAACTTTGGACGTGGGATATAGACGCGTGAGAGCAGCAAGCAGAGCACCCTGCAGCCAAAAACATCCCCCCTTCGGTCCTCGAAGCATCCGAGAAGAGGCGACGCTCGCATTAAGCGCAACTTTGACGGTACGTGAAGCCGGGATGAAGTGGGTTGGCCGACGCAGATGCACGCGAGAAAGGTATATTTGAAGAAGAAGGCAAATTAAATTTTGGCGGACAACGCTGGTGCCACTGCAAATAACAGGAATATGCGTATTTATTATGTGAATATTTGGAAGCCCTATATGCGTCATTGTAGCTATTCTCAAGCGATTTATCAATAAAGTAGCCGCATTTGTTCTTCCGACTCCTTTCAGTAGAAAAAGCAGAGGAAGGGTCCGCTTATGAAAAGAAGATAACTTTACCACGTCTGTCTCCGGCAGTGCTAAAAGTTTTCGTGATGCTCCGGGACGCCGGAAGAGTGCTGATTGCTGCCAAAGGTTGGGCTGGATCAAGTCAAGTGTACACTAATCCTATAGAAAAGACGCAAAGGGAGTCCATCAATAGGCATCTTATATGCATATGGCACACTCTTCTGGAACCGGAAATGTTTCCTATGAGGACGGACAGAGTGAGTTCCTGTAGCCAGATCTCACAATTAGCTGCTTTTCATGTTGACGCCCTAAGCCGCACCTGCGGCATTAAGATAGAAATCAGTGCATAACGAACCGTATTCAGCGGCGGGACGCGGAGAGAAGCGTTGCGCGGACGGGTGGTGTATAAGGTGGAGAAACGAAGCATTAAATAAAGCTTCGAGATGCGATATTCCAAGCGCGCGTGGAAGAAATGCCTCGTGGTAAGTTAATTAGTCTTATAAATTGACGGCTCAAAATTTTCCCACAAAGAGTTGAAAAGCTTTACATGGACTTCCAATTAATCGTGTTAATGCGCTCCGCGCCGTCGTCGGGTCCAAGCAAGGAATAAAGCTGTGGCTCCTTCCACATCTGAATGCGAAATGACTGTGGTGGGAAACCCCCGGTTCTTCAGACGTTTCACACTCTGCAAGAAGCAGCTACGTTCAAATGAAACTTACTTGGTACGATGGAAACAGGAAATGGGTCGGTTTCCGTTGATCGTACGCGAGGGAGCAGAGCCGTGAGTTGAAAGGGTCGGTGCCAAGTCGACCGTTGGGCAAGTTCTCGCCGCGATTACTGGGAGGTGCGTTTCCTAGAGATGCTGGAGGTGAAGGCGGCCGCGGTTCGACATCGTTGTTGTTATTGTTGTTGTTGATGTTGGAGAGGTTGTTGTTATTGTTGTTGGTGGTGGTACTGCTGTTGTTGTAGTGGTTGGTGGCCGGCTGGGTGGAGTCCGAATGGGTGAAGACCGGGTTGCTGGCGACACTGAGGGGCGCACGTCGACTGTCTGGGCTGATGAACGAACAAGAATAGCTCGGTTGCAGGGTCATCAACCTGGAGGGCTCAGACGCCTTTCTTCCCGCTGCTCAGGAGGACATCCACGTGACGACGGTCTGCGTTGCAACTAAGCACCGATTCGTGCTCTGACCGGCCAGTGGGAGTCTCCGTCTGGGTATGAATGTTAGAATAAGCGTTGGAAAAAAGACGCGTTCGACCGAATTACCCGTAGCCACAAATATGCAAACACATTCGCAAATTGGATGAACCCGAAAGAGGCCTAAGATACAGAGATAAACAAAAAACATACGCGAGCATGGAGAAGGAATCGGGGAGTCGAAAAAAGGCGAATCTTTTTACTTACTTTACAGCAGGAAATCAAATAAGAATCGAGGCGCCTACTTCCACCCGAGAATGCGTATTTCAACACAAACAACGAAAGCACTTATGAGGGGTTCAAAGCGGGAATTTCCGCAGCAATTTTGAATGTGTCAAAACTCCGTTAATTCCGCTGAGTATCCCAGAACACCTAGAACTCCCCTCAAACACAGAACTGCTGAATATCTGGCGGAGTCCAGGAATCGTACTAGCCCAACCACTCAATCTCATAGCCGTTTCACATTTCGATTAGGCGCAAATTGAATCTGGGGCTCAGGCTGGGAAGGTATACCACCGAATAAGAATTTATTAAGTCGAAACACTCCCTCTGGCAAATCAGTTATGCGCACAGCCACGAAATGACTTTTGCAAGCGCTAAAGCAGGAGGTCACCCATCGACGCCGAACGTAGCCAAACGAATTTGAGTAAAGTCCAGCGTAGAGCATGCTGAGTACATTCCCACACATCATTTGGAATTCCTCCAGCGACGATGTAAATGCCGACCCTACAATATTTCCATATCCGAAATGAAGTGAGTGTCTCGCGGCCAAAGTTTCTTGTTCTCGCGCACAAAAACAAATCACATGCAAAAACGAGCACCTCCAGGTGTAATTGCACCGAGCGGAGACGTGAAGAAAAAACATGGTAATTTGAACGAGACCAGGGAGGAAATGTTTTTGTGAATTGGATCCTTCGTTTTCTTATACGCATATTAAGTAATCGATTTGAGGAGCTAAAATAACGTATAATATAAATTTAGCCCTATTGGAACAATTGGACTCCGCGTAGATTACACGCGTCGCCTGCAAACGGCAAACGCGTCGGGAAGACGCACTTGGGATATTGCTCGCTGCTCGATTCCCGAGAAAAGAAATGGCTGCTTTCCTTTTGGCGAACCTTTTGAAAGTTCCGATTTAGGCGCAAAAAACTATTCTCGCTCTGGTCGGCCGTCACTTCACACCGGTGCATTAGAATGATTAGCTGAGTGTTTTTTGGCCGCGTAAGGGTCAGCCGAACCTCCTGAAGAACTTCGCTTAAGGACCGCCATTTCAGTCGTCCTTTAATGGAAAATTTGAGAGCTTAAACAAAGTTACGTGATTAAGTAGGCCGAGTATGAAGCACACTTAGCGCGAACACTTACGTTCCGCATTCAGTGGCTCTAAAGCCGTTTCAGATTTCAGCGCTTTCAACAATAAACTAAACGCATATTTGGTAGTTTCTGGCATAATCCGCGACTCAAATTTGAAACAATTGTTAAAAAGAAGTTAATCCGCTTTGTTTTTACGTTGTTTTTATGATGCTGGTGGAGAGCACCGGGTTTTGGTATACCCCTTTCAACAGAACTTTCGCGGAGGTTGCGTGGAAACGCAGGCAGTGTTTGGAGATGCTAAAACAGACGGGAGAAGACAACTGCGCGTGGAGATATAGTTGGAAGCTGTCGCTTAGCCGGAGTACCTGCTAATTCGGTTCCGGAGCCTAAGAGCTGCGGCGGTCCGCTTTCCTAGATTAAAGCCAAATGTAAAATGGTCGAACTCTGCGAAAGCGAGACGCACAGCGTAATTTGTCGGTCTTTAGGAGTGGTTTCTAATACTTTTTGCATGTGTATCGGTTCCAACAAAAGAGAAAAAAGCGAATAGAGACGAAAAGGACTCGTTAATGCCAGGCGACGACTACCAAAGCGCTATAAATATAAAATGAACGGAAAGTAGTAGAATCTAAACAAACAAATAATTCGCTGTTAACGACCATGTAGGATAGGCGCCGAGGTGAACAACTTGCGTCGCTGGCCAAAACAATAAAGCGCTTGAACCAATCAGTAAATGCGTCCTGGTGTCGCAATACTCCCAGCTTACTTTTGTGGAAGCGCCTGGAAACTGAAGTCAGGGTAGATGGGAACGACGACGGCCGGTCCAGGGACCAGGGAAACGCACATGCTAACGAATCAACTTATGTACATGCACTTTGAAAAGAGAAACTCGCGACTCTCGCCTCCGACGGTGGCTTCAGCCCATCGTCCACAAATCGAATTACCGGTTGAAAAGTAAATTCTCAGGTGAAAGACTTTCAATCACAGGAATTCGACGTTTTTCGCTAGTCGTGCGAGAGAAAGTGAGCGGAAAACCGAGGAATATTCACGTTTGTCAATGTAAACATTTGAAATATTTAAGACAAGACAAATGTAAAACGCATATGATTATGGAAATCCTGATGAGGGGTCTGCGGCATCTTGCTTCCTTGCGCGGAACATGCCGAACGCGTGTTTGTCGACTTGAAAGTGGGGAGAATGACTTTATGACGCCCGGCACAATTGTCGGATGGTCTCGAAGGAGCAGTAAACTTGATGATATTTGAACTTTTGAGGCGGCGAGGCTTGCGCAAAAAGTCAAATCCATCTACCACGCGCGCTCTGGATAACCGCTGAGGTCATTACAAAGGGCTCAGCGTGGACGACACTTCTATGACATCTTATTTCCGCGTGGACACCGAACCCCGGCGGCCGAAAGTTTTGTTTTCACGACGGTCATGATTCAAAACTGGCATCAGTCATTGCGTATCAGACGGACTGGACGTATTTGTGCATGCAAAGAGTGACCCTTTGTCCCCACACCTTCCTGCCTCTGCATCTGCTGCCGCTCGGAACCTTTCTTTCATGGACGTTCGACAAGAAAAACACTCACCGCAAGTAGATCCAGAGGTGGTCACTCCACTACTTTTGCATCGTTTGCTCTCAGAGTCTGAAAACAAACACGCGAATAGGGCAGATCGAAAGGTGCCAACGCACGGAACACGCACTCGAAGACATTCCACACAAGCGTTTTCAAAAGCACTCGCAAGCAGTATAATTTGGACGTCAATTTGTCACCGTTATACCAACTGGAATAAATCACCAACTTATGATGCGGTAAATTTCGGCGCCCGCCAGCGCATTTCCTCTTTTGAACGACCAAGCAAACGCGAATTTTGTTTTGGGAGAAGCGAGGTCGGCCCGAGTGAAAACGAGTGTTTAGCAGAAATAGATTAGAAAAAGATAAAATCGACGATAAGGTAGAGTTAATGAACCTACTCGCACCATATGCAAGCCTGGCCGCAAGTAGGCGTCTTTCCGGACGTAAGACGGAGTGGCGACCGAAGAAGACAATTTGGTTGCGTCAATTGTAAAAAAGCGAATGATAAATGGGATCAGAATAGATTGGATATTCCCCGTTTGACGACTCGCAGATAGTTATTACAATTAAAATTTAAGATGGAGCTCGTTATTTTCCCATCGCGAAAAAGTCTGCAGGAGCAAAGCGCCATCTGTCAGAGAGTGCCCAGCCGACTCCTTTGAGCCGTTCAGAGACCACTTGCACAGTACTGTGTGTCTGGCTCCAGTGCGGCTTCGCCGAAAGTATTCCTGAAAACAACGCAACTTTTGAAACTCTTCAAAGGGGCCTCTCAGAACGAACGGCGAGTCCGAGGAACGCGTGAGGAGACAGGAGGAAGATAAGATGTGGGGAATATTGGGAAGGGTAAAGTGAGTAGATGGGCCATTCGCCGAGCGATCCGTTCCTAAACCATCACGACGGCTCTTCGACTATAACTCAATTGTTGCAAGGAGTGTCTATTGCAAATGGAACCAATTTGGCAAAACTGCATTTGGGCGTCAGCTTCGACGCTTCTACCGTATCGAGTCCATTATTTCTGCAACACAGTTATATAAATTGCATCAATTTGCTTAAATCCCCAATGCGAGCCGTTTCAGAGGCTTCATATAAAGACCACTCCTTCGTCATAATCAAACCTGGGCGCGAACCGCATCGATATGGCTTCTTTGATCCTCCAGATATTGGCCATAAATCAGCTGGCTCCAGGCGCGAACTTAATTAAGCGCACAATCTACTCCGGCATCAATCACTTATCGCATTAAACCACTCCTGGCCAAACCGCTAGCAACCTCCAGCGCTTTCCAAATTGAAATGCCAACATGTGCTCGAAGTTAAGACGTTAAATCGAGTAATGTTCAGATACAATTATGAAAAAGAACTCGCCAATTACAAGGAAATTCTAAACGCGTGTGTGCAGCCTGAAAGGATTGTATAGTCCTCGGGAGTAGCCAGAGGTGCTTGGCTGACAGGATCAAATTTCATCAAGAAGAGTCAAATAGCGTCTTGTGGTTACGGACAATGCCCTTAGGATGCCGGCGAAGAAGATGTCGTTCTTAATGAGTTGTTAATAGCATGTCCAAATTGAGTCCACCAAATGGAAGGACGCGCAAGACACCCGATCTCTAATGTACATGCGGATTCGGCGCTCGATCTTGGGAGATTTTCTACAAATTACTAGTTTTTCAATCGGACAGTGGATAAAAAGGGACAACTGATCACGTTACCCACTCCAGAAAGTCGTTTATTAGGAATCAATTTCCCCGGGGAACGTACTCCGTCGTCGTTCAAAAGTTTAAAAACACTCATAGATTACAAGAACTTTACTTCTTCGCTAATCAAAGATCCTCGCGAAGGAAGGTCTTACGACGCCTCCCCTTTCTGCACAAATGGAATCTTGCACTGCACCTCTTCATCGAAGCCGAAAATATGAAAAGCGGTATTTAAAAGCAGTTTCGCGGATAAGAAATGCTGACACGGTCGTAAAATTGCCACATCATGGTCTGCGCGGCGGCCCACTAATCGAATGTACATGTAGATGGCCATTTGGTCGCGGAGATTATAAGCAAGATGACATGTATTATGGAATGGGCCACGAACTAAAGAGTCAAAATTAATGGCACTACGAAAATGTCTGTGTACTGCCAAACCTCGGCTTTCGGAGACCCTCAGAAGTGCGCCACCGCTGCTTTTGCCAGAGTTGTTTGCAAACGAGGAGGATAAGCTGTTTCAGCTTAAAAACAAGCAGTTGGAGTTGCACCTTCTCCAACGCTAAAGAACTATTCGTGTAGACAGACAGGCGTGTCCAAAATAAACACTAAACACTTTTGTTTTTCAAATTTCGTTGTCGACTTTTTGTGCTTTCAACAAGTGGACGATGTCTAAGATTTTTGAAATTTCAATTTTTATGTAATTTAAAACAGAACTAATATTTGTTCGCCTACTCAGTCCCCTCTGTCACGAAACAAATAAAGCAAACAGTAAATTAATAAGACAAGTAAAGAAATCGATTAATTTTACTTAGTCCGAAAATTTGTTGTACGACCGCCAGTTCCGCCAGAATAGGACTGTCAGTCGGCCTTGCCAGCTCATCGAATCTTCGTTATACGACGTCTTCCGGCAAACTGACTTTATCGCTGGAATATTGCATAACCGATTCGAGTCCTTCTGCTTATCTAATAATGAAAATGAAGCCTTACGGTCCATTGAAACCTTTTGGTGTTGCACCAATGATGCCATCAAATATTCACTTCCTCACATTGCTCACGGATTTGTTCGGATTAAGTGGAACTAGACTAGACTTAACGAAACAAGAGAAACTCGCAGTAGTACACACATTCTAGGTCTGCATAATTGCATTTGGCTGACAATTCCAAGTCCATTTTGCTCGGAACCTCCTTTATTGTGCAGCGGCCAACAATGGGCGATTGGAAGGTGCATTGTGCCGCTTCAATTCAAGCAGTCTTTTCCTTTTACCTCCAGGTTTATTTTGTAAACTTGCTTTAGAACATCGACGCAAATAAATCTTTTGAGTGCTGTCCATCTTTCCATGTGGATGTATTTGTACCACTCACATGTGTCCAGTGTTTCAAAACGCTTTGTTGTGGGAGCATTTGCACTGAAAGATGCATTTTCTTATCCGGCCGTTATGATGTACGGTTATTCTGTTCGACCGCTAGCTTCAGACGTCTCCTATGACGTAGTTCGCATCGGCGCCGGCTACAGGCGTGGTTTCGTTCACAACGCGCCGAGGCGAAATGGGAAACCAACGACATTGCCGGAGGCCCGTGAACCGACAAGACAGTACGGCGATCGAAGAGACTTCGCAGAAATCCGTCGAAATGCGGCAGTTTCCGCGAGCATCGAAAGCTCGTAGGTGGAAAACGGCGAAGAAAAAATTTTACACACTATAAGAGAGAGGAATAAGAGGACGGATCGAAAACAGCAAATGGCTGCCGCTCGTGTTCCCCTCCGCAGGCTGCTGCTCTCCCTCTTCTCCGGCCCGAGGCGCAGTTGTTTTCATTACCAAAGCCCTCTTCGCGTTGTTGTGTGTACAGAAATCACTCAAACGAGAGTCGATGATTGGTCCATCGGCTGGAAGAAACAAGCATTCTTCGATGATCGAGGCCCAGAGTGTTCGGCGAAGGAGAGCGCTTAGAGAGAGATTGCTACGGTGGTTCGGCACACGGGCGCAAACCGCAAATTAATCAAAAAGCAAAAGTTGTTTGCTTAAATCCTCCGAGAAAACTTTTGGCAACATCGAATGCGTGTTTTGATGCAAATTCCACATCGCTCAAAATCGAGCTTCAAAATCGTTCTTTCAGAAAGTCGAAATGGAAAACGAAAATCTCCGTTTTGGGGGACCCCAGAGTGAAGATGAGTCGGTATGAGACCGTCCTGTATTTCGCTGTTTTACCTTATTTTTCCTTTTTAGGAAGCCCAGCGCAAGGCCGAGGAACGCGAACGCAAGAAGGCCGAGGTGCGCAAGCGTCTCGAGGAGGCCGGAAGCAAGAAGAAGTCGAAGAAGGGATTTCTCACCCCCGAACGCAAGAAGAAGCTCCGCGTATGAGTTCCTTCTGAAACCCGTTACAGGAATCTTTCCTTTTTAGAAGCTCCTGATGTCCAAGGCCGCCGAAGATCTTAAGCAACAGCAGCTCCTGAAGGAACAGGAACGCCAGAAGGTCCTTTCCCAGCGTATTGTTCCCGTGCCTGAGTTGGACACCATCGACGACCATGGTTTGGCACATCAGCAGAACCTATCACCCAATTTTCTTATTCAGGGAAGCTCGAGTCCATCTACAACGAAATGTTCAACCGTCTTTGCAAGCTTGAGGAGGAGAAGTACGATATCAACCAGGTTGTGCTGCAGAAGGACCAGGAAGTCAGTGTACTTTGACGTCGAGCATCGCAGTTAATCGACTTTTTTTAGATCAACGAGCTCACCATCGCCGTTAACGACCTGCGCGGGAAATTGTTAGTTTTCGAGCCTCAAACAGCAAGCTCAATGTAACCGTTTCAGCGTCAAGCCCACTCTTCGCAAGGTGTCGAAGTACGACAACCGTTTCAAGAAAATGGCCGAGCAGTCCGCCGACAAGCAGGACTTCCGCGCCAACCTGAAGATCGTCAAGAAGGAGAACGCCCTCGAGAAGCTGGCCATCGTGCAGGTGGGAATGGAAGGTTGATAAGAGTTGTATTCATTGGAATTGTTCAGAAGGAGAAGGAGAAGCCTGACTGGTCGAAGAAGAACCGCGAAGAGAACGAGGAGAAGCGCGAGGACGAAGAGAAGCCTGAAGAAGAAACCGTCGAGAAGGAGGAAGCTGACCAGGCTGTCCCTGAAGAAGGCGAAGAGGAAGGTGGGAAAACAAGTGGAAGTGTTATGGAAAACAATAATACGATTGTTTAGGCGAATTCGAGAGTGAAGGCGAAGAAGAGGAGGAGGAGGAAGAGGAGGAATAAGCCGAGTTTGGTTATGTTCGCTTTTGGATTTGAATGCTTGTCGAATAAATGAAAGTACAGTTTCAAGTTTTTTGGGTGCGTGGGCACAGACGGCGAAACGCCGAGGAACGGACAAGCGAGATAAACGAACAACTGTGTGTAAAGACGCTTTCCAACGAGCGAACATGATCAGAGCGCTGGAAAAAACAACAACTGGAAGAAGCCTCTTCCACACAATTAGCCGATCCGCGGGTCCGTAGGTGGGACCTAGCTTTTTACACTCCGGCAGCAGGCATCAAAACAGCCAGCGCTGGATGAAAGATATCAGTCTGTTGATATATTCAGACTCTATCACGTCGACTCGGCACTTCGATTCTTTTGTTTCCGATCCTCTCTGTACGTCTCAGTTTCCTTTTTGTCTGCCACATATGGTCGGACTTCTGCACCTCATAATGTCATATTTCCACGACAACGCATTTCTGTTTTGCTTTTTGCAGCCTGTAGTTCAAAAACAACGGACGATATCTTCAAAATTTCAATTATGCAAATACCGACTGTCTTCATTGATACTTTCAGTGTCTTACTTCACAATATTGCTCAGTTCGGCGCTTTTTGTGGTCAAATCCAGTCTTGTTTGATCACATCTTTCTGCTTTGTCGCGTTCAAATTTGTCGAAAATGTCGGTGGTCTTCAATTTGACAACATCTCGGAATGGTTGAGTCGCCCAGATGTTCGGCTTTGTTGCCGTTACAACGTTTCTCATTGCGGCGTAGGAGTATCTTAAAATATCCGACCCTCTCGGTTGGATGCTCGACTTGAACCACAGGTCACAGGATCGCGTGCGGCGGCTTATCATATATCCCCGGCAGCCATCGGATCTGCAGCGTTGTTTATCGACTCGTGTCTTTCTCCGTCGTCCTGGCAGCCTCTTTGCTGCCACCGCTAACGTTCAATCATGAATCGACTTTTCAGAGCATGGATCATTATTCCACATTGCCCGAAAACGACGAGTTCCGCTACGGCGGCCCTCAGGGCGAGGATGACGACTCGGTAAGGACCTGTGTTCTTGAACACCCTTAATTTGAATTTAGGAAGCTCAGCGCAAGGCCGAGGAACGCGAACGCAAGAAGGCCGAGGTGCGCAAGCGTCTCGAGGAGGCCGGGAGCAAGAAGAAGGCGAAGAAGGGATTTCTCACCCCCGATCGCAAGAAGAAGCTCCGTGTAGGTTCCGTGAGATTTGAATAGTTCACCCGGACCTATTCCAGAAACTCCTTATGATGAAAGCCGCCGAAGACCTTAAGCAGCAGCAACTGCTGAAGGAACAAGAGCGCCAGAAGGTTCTTGCGCAGCGCACAATCGCTCTGCCCGGAATCGACACCATCGACGACAAGGGTAGGCAAACCGTGTGACCATGAGCTAATTTATTTAACTTTAGGAAAACTCGAACAGATCTTCAATGAAATGTTCTCGCGTCTGTGCCAGTTGGAGGAGGAAAAGTACGACATCAACCAGAGCGTCCTTTCAAAGGACCGAGAGGTTGGTCGGCCTGCCTCGCAATCTTCTTACCTTTTTCGTTTAGATCAACGAGCTCACCATCGCCGTCAATGACCTTCGTGGCAAATTGTTAATTTTTACGCTTGCTCCCATGCTCTTACAGTATCCCATTTCAGTGTCAAGCCCGCTTTGAAGAAAGTTTCCAAGTACGACAACAAATTTAAGAAGATGGCTGAGACGAAGAAGGAGGACAAGCAGGACTTCCGCGCCAACCTGAAGATAGTAAAGAAGGAGAACGCCCTCGAGAAGCTGGCCAATAAGGTAGACTCTTCCGCATTTGCCGTTATAGCTGGCTTTCTTTAGAAGAAGTCCGACAAGCCCGATTGGTCGAAGAAGGGAGGCGAAGCGCCCAAGGCCGAAGACACCAAGGCTGAGGAAACTCCCGCCGAGGAGCCACCAGCCGAAGAAGTCGTCGAGGAGGAAGAAGGTAGCCAGTAATTCTGTTTCAATGTTTCATTTTATGTTCTAGGCGGAGAAGAAGAGGAAGAAGAGGAGTAAGCCTACGCGCCGCCGATTTGCCGATTTTTCGCTATGTATTTCAATAACGACGTGTATTCACTGCAATAAAAGTTTTGCCCGAGCTTTCTGGAATTGGACATGGACAGGAACGCTCATTCCCTTTACAGGCTTATGGTGAAAAACAATTGATCGAATTATCGCGTTAGAGACCGTGAACCGAAAATTGCATTAGCCTTCGCTAGGCTGAAATTAACAATTCGTCGATCTTGGAAAGCGTTTCAAGCATTTTACACCTGTTCCCCGTCAATCTATGTCACTTCAGAGCTTTCGCATTCAAAGAAACGCAATGTTGGGCATCCAGCGCGAGAGAATCTATCCTATAACGTCTAATTGCCCGTTTTCTCTCTCGCCAGGTTCAGTAGGTTGCCCACGCGAATTTCTTTTTTGCCCTTAAGCCTGAACAAAAAAACCTATAATTTTGAACGGCGACTCCATTTTTTTGTGAGAGCATTCGAAGTTGCAAGTTTTGCGAACCTGCCTTTACCAGTCTTCAAGCGCGAAGAGGTTGACGGAAATGCTTCGTTTGTACCTGCGAGCTCTTAAAATGAAAAAAAAATTAAGGAAAAACCTGCGAAAATGTGTTCAAGCGGGGACTCCTCGAAACTCGGAGGTGGAAGTCGGCTTTCTCTAGCGAGCGACGTCAGAATTCTTTACATTGTCCGACTTCACATCGCACTCTGAGAGAACAGCGGTAGCCGCTCCTTGAATAGAGCTGGGAACTGGCTCCGAGATGGTTGTCCAGGCAACGTTGCTCATTGCGCTTCGCCTCAATTTGTGCATATCCCCAATAATTCAGCGTCGGTTCTTTCGGTGCTTTCGGAGCTTGCGCCGGCCGGCTTTATTCTAGTGCCCCAGACTTTTAGGAGTCAAGCCAATCTTGTTGGTGCCCAATATGAGTTACACGGACAACGCCACCGTCATTCGTTCAAACTCGCGCACTCTTGCATGGACGAGAACTGCAGAACGTGCCCGCAAACAAGAATTCCGTCTTCCGATACAGAATTACGTTGGGGGCCAACGCCTCCTTAAGCACGTGCTTCACCTTAATGTCCTAAATGAGCTTGCTGCATTGTTATTCTTCTTCTATAGAGCCTTTCAGCCCCACACGCCCAGGTCTCCGTAATTCCCATTATTTTCGATTCTCTAAAACTTTATACAACATGTAAACACGTATTTCGACAATCAAAGCTGTTATTTTCTAAAGCATCTAACTTGTCTTGCTCTCCGCTGGTTGGGTTTCGTCACAGGCTTAAACGTATGGATTAAAGTGTTTTTCAGGTGGCTGCCACAAGATTACCAGTTAGCTCTCAATCTGTGAAACGGTTAAAATGATGGGCAGCTGCGCGTCGTGCATGAGAGTGATCCTCGATGCTGAGGCAGATGTTAAAATCCACGGTAAGTCGCCTTCCAAGCGCGATGTTTGACACGTTTACCCGAATTAACCGCACCTTCTGCTTAAGTAATAGAACCAACGACTATTGTGGCACCCGAGCAGTCGGTAGCTCAGCCGCCGCTGACGCCTCCACGGCCAGGTCCTCTACTCCAGGTACCGCCATCTTCCTCGTTGAGAATACAAAATCAGAACGGCGGTCGGAACTCGCCGGCACATCAATCCTGAGAGTCTCAAGCAACACTACATAATGGCAGACCTTAAAATGCACTTTGAAGCTACAAAACTTTATCTGCGATTACTCGGCACCATCAATAAAATTGATCACAATGTGAATGTTTGTATAGCAGAGTTCCGTTTGTTGTCGTACCTGTTCCAAGAGTCATAAAATGTACAGGTTTCACCCTCTTATCACATCGGTCCAAGGCGAATCGAAGCTTTCGTCGCTTTCCACTGATATAATTTTGTTCGACGTGTCCATCGATCGTGCTTTAACGACTCCAGAAATACCTTTGATTCTTGTCATCTACCGCTCCGGGCTCGTTTCCTCTCTTCAACGATTAGATAAGCTTTCAGTGCCTCAGTCCGCCGGTCACGGCCATGTTGCTCACGTAATATTCATGCGTCACCAATGAGGTTTACATCGATTCCGTTTTCAATGGGCTTTAATTTTAGATGCACTCTGATGAGCCCTCTTCGTCGCCGAACCCGCAGTGCTTCCCGCAGATCATCACCTCAAAGGAGCTCATCAAGCGATATATAGGAACTCTATCAAAAAAGGAAATAATTCTACTCTTGCAACCCGTGAAAGATGGACTCCTCACCGAGGACACAGTCCTTCACCTAAATACTATGTAGCCATTTTTCGGGAGTTCGGGAATCACACTAATTGTTTAGAAACTTTTCCGTAGACCATATGATAATCCCGCTCAAAGTGAGCGACCTCCTGGAAGAGCTCGGAGCCTACTGGCAGAGATGGATGCACTCAGGTGACCCCACCAAGACTCATTTCGTAATACCGTAGTCTTTTGCAGCGACGAGTGTCGGCATGGATCCCCGCGGTTCCGTCCACTACTTGCATGCGAACGCCTTCCACAACGTCGAAATGCCCGCTTCGGACTACGTGACTGAATATATTCATGGCCTAACGAAACGGCAGAAAAGAGCAGTTGTGACATGTGCCAAAGACGGTCTTCTCACCGACGAGTCCTTCTTGAATGTGTCCAAATTTACGGGACCGGATCGGATGCAGGTTGTGAAGTACGTTCAAAGCGATAGGGCTCGTTAACCGCTTTTCGCGTTGTTAGGTCTCGATGAAGAAGGTGGTGAACATTATCTCCCACGAAGAAAGAATGAATGCCCTCAAACTCCGTCAGCGTCATTGGTTTGTGAGGTTTTTGCTAACTGCACACTACTCATCAGGCAACTTCGAAGCTGCACAGCGAGCCGGTATGTAAGTGAGCCTGTATGCAGACTTATCTGAGGAATTAGATCTGAATGTTCGCTCCCTTCAAGCCGGACGCCAGCGCATGTCCCTTTGGTATACGGTACTCTTTGCTGTCATGACTCTGGGAACCTTCGCCTCGCACGTGTGGTCGAATATAACCAATTTTATGGACATGCAGGCTCAGCTTCGCATAACAGGCCTTATTCTCGCACTTTCCAGGTACCCAAGTGCATCTTTCTCAGCTGTTAATTAACTTTTAGTGCTGGAATCGGAGCTCTGATGTATCTGGTCTTTTACATGATCGGATTCCTTTTTTGCTGCGAAAACAGTTTCTCGCTGAAAGGACTGAATGCGGAAGACCAGAGCGAAGGCGGCAGCAGAGTATACCGTCACTTCAGGTAACTGTCATGCCTTACACCAACGCTTCAAATCGGGTTTAAGTGAGTTGTACTACTACGAGTACCGTATCTACGCAACGAAAATTCTGCAGTTCATTCTGCTGTGGTACACGATGCTCCTTTCCGTGTACGCTCACACAAACGACTTGAACATTTACCCAGCCCTTTGCTGCGTTCTGACGAACGGCTTCGGATTGATGCTGTTTTCGCGAATTGCCCATTTTTTCCATGCTTGCCGCAAAAGCGAAGACAGAAAAACAATAATTGCTCGTTAAAGCGAAATGTCAAATGCGGATTCAATTCTTGTCTTATTTGTATAATAAACGAATACAAGCCGCAGGTGTTTCCACCGCCATACAAACTGTGACAGCACAACCGTTGTTTACTCTCAGATGTTGAACAGTCCCGAGCCTTTGATCTTGGGAAGAATGGGAAGCCTCTGGAATCTCTTCGAGTTTTCTATAATCGCCAATATAAGGGGTGACAAACGCGAACGTCTACAAATTCAGGGCTTTCGAAACTAAAACAATTTAGAGCAGGCTTTCTTTTTTTGGTTGCTTGGCCGTACATAAGTCTGTGAATACCGATATTTTACCTTGTAGCTAATTTATGCTTGTCTTTTGTCTTGAACCAATCCTCGGGAATTAGTTTTGTTTTGACGGCAAATTCTTCTTGGAGTCAATTGCTATTTTCCCGTTAATTAAGTATTAAGTACCACCTTTTAAGTAAATGTTATTGTCCACACCCGTTAAAGGCCCAGGGATGAATCGGCGCAGAAGCAGATGCATTTGTGTCCCCTGCTGCTTGTTGGACCCTTGCAGAAGCAGCTTCCTCCAAAGCTTGCAATCGCGAATAATATAATAAAATAAGATAAAAAAGAATAAGTCGCAAAATGGAGGGAATTCGAGCGATTGCCCGCTTTACCTTCTGGTGCTTCTCTACTTACCCGCTTTATTTGTTAAAGAGGTCTTCTTTCGCTTACTCTTTCTCTCGAACTGTGGCTTGATCAGGGTTGCTTGCGAGCAGGCAAGTTCAGATCGCGCAAAATCTTTACTGCTGTCGCTGCCTGTCAGCGTGTGAAATCGACCAGCTTTTGCCATTATGCATTTGCTTGTGCTGAACAAACAGTAGAAAGAACTCCAGTTGCAACCGAGAGTCATCGTGTCATTCGGGGTGACATTCGTCTCTTTCCTCATAGGCAACAAATGGTCACGTCTGAACACCTTCGGGAAACCGACCACATCCAAATTTCTCATAAACAGCTCTGTTTCGTTGTTCAAACGCGTGTCTCATAGTACACTGGAAACAGTCGATACGTTCGGAGGTCCTCAAAAAGTTGGGATGGACTAGTTTCTCGTCCGAAGTTTTGGGAAAGCCGTTGGATACCCACGACTTATGTTACATCCACGTCACTGCGGTTGTTCGTCGTGTGTGTGTGTATTTCCGCTGGTCCTCCCGCTTGCCCTTCACACCGTTTTTTCAGTTTCCGCGCACTTCATTGACGGACGCAAAGAATTCGCGGAGATGCCAACTTTGGGCGCGAAGAAGTGAACGAGAGTGACGTACCCAGGTAAGCACGCAATTCAATCCACCCTCACTTGTTCCTGTGTCTTGTTTGCCTTTCTGGAATGTCCCCAATTCAGCTTCGATGTCCTGGGGTTGTACTGATCAAGCGTTGCAAATGTTCCGTGGACCGTTTTGGAGTGTCTAGGTGTGCTTCCGCGACCAGAGGACTTAGGCCGTGGTTCTCATCACCACTCAGGCGTGTAAAAAAAGAAAGGTAAAAACAAAAAAAGTAAAAACAGAAACTTGAAGAAATGACTTTTGCTCTTTTTCGCAATTGAAATTCACCAAACAAAATGCATATTTTGACTGAAAACAAGGATTACATGGCAGACCAATCGCAAACAACTATGAAACGTGCCTTCAGTTAGGCACCGCCACTCTTCCCACAGATTTCATTAATCTGGAAAGACTTCGGACTTGCTCGACCATGCATTCAGCTGCACGCATGGATTTGGCCGTCAGACTCATTGTTTTCCACGTTGTCCAAAGTTTAGATCCACTTCGCGCGGCTCACTTTTCATTCTTTTTGTTTGCTAAAATTTTTATCGCTATTTTCTTTTTTTCCTCATTTCCGAGGTTTACTTCAGCAACCACCAATCCATATTATGTGCTGAGTGGGGGCACTTCCAAAGGCGTAGTGGATGTCAACAGTCGTCGCCTGTTGCCACCAGCTCACTTTTCTCAACTTTGTGAATTGATGTTTGCTCAGACGTTTCACCGTATTTTACCTCCTTGAGCCAGGGGAGTTGCACGCTGTCATTAATTGCTGGGTGGCCGTAAAAACAGCGCGGCTTGCCCTTCCGCATGCTCCCGGAAACCACGCTCTTTTCTTGTTTCACACATATCATCATAAATTAGCCGCTTGAATTCCTTAAGTGAACGAGAAAAAGACTCTGGAGACTCCGGCATCAAATGTATTTAACGTCTTGGCGGTGGTCTCATCAGTTTACCGTTTCGCCGTAATTGGCAGAAGGGAAATTCTCACTACGATGTGTTTTGGAATTCCCGAAATTCAAGAGGCCTCCCACCCACGTCCTGATAACCAGGAATCAATCGGTGACCGTGCGATGAAAGCTGATTTGAGTACTTAAGTTCTGCAGTGTTCGCACTCCAACTGCTTATTGGCAGTCGACGCGTCAAGTAGCACTTTAGTTGTCATGTCTGCGACAAAGTGGGCGACAATGTGCCTTTGGTCGTGAGTTTTGGGCTTTAAACGTTTTGCAACGAATAGTCTTAATGTTTTTTTTAAATAGTCAAGCAATTTTGGCTTGCGGCCACAACGTGTAACTTGTTTTTGTGGTTTTAAATGCCAAAAAGGGGCAGACTACGTCGCCACCGTCGAGGGCCGGCGAATGACACATGTAACTCAATTATACCGAGAAGCCGGCGTCCGCGGACTGTTTCAATTATTATTCCCGACTTGTACGCGCGTTCGCGCCTGCGACAAACATCAATCTTATTCATTTTCTTAGGAAAAGCCTTTGTTTTGCATACAAATATTATTGGGAAGTAGCTAAGGTTGTGCGAGTTTCGGCTGGAAAATTGTGACATAGCTGGGAATAATCGCGCTACCGTATTCCCCAGTACATGAGAATAGGTTCTCAATTAATGTCCCTGACGCGGCTACCGTTAAGAGAGACTCTTTAAAGTACAAGGTGCCGTCCTGCGTTCCGCCCACTACATGCTTATCCATCACCTTCCACAAACAATCTAGTATTGGGAAATTCGACGGCTCGAGTCTCGAGGGTTGGAAACTGTTAAAGTACAAAATCGCTTCCGCACCATCGGCGCTTCGCGAATGATCGCAACGCCTTTTGTCTCTCCCGCGAGAATACGCTTGTTACTTCGCGGCAAAGTTTCCCGCCTGTCGTGTTTAGACATTTCTTTACTCATTCTTTAGTCTATGTCCCCAGTGGAACGAGGTCTTGGAGAGCCGAGACTGCGACTCTTCTACAGTGGGTGAAGGAAGGAAAACTCTTTCTCTGATCCAAGAGCCGGTATGGCACTCAACGAGAGCATCTACGAATATTACGACGAATACGAGGAAAACGAGCACTACCGGTTGAAGGTTAGTTTTTGAACTTGAATTATATATGTTGTCCCCTGGCGACTGTCCTTATCTTTTGAAAAGAGGAACTCAAGCTTGAGGGTTTCTTTCAAACAATGATCATGAAAACGCACGTGATTTGTAACCATAGTTTGCATGACAGCTGTTTCCGCGCCTGCTAATGAAACCCTTTAGGCGAAAATTGGGGGAAATATCGCTTGGGTCATAGCATCGATCGTCGGAATTCCCTGCAACCTGCTGGTCATTGTTCTGATTTGTCGGTGGGTTTCAAGACGTTAAGCTAAAACAATTTTTGCGAGTTCAGGGATCGGACGGTATCGAACATAGTTATAATAAACCTCGCAATCGCCGACTTTTTGTTCTTGTGTGGAACCCCGTTAGTCGTGGTTCAGTCGATAAAAAACGAATGGATTTTCGGGGAGCTGGTATGCAAGGCATTCCTGAGCATAAATGGAGTAAGTTCATATTTATTCCAAACGCAGAAAACTAAAATTCTTGTAGATAAACCAATTTGCCAGCTCACTGTTTATGGGAGTTTTGGCTCTTGACCGGTATTTAGCCGTTTGTCACGCCGTAGGGTCGACCGCTTACCGCACTGTACGGTCAGCAGTAATCTTATGCGCCATCGCGTGGATTGTAGTCATCATAGAAATGATTCCAATGATGATGCATTCGGAACTGAAGCCCATACGATTCTCAGGTAAGATCAGGTTATCCCGAGAACAGGTGTTACCTTGAGACGTTCAGGACAAGACGAGAATACGGTTATCATGAAGTGCATAATGCACTGGGAGGACAACGCGGACGGGTCTCCTGCAAAGGAAAGTTTCTTCACTCGTCGCGTCTTCACGGCTTACTGCTTCTTCCTGACCTACACACTCCCCATGGGCGGCATCTTCTACTGTTATGGGCGCATCATAGTTCAGATGTGGGGCCACCACGGGCACCTCTTCAAGCACGTCAGTGCCCGAAAACGGCGAACGCAGAAAAAGGTCACCATGATGAGTGTGGCAATAATGCTTCTTTACACCATCTGCTGGATGCCCTTTTGGTTGGTTCAGTGGGCCATAGACACGGAGGCACATTGGACGGAGAACGTCCAAGCGCTTGTCACCGTCTCATACATTGCATATGCACTACAGTACATCAACTCAGCGATCAATCCGCTCTTTTACATATTTCTTACAGACACCTCGCGGGAAAAGGTAACGAAAAAGGTCAAGGGTTCCTAAACAGTTTTCTTGTCAGCTGTGCGGCCCGAGAAAAAAGCGGAAGCGAGAACGCCAGCGACCGCAAGCATACTTGCATCTCGAATTGGACGCCATTCCGCCTGCTACTCAGAATCCTCTCACGGCAGAAGATTTCAACCGACTCAAAATCCCAGAACGCATCGAGGAAGAGCAGTGCTACCTGTGAACTCAACAACACGTGTAAAACCGATGGTCTCAGACGCGAATGTGCCTTTAAAACACAATCGAACACTGAATTTTATATAGCGCAATAAAATGGTTTTTTGAAATGTCCGCACAATTAAGCACTGCTGGCACGCGGGTGATTCCGTACAAACCGGGCTCAAATATTTGAGTTCAACGGCAGCACAATTCGTTTTTGGTCTTCGCTCGCAAATTCCTTGGCGAACTTTTCCACGTATGTGCAGGTGGGAAGAACCTTCAAATCATTTTCACGCGCATATCTGAAAGCCTCCTGAAGCAGTCGTCTGAGAACAACTAAGCGGGTACATCATACATTCACAAGAACCTTGGCAACTCCTTTTCCTTGGTGTTCGACTGGCACTTCCGTGTGGAAGATATCCATAACATTGTTGGGCAATTTCCGGTACTGGAGAATGCTGCGTGACTGGTCTGGGACGGCGATTACAAAAGATTACATCGGCCTTTGCTCACCTTCCGTGCTCATTCTGATGAAAAACTCCATAGCTCTCTTGCTGTGTTCCACGCGGAGTGGCATCGCTGGCATGGGATCTCCAGCCAAGGGGAGAAGAAACTGATGAAGCAAGAAGAAAGAAGCAGTTCGAGACGGTTTTGCATACGAAGGCGGCGGGAGGTTATCTGTCTCGCAGCAGGAAATTCTTTCCAGGACCGCTCGTCGACACAGCGCTGGTTAAGTCCACTTCCACAAGGAGACTTTTGAATGGTTTGGACAAGAGGACGTGGAAGTGTTTGTCGGAACGAAAGAGAAAGCAGTTGCGTTCCCCAACTCAAAAGCTAAAAATGGAAAATGAACAAAAAATAATATTCTGATTCTCTGTACAACGTTTTCTTTACTTCGTTCTTGCTGAACCGGCATATCAAATGAAACAACGTTTTTTCGGAATGCACAGCGAAATTCCGTCATGCGCGCTTTATTTTTGTTTCACAACTCAGTGGGGAAGGAAAGCAATGATTTTATTTATGTTCGATGTCTGCGTTTTATAAAAACTCCGCAGATCAAGAGCTCCGGTGAAAATGCGAATTTTAGAGTCTCCCCTCAAAGGTTCCCCTTACTTTCAGACTCAGGAAATATCTCGGTTCTAAGTATTCGTAACCCAGCAACGCTGTCTTGAACTTTGGGCACTCTCCTAGTCGATGAAGAATCACGAGCTCCACATTGTTTGGTTCATTTTTTAGTTTGATCAGTACAACCAAGAGGAGTTGAGAACCCATTTCAAGGGACACTCTTGAAGTTCTTTACTAGGGTGCAGATTAATTTTACATCAAGGTGTCGTCGTCCTTAATCGCTAAAATAAACACGAATTCAGACTGATTTTTATGTGCTTTTCGCGCTGGTCCAACTGCACGATGGACGCCACAAAGGAGCCCACAGCTATCCCTGCAACCACGAGCGCACGTCTATTTACGTGGAGCGTTGCGATCTGTTGCGACGATCGTGCGCCCGTATTGCGTGAACCCTATTTTGAGCGTGTACCATCTATGTTTGTTCGCTCGGCGAAACCGCGCCTCTAAACATGAAGATGATGCACAATTCGTCGGGCGCTCATCCTTTTCCCAGTTTCTGCCCACGTTTGGCTCAGTGCGTTGGCCCGCGAAAAAAGCGATTGGGGACCGTTTACATGAGTCACTGCGATTCGAGACAGTCTTCTTCTTTGATTCACGCATTCCCATCCAGTGCTCCACCCACTTTCCGGCTGTTCCCTCTGAATTTCAGGCGTTATTTGTGCTGCATCTTCTTGTTTTTTCGAATCTTATCAGACAATCCTGGTTTCTGATTTTTTCCTCCGTACCCGGAGCACTCAGCACTTTAAGGCTTCAGACTTGCCGAATCCACCATTTTCGACTCCGCCCCTCTGTTTGTAGTTTCGAGTTCCAGGTTCTACAGACTGATGCTCCTTCTGTGCCGTGACCCCTGGTGTCTCGCCATTCGCACTGAGTTGACTAATCTCCCCACGCCCTCACGCGGAGGAATGCATGAATTTATCGTAAATCTGTCACTAATGCAATTCAGTCCACAGTTGCGTGCGTTGCGAAAGATGACATGTCATAAACACCCCTCTTGAAAAGCCAATTAAAGCAGTCAAGCCTGCGAAGGGCCATCCGCTGCGCGCTAAACCGAATCTCCCTTAGTGTTTTTTATTACCTATATAAACATCACCATTCCCGTCGTCGACTGCGAGGTTGTTGAAGTCATAATTCAGTCAAACCGACGTCCGTCGTGTCAAATCCTCTTAGTCGTGTTGTTACTCTGTCGGCCTTATCGTGTTTCTGGTGCCGCTTAGGTTTCGGAGCCTAGCGTCATTTCCATATACTTCCACATATGTGCACGCAACAAATATTTTCATTGTAAAGAGCGCGAGAGAGGTCGGAACGAGTTTTGCTGATCGGGGCGCGAAAACGATCGAAGGAAAAACTGAAGACGACGGGAAAGCGAAAGAGCTTCGACGCGACGATCAAACCCCGGTTCCTTCCTTTCTTCGGTAACTCTGCCACCCTACTCCGTCCGTCTCACGAACGGCACATCCTCTGCGTATTCCAAAGAACATGGGATCCTGTTGCGCGAAACAAGGGCGCCATAAATCTGCAAATGAGGTACGAGGCGCTGCTCTTCGCTTTCCCAAATTCATTTCGCGGTGTTTCGACTTTAATGGTGCTGTTTTTCAGAGCGCAGACGTCGGAGAGATTCGCGATGAGGACCTGCGCGGTATTTTCCGGGAATTCGATCTCAACGGAGATGGATTCATCCAGAAGGACGAACTCAAGGCTGTGATGATCAAGATGGGACAATCGCCGACTGAGGAAGAACTGAATGCCATGTTCAACGCTGCTGACAAGGATCACGACGGGAATATCGATTTCAATGGTACATATTATTTTTTGCAATCCTGCAGGACCTATTTTCCAGAATTCCTGTCAATCGCTCATGCAAATCCACTTTCTCTTTCACTAAGGGCTGTTTTCGACGAACTGGATGTGGATGGAGATGGATATATCACTCGGTAGGAAATCGACCCATTTCGTTGTGACCCTAACGAATTCATTTCAGTTCTGAACTGCGAATAGCGTTCCAGCGAATGGGCCATACGCTTTCCGATCAAGACATCAAGGCAATATACAAGCATGTTGACCTCAATCAAGACGGGAAAATTAATTTTGAAGGTATTGAAGGCAAATAATTTGGAGGTGACGGAAAATTTATGATTGCAGAATTTTGCCGTATGATGACGCGAAAGAAGAACTGACAGCCGAAGACTTCTGTATTTATCGTCGCCCAGAATCCATTCCTTCACCCGATGTGTTACTTTCGCTCTTCAGAGTATATAATTTTGCCTCGCTTTGAACTACTCTTTGATTCGGAGCTGATGGCTTAAAATCGTGAACTTGTTTCGAACCTGTTTTGCACAATTTGATTAGATGAAGTTCTCTCGTTGCGGATCTTATGTTCTACAAATTAGGTAATTGGGCTCAAAGTTTCCACTAGAGCGCATTTCACAAAATGGATTTATTTTGAATCATGGTTGTTCTAAAAAAGGAGATAGGAAGATGTGAACGGATTATTTGGATTGAATTCAGGTGGCTGGAGTCTGTTCTTTCCACTGCTGTTTGCCCAAGGTCATTGTGAGATTCGTACTAGTCATGAAATGAGGAGATTACAGCATTTGTACATTTTACATATAGTACAAATACGGAACTCCAGACACAGCAACAATGCAGAAATTCTACTGATTGCGCGTTTCCACCGCGTTGAACACGAAGAACCACATGGAAACACTCCTTAAGATGGAATACATCTCCTCAAGCGTTTCATTTCCTAACGTTTCCTCGTGCTGACTTCTTTTCTGTCTCCTGGTTAAAGTGTAGCCGGTATTCCCACCTCAACTGTAGTTTGAGGTAAGTAGAGAGCGAACATTGAAGCCTTCCAAATACGGGAAGCCCTTGTATATTTAGCCGAATTTCGACGGCTAACGCTGCAAGTATTCCGAAATAGACTTTCCCGAAGGCGAGCATATGTTGCATTGCTACATAAATCTGTGCTGGTAACTGAAAACAGGAAGGGAAAGTTGCAACGATTTGAAACCTGTGAACATCCAGGATAATCGTTGACGGCGGGTCGTTTCTCTCAGGGGCTTTTCGGGACTTGCCCAGCAAACGCCGACAGACGGACGACGCTTGTTTGTGAACGTGACAAACGAACGTGAGAAGTTTACAGTGTGGTTTTGATCCCCGTTTTCTTACGCAACTCGTTTTCGCGAATTTTGTGTTCTTTTGGTTCTGAGATTTGTGGTAAACTTTTTTCGTACTTGCAGTCAGCATCGAAGCGCCGCTACCGCTTCATGCAAAATGTCAGGCAAGTGGTGGCTGTCGGAAGCTTTGCCCGTTCTGAAGACCGTTCGACTTTTGGCCAGAAGTCAAGTTGGGTATGAAGTTCGCCAGTACGAGCAGAAGTTTTACAATCAGTGTCTGACTACTGCGGTTCAAGGTGGCAGGATTGTAAAGCCATTTGCTCCCAGTCACCTTTCTGAAACCCAAAGAGAGTCCAGGTAAGCGAATTTGCATTTCATTTTACTTTTCCATCTTTTTAGACCCGGTTTCCTTGACAATATTGTCGCACAGACCAGCGACGTTGCCGGTCGGGCGGATGTTGTATCGAAGGGTGTGCAGACCTTTGCGTCTATGATAATGCGAGGGCAGTACCCCGGTGAGCTGGCTGTTTAGAAATTTTTTTACAATTTCATTCGTTTAGGGCAAGGTGGTTTCACAGTCCCTATGGAGGCCGAACGCGTTGAGCCCAGCACTAGCACTGTTCCTCCTGTTGGTGATGTTCACGAGAAACCACCGATGCCGTTTGACAAAAAACGTTCTGCGTTGACCCGCGAGGAGGAAGATTTTCTGCTCAAAGCCGCTGCAGAGGTAGGCGCTGCTCCTCGTTCTGCGTACGTCGTGATTTGTATTTGTGACCATCACTCATAACGGTTTTAGATCAAAACAGGTTGAGCCTAAGAAACCAGATTTCCACGCCAAGTTGCCCAAGGTTTGACGGAACTTCCTAGAATTGTCTAATTGCCAATTCTAGGGATATCGGGTGAATTTGACTGAAGCGAAGGAGCAGTTATTGAGCAATGAGAGCGTTGAGCGACGTGTTCCTAGCTCTCGTTTGGGCCGTTTGGCAACATTTGGCCAACTTGCTTTAGGATTGGGTGCTGGCGCTGCAGCCGAAATTACCCGCAGAAGTTTCCGCTTTGGGAAGGTAACGTTGTTATCAAATTAAATTAATTTTACAGACTTATCTGACTTATTACTCTCTTTGCAGGCCGATGAAGCTACTTCCACCGCTGAACGAGTTGTGGGTGCTTCCAATCCTTTTCTGACGCCAGCAAACGCTGAACGAATTGTCCAGACTTTATGTCGTGTACGTGGTGCTGCCTTGAAACTGGGACAAATGCTATCTATCCAAGGTATTTAGAACAACTAGGGTTGAATAACAACTATTCTTTCAGATTCCGAAACCGTACCTCCGTATTTGCTCGAGATCTTTGATCGCGTTCGGCACAGTGCCGATTTCATGCCCATAAAGCAGGTCCACAAACAGTTACAGAAAGAACTGGGTGATGACTGGCGGTCGAAATTTGCGGATTTTGATGAACGCCCGTTTGCAGCTGCTTCGATTGGACAGGTATTGAATTTCTTTCTTATAGCGTTTTCATTTCTGTGTGATTAAGGTTCATAAAGCGACAACTTTGGATGGCCGCGTTGTTGCTGTGAAGATCCAGTACCCAGGCGTTGCAGAAGGAATTGACTCCGATATCGACAACCTTGTTACCATTCTCAACGTAGGCCGCCTTTTCCCAAAGGGGATGTTCCTTGAGAACTTTGTGAAGGTCAGAAAATTATCGTTTGTGATTTTTTAATGTGCTTGTTTAGGTGGCTCGACGGGAGCTAAAGGCGGAATGTGACTACGAACGTGAAGCTCGAGCGATGACCAAATTCCGTGAACTACTGGGCGACCAAGATGATTTCTTCGTCCCCGGAGTGCGTATATCGAATTGTCTGCGCGTAATATTTTGCTGTTTTTAGGTTTTCCGGGAGTTGTCAACCAAGCGAGTACTTACGACCGAGTTTATCGAGGGAAAACCAGTTGATCAGTGCATGGAAGAGAGTCAGGCTGTTCGGGATTATATTGCAAGCAAATTTATCGAACTGTGCTTGAAGGAGATATTTTTGTGGAGGTTCATGCAAGTGCGTATATTCGAATTTGAAGTGCTTATTCCATATGGTTATTTTAGACCGATCCTAACTGGTCGAACTTCTTCTTTGGCAAGCACCCTGTAACAGGAGAACCCCGGCTGATTCTTTTGGACTTTGGGGCTTCGAGAAGTTATCCGAAGCTCTTCGTTGATCGATACATGCATATCATTCGAGCTGCCTATGACAAGGACACCGAAAAGGTAACATTTTCCGTGTTCAAATTCACTGTTTGTTTAACGATCTATCTGTCTAATTTCAGATGCTTAAATATTCTCGAGAAATTGGATTTCTGACTGGTTACGAATCGAAGGTTATGGAGAAAGCCCACTGCGCGTCTATCTCAATTCTGGGCGAAACACTGGCTTCTGATCTGCCTTACGACTTCTCACAACAGGTTGCTTAAGTTATATATGTGCGTTTTTGTAATCGATCCGGTGTTTTAGACGGTGACAAAACGAATCCACGATCTGATACCCGTGATGCTGGAACATCGGCTTACCTCACCCCCTGAAGAAATTTATTCTCTGCATCGAAAGCTCTCCGGTTCCTACCTGTTAGCTACCAAACTGCGGGCAACAGTAGCTTGCGGACCTCTCTTCAATGAAATTTACGATGGCTACAAATTCGGTGATCACGGAGTTCACGACATCGATATTGACTCCGTTACGAATGAGGAACTGCAATCAAGCACACCGCTGTAGCCGAAGAGCGCCGATGTCAACTTATCAATGAGCTTTTTTCTTGTTACTAGGACGTTTAGCCGTAATTGTTGTTGACGTTGAAAATCTTTAATGAAAAATTACTGAGGAACACAATACATTCTTTTGATGTGACCGTCCTATTCAGAGAACGCTTCAAATGTTTTCAGTTTTGGAGGCATTTTTGAACCGATTTTTGATATTTTAGATTTTCACTTGGTTTCTGGCCATTTCGAAGTGCGGCGTAACTTTTGAAACTTTCATGATATCAGAGCAATTAAAGCAAGGATTCTTTTCACAAATTCTTATTCGGTCAAACCGCATGTATACTTTCTTTCTTTTCGCTTATTGTTCTGAAAATTGAAAATGAAAGGAATTCGGAGAAGGTGGTCTTACTCATCATCAAGATCGATACCATCCTCCTGTACCATCATTTCTTGGCGTTCAGGGCGTTCTTTGTTCTCGTGGCCAAAACGTTCCCTTCTCCAACGGAGCATGTACATCAGCATGACGAGGCCCATCAGAAAGAGGCCGGCGACACTGATAATCACTATTCTGGCATAGATCTGCCACAGAAAAGAATGTGACAAAACTCTTAACTGAAGCTGAACTGACCTGGGTATTGGTATGCTCACGTGTGCTCCGAGCGCTCGCTGGAATGATATCCACTGTGCAGGCAGGATATGGCTTTATCTTCGGTCCTTTCTGGAGACACTGGTCGCAGTGGAGTCCCTTGTACTTGATGGGACATTCACAGTATTGGGATCCGTTTCTGATCTCTGCGTAGCCGTTTTGACACACTATGCGGTCGCAATAGTCTCCCTCCCATCCCTTATTGCAAATGCACCTGGAACAGATGAATTAAGAATGGGATTCGCATGATGAAATTTACCTTCCATGCTTCAGAGTGCCGAATTCGCATCGGCTAACGTATTGGCATTCGGGACCGAAGTAGAACCCGTGGCAAACACAGTGTCCGTTTTCGTAGTGTCCTCTATCGTTGCACTGAAATAATATTTTCAAAAGTGCGCTAAGGAATTCCAAATATTTGACAGCTTTTTTGGCAGTGTTATAGTCGTAAGTGTCCCTTTCGTAAAGATAAATTTTGTAAAGGCACAAGTAAAAACTTTTACTTGATCAGCGATGGGTTCGTCACAAAGCTCTCCGTCCCAGTCGTTGTTGCAGATGCATTTTTTGTTGAAGAAGAGACTGTGAGGGTCGTAGCGAGGACCTGTGGACAGACCATTTACTGCAAATAAGAAACTCCCGTGCTTTCTGATATTTGCGACGAGAATGATTACCACACGCATAATCCTGGCAGCTGGCTCCCGTGAACGGATAGACACACTCACACTTCCCATCCTTGAAAACTCCGTCGTTGTGGCAGCGAAGTTTCTTCAGTTCGCGTCGACTCTTTGACCTGCAATCAATTCTTTGAACGATCAAGACAAAACTCGTTTTGTGGATGAGCGGCGCGCTCTCAGTCGATATGACTCATGCTCTAAAATTCAAGAGAATTCAGATGGACATACCGTCGTCTAGAGGTTGTCTCGAAGCTATGCCCCAAAGCAACTCCACTGGAGTGCTCGTAGGGACCATCGTAGACGTGCTCTTTGACGCTCACATCGTATGGTAACGTTTCGTGGAGTCCATTTTTGGAGGACTTTGGAGTTTTGGAGTCAGATGCCGCCGCGACGACCAGCAGCAGGACACAGAATGTCCGCGAGTTCATAGATCACGGGGCAGTGGGGTCGGGCGCGAACCTGGCAAAATTGAAACAATCAGCCCGTTTGTGTAGACTTCTTTCTGACCTCTACAGCCACCCACTTTTCATAGTAGGTCGACCTGAAACAGATATTAGGAGAATTCAACCAGGACTGCAATTCAAAGGAACACGCGAACGGAAAACGGCTGGAGTAAGTTTGGTGCGGGCGAAGGCGTCGCACTCATTCAGAATCAATCGCTTGTAGATGGTTATCAGCGGAGTATAAAGGAGGTAATCGGCGCCTTCGACACCTTTGCATTCGCCACTTGTTTATGTTTATTGGACGTCCTTCAACGGTAGCACAAGCCTTTTGAGGCGGTCACGAAACTGACGTCAACCGGGAGGAAACAAATCCACCGTCTGCCAGTCTGACGCCAAAGCTGTTTATAATGATCAGCACGGTGATCAGTTAGTATTGGGTTTCACGTCGCTTTTTCGACTTTTTATAGCCGCGAAATAAAATAAAAAACACGCGAAACAGTGCGGCTAGATTTCTGAAGCTGCCGGAATCTGAATGTTGGCCGAGGTGGACATGAAACTACTGCGTATGCCTGGGAAACGTTGGCACTACGCTGCTGTCAAATAAATGCAGGGCGGAGCATGAGTCCCCTTATCAAGGAAAAGCAGGGACGTAGTGTTCATTCGGTCGGACGATTCTTGATAATGCACCCAGCAACGCAGAAGATGCGACGGGACTTTTGAAGCTCCGACCGGTCATGCAAGGCTGCTTGCGCTGTCTCCGCTGGTTCACTCGCAAGCGTCTTGGCGAGCTGCTGCACATTGCGCCCAAATATTTTTAACCCGCCAATCGACAGGCGCAAAGACGACCCGTTTGTGAGTCGGTGATAAGGGATGCAAAACACTGTGTGCTCATTACTTTTTCCTGCAACGGATAGTACGTAGTGATAGAAGAACGAGGCTCTTCACATTCCAGAGTAGCGTCCCAACAGTTAAAAACGAGGAGACTTCCAGAAATCTGAACTAAGGAGTACGCAACCACGGCTACTGTCAATCACATGTCTGCACATATTCATAATCCACAATTAGAACGTCAAAACCTTCCGCCTGGACAAGAAGCGCCGCCGCAACCTTGTTTGTAACTTACGGTGCTGCCCGGCTTGATTGGCGCCAACTGTTTGACCAGTGCCCACTTGAGCTCATTTCGCCCACGGATATCATGCTGCTCCGCCGCCAGACGAACCGTCTCCCTCAAACAAAACAACGAAGACGGAGTATTCTCGCTCCGTCTGCAACGCAACGGGCGTCTCTGTTGACCACTTTTCATAAGTGGACGACGAAACTCTCGAAATGGCGCTTGGATTCGTTGCACTGTCTGCGTGTGCACCCCATTCAGGCATTTTTGTACAACACCGTCGGCGCCTCGAACAATTGCTGGGCAAGCGGATTGTAGCCACGTTTACCGGCCGAACGGATCCAGCTCCGAACGAGCGGGTCCATTCAAAGTCTCCAAACGTTTCTATTTTTTATGTCTTTATCGCTAAGGGGATCACAGAGTGGCAGCGTCGAGAGCCGCTATCCGCCATTCGCGGTCTTCACTGGGTCATCGCTTATCGCGCAGATTAACGTGCTATCCGATGGATTCTATTATTATGTCATATAAACAGGCGCTCGTGGCGGACTCTTCAATGGGGCTATATTATCCGTGAGGAGGTCATGTACGGACTGTCGCTTCCATCCAACTTCTCTCTCCATTTCAGTTTTCAAACAATATTTCGATTGAACGAGTCTTTCAGAGTCCGATGAGGAGGAAGGCCCTCGTCCTCACGTTTTGGTCTTTAATCATCCTTCTAGAAGCCGATCGCCTTGCCGATGTTTTGAAGTTTATTTATGACAACGAGAAACTCTGTAGGTTCTCATGTATGGGATAAGTTTGGACTGGCTGCTTAGGTGGCGATCCATTTGGAGATCCTCAGTGGCTGCCGGCCTACAAAGAGTGCATGCTGAGCTGCGATCTCTACAACCAAATGTGCATGTCGCACGTCGGAAGTTTCAACTCACAGAAGTGTCATCCACGTACGGTGTTCCTTCCCAAAATTTTATTCATGTCTAATTCAGTTTCGACTTCGTGCAGTAACGCTCTGAGATCCTTCTTCCACATCGATGTCCGAAGCCGGTTTATTGGTTCCGAAGAACTTGATCCAGCTCCCCAGGACGACAGCCTGCTTCAACTTCTAATTGACGGAAATGTGAAGTCGGAGTTTCTTGAGAAAGCGCCAGGAATGGTGAATATGGAGATGTTTCCATTGTCTCGTGCTAGTCCCAATATGGCTACCACGACACTTCGCCCGATTGCTATTCCGCTTTTTCGTGACCAGAAGCACATCTTCCAGCCAGTCCACCCTCCTGTTTCCGCACCATTCCCACCTGCGATAGCTCCAAATGAGCAAGATCTGCAGCTTTTCGGGATGAGCGACGCTTATGATTCGTCATATCCGGCTGCGTCATCTACAGCTACGAGCGAACTTTTTTCTGTCCAACCAGTGAGTAGTTTATGTTTGAATCAAACTCCTGAAGCGAATATTTAAGACACCACCTCCAATAATAATTGACGACCAGAGCAACTCTGTAAAAGACATCGATCCTTACAGTCACCTGCCGGAGGTCCTTCCATTGCAAGATTCCTACCGAAAGCCTTTGAACAGTACCAATAAAGGACCTCTCGACCGTGGTCAGTGAAGGAGAAACTGAGCAAACATTAAATTCATTTAGGAACGTTACCGGTAGATTTGTCTGACGGACTATCTCCGGTCATCGGGTATCCAGAAGAATACAACATTTTCGACTTCGACAGGTTTGCGATTCGAACAATAATTTTTGAATTCGCAGTTTACAGGGAGTACAACAAGGCTCATGTAATCAACTCGATCATACCTCCGTCTCCAATCAAAGCTGTCTACCCACCGGCTCCTCCCCGTCCACCGGCCATAAGCCCGCCTGAATACACCAAGTTCAACCTGAACAGAACTTTAGTCGAATCCGAAACAAATCGACCACGAGTTTTTTCCGCCAATTCCGCTTCACCGTCCCAGACCAAGTAATCATGTTCTGTTTAGTGCTTAATTTGCGTTTCAGTGTTGTTCTCAAGAAGAAAACGGTCGGCAAAGAAAATGAGATCAAGAAACAGTTTACCAAAAAAGGTATGTTCTTGAGGGCGAATGGTAGTGGTCAGTGCATTTCCCTGATTTCTATTCAGTGCGATCGCAAGAGCAGAAGTGTCTCCTGCTTGTGCCTTTATAATAAAGCTGGGTCGCCTAAAAGAGGCAGATAAGATCTGTACCACTCTTGCACCGAACCCTAAAACGCGATTAGTTTCGTTTGAAGTATCTATGCTAAAATGTTCATTTCAGACAAATTCAGCGGAGTTCGAGACTACAGTAAGCGATGCTGCGAATGGGCGCTCAACGGATTCTGCGATCGCAGTTGGCAGCGCATACGCCACCTTTGTCCGAAGTCGTGCGGAACCATCATATGCACAAGTAAGTTCGAAGAGCGCTCAAAAGATAAAAAGTGAGATTTTAGCGACTGACAAGATTCAGTCTTGCAACCGAGCCGTTGACGTGGAGGCTCTCGACTGCTTCGACCCCAGCCGACCCAAAGGTTTTGTTAGCTCCGCTGCATCCAAAACGAACCCATTGAACGTGATTCCGAGTGCAGCAAGCAGATTTGTGTGGCCAATGACGCCAAGAAGGCTTTCGGACGCTCCCAAAGTTGTCATAAAGGTTCACAGGGTGCAGGACCTCAGCGACTCCCCTCCGCAGCAGCAATTGGACACCCGGCGCACCACGTTGCAAAACATCCGTCGAAAAGCGCCGAACAGATATTTGACAGTGCCGACCCATAAACCTAAACCATATGCAGTCGAGAACGAGATTCAGAACTGGAGCCGCTACACTCGCTTATAAAATGTGCGGCGGAAAGCGCGGCGGACCCAAACTGATTGATCTCTTGCGTTATATCTCTTGCATGTGGGAGACTTTTGTCTGTATATTCATTGGAAATAGTAAGTATTTAACATCTGATAACGGCTATGTGGAAATGAACGGTTTAACAACTCGAGTGGATGAAACGAGATCAACAGAGAAGCGAAAGGGTGGAAACAGGGCGCGAGTGAAGGAAAGTTTGGAAAATACCAGTAATCCCGTTGAATCTGTTGTGGAAGGAGATTTCGTTTTCAGTAGAGAAGAGCAGACGGAGTGCAGGGAAAGGGATGCAAGTGCGAGCAGTGGTCACACTTCCGTGTTCTTCTTCAGCTTGGACAGTTCTTGAGACTCCGGCTCTGCTTCGGCACTTTGCTTCGAAACGCGGTGCGTGTAGTAGGTGGACGTGGTGGTACAATTGGTGGTGAAAGAGTCGAAAGACTCGCCTTTTTGGAAGAACAGATTCCCGATCATCTTGCCGTAGACGAGTATCTGGTGCCGGTAAAGCCGTTGCGTGACAATCGTGATTATCGGATTGATGACGATTCCAACTACGAGAACTTTGAAGAAAAAGTCGGTCAATCCTACGTAGAATGTGGAGTTTTTGCAGGGACCGCCTAAAAACTACAATATTTGGAAAGATTTCTGAAAGGCGCCTACAAAGTGCGTGAAGAAGATAGAGAAGCCGGTAGGGAAGACAGGTGACAAACGTCCACAGAGTGCTGCTGAACAAGAAAAAGAGTCTTTGGAACATCTTCTGAAAAGCGTCTCTCCAGTTATTCTCGTCTCACGTCTGCACTTACCAGTCGAGCTCGAGGTTCAAATTTTCTTGAGTTCTTGGCGATGAAATAGATCACGGAAGAAATGATGAAACTGGCGATGATCATGACGACGTAGAGGACGCAGATGGGCAAGTAGAGCAATGGGTTGATGGAGACGAGGTGACAAGCTTTCTGAACGTAATGAAATCAAAGCACAGAAGCGTGAATGCACTTTACTAAGACTGTTATGGTGCTGAAGACACCGACGCTGATAGAGATCAAGACGATCCAGGTGAGAATTGTGGTAAAGAGTACGCGGACTCTGCTGATAATCGTGTAGTAGTGAAGAGGAAACTGGATAAAGATCAGTTTGTCCACATTGAGCCTAAAGAGGGTTTATATTAGTACTTAACCTTCAGAAGCTTTAAAGGGTAATCCGTTCTCTGAGTCCAGCAGTCAAAAACCCATAAATCCAACAAAGTGCTTTCGTTCGCTTCCGTGGACTTACCATAACAGATTCATGCAGCTGCTTAACTGGCATGCGCAAATAACTACGTAATAAGAGAAGCAGAGATATTCGGCGAAGAACGGCAAAAACGGTCTCGTCGTCATGTAGACGAGGCACATGAGTAAGTCGGCCAGAGTCATGTTAATCACAAGAATCTAAAAGATGCTGTTAACGCAAAATTAGATAAGAAACAAAACCTGGCGTGGTTTGTCGTAAGTGTCCACATGTCGGAGAGCTATAAATAGGACGATCCCGTTCAAAAAGGTGCCCACAAAGCCATTAACCAAATAAAACGCTTGTTCGAAAGATGTAATTTGCTCAGTGTCCGTTTGGTTTTCATCCATGACGGTACCGAAAAAAAGCCTGAAACGCAAGAAAGGTGACCACCATCAATCGGGCAATGAGCGCGCGGCCCGGCCTCGCGGTTAAGTGCGCGCCAACGAGTGAAATTCAAGTCGGGCCTTCCCTCGACTCGTTCAAGACCAATTTCCTCTGATCTTTAGATTTCCTTTGAAGTTCACTTTTACGAGGTTTCGCAGCAAAGAAGTCGCAAGCGGGGGTCGATGGAGCAGCGAAGTGGAAGATTTGAGATAAATTGAGGACGCGGTATATTAGTTGCATAAATTATAATCGGAAGGAAGTGCATGCACTTTTCGGAATTAGAACAAGCATAAGAAAGCAACGTTGGGTCACCGCAAGGCACATCTGATTAATCCCGGTCATCGGCGCCTCGTGGATAAAAATATCCCGCGAGATATTGGAAGTCACTGGCCGCAGTGATCAGTCCGAGATGTAATATATGTACGCCATAAAGTGAGAAGTCGGTATTCTTGGAGGTCTTATGCAAAGCAGCACACGAAAAATAACCTTTTGCACAAATGAAACCACCTTGCTAAAAAAATGGGTTTGAAAGATTTCCAGATTGTTGTATTGCAAGAAATAATGCGCGTGCAGTCGAAACTGAAGCCTGTCTGAAACAACCAAAAACAAAGAGAGCTAAGTAACTCAAGAGACACTTGATCAGACCCAGCTGCAACGCATCCGGATCTGATGGCGGAACCGCGTGGATCGGACTATAGGCCAACGCCGGCGGAGAGAAGTACTCCTGAAAAACTTAAAAGATTCGGGACAAATCGTTGACATACGACAAAGTCCACATGGCGAACTGCGTAATGGTCGAGCAACGTCCTTCTTTAAACATGTATTGTTTATGAGGAGAGCAGATTGAAGCGTCAAACCCGCTTCGCGCGTTCATCTGGCGCCCCAGGGTAAAGTAAATACAAATAAAAACTGTAAAAGCGACCGCGGTCAATTTCGACTTGGCCTTCGTGCGCCACGTTGAAAACGCGAAACCGTAGCCACCTCAACGCCTCGGAATTCTTCGTTTTCCTTGAGTTATTGGAAGAAGCGAAATTCTATACAAAGCCGCGGCAGAACGGATGTGGGCGAAATTAAAAACTATACGTCCTTTTTGTGGTATTATAAATAGAACACATTCTGTGTCTCAAAAGGCAAATAATCCCGCGGAGGAGTTAGGCACACAAAAGAACGATGCATAAAACGGGCCAATAGCGCCAGCCGTCCAGCTTCCTCTGGCAATGGAGCAGTCAAGGGCAATACACCTATCAGTTACGTACCTGAAAAAGAGTAATTTAATATTTTGAAAGATTTCGCGTCCACCCAAGAGCCGAGAAACAGGACCCGCGCAGGTGGGCGAAGAGAGCGGTTGCTGAGACTCGGAGGAGAGCGAGGGATTGAAATCAAATTTTACGACCGCGATAAATGGATTATGACAGAGTTGGAAGCATGGCAAGAACGGCTGCTTGCAACAAGCGGAAAATGAGGAAAGTTGTCGCGACGCAAAAAAGTTATTACGGCTGTAAATCTGCGACATACGGATCCTGCTGGAATGACGGCTCAGAGTTGGATTGACTGACCGAAAAATGACCTTATCGAAGAGCAAAAGCTAACTTTGGGGTATAACAACATTCGGAATTTTATTGGAACCAACGTTTTCCCAGAACGATTTTTGTCTTAGTCAAGCTAGCAAAAGCAGATGGGTTTTGAACAGTTTGAAGAAGCCGCGTAAGCTCAAGTTTTATTTAATCCATCACAAAGTACATGAAAGAAGAATAAAGTTTTGCTTTTCGGTTCTTGGACGTCGTTATAACAAAATAAGAACTACTTTTTTCGCGACAAGCGCCAAATTTTGTTAGAACCCCTGCTTTCAATAAAATTCGCAAATTTTCCAGTGCCGATTTATATTGACAGTCGTACAAATGAATGCACTAATACCCACAAGCAGCCCAGGACCCACTAGCACGCGCGATTTGTCGGAACCCCCTTATTGAGTTCTGGCCAAACAAGGGAACCGTTTCGTCCTTCCGATATGAGACAATCACACCAGACGCCGGGTTTCATTAAGAACCAACAAGAGCCATCGCAGTTCCATTTGTTTTCGAAATGAAACCCTTTTCTTCCCTCTCTTCCCACAGCTGGCCGGAACTGACCAAAAAATGGACGAAAAGACGTTCTGTGGTGATCAGTTTATACAGGATTGTACAATTTAAACAAAGCCCAAGGTCAAATGATATCTCAGTCATACATAGGATGGAGAGACGACGGGGGCCCAATCCCGAAGTCGCGTTTTAGTAAGCCATTCTCTTACTTGCCGAATCCGTATCCTAAAAGGGAACGTTTAGAAACACTAAATAAGCTGAAGTTTACCGTGGTGCACGTGATGGGTGTGGACGGTGGAGTGATGGCGAGGGATGAATCTGTTGTGGTAGTAAGGTCCATAACGGCTGTGTCTGTGGAAGTTGCGGTAGGCGTTGTAGTTGTTCCCGCAAAGTCCGGCGGTAAGGCAGAGGAGACTGTATCCGGGGGCGACCACAGCCACGGCACGCTTCTCGAAGAGACTAAAACGAGCGTTCAGAATGCGTACAGAAACCACAATAACTTACCGGAACTGAGCCGAGGCAAGGGTCAGCGCAACAGCGCAGAAGACGACGAGGACGGACTTGAGCTGCATCACCACTGATGGAAAGGAGTGGCTGGGACGCCTTAAATGAGTGATTTGGAGATATCACACGCTGTAACAGATCACGGAAAGCGTTGCGCGAATACTCGATGTGTTTTTCAGAGGTCGCAACCGGTTTTCGCAAGTCTCCATCGCCTAATTTCTAAGATCAACGTCAAGGTTTTACATATTGTTGCGTCAATAATCGCTCGGTCTAAGAGATCAGTTCCTCGTCTCACCCCGCGAACAGTTTCGCCAATTAGGGTGTCACCTTTCAAAGATTTTCAGCGAACGTGAGGAGCCTGTAGAATGCGTCGGTGATCTTGTAATCTCTGCTTTTTTAGGTTCGGTTGTTGTCTGAACACGAAGTCGGACCCAAAAATAAAAAAAAATTATTTGGTGAGTTGGCGCTGAAGCAGGAAACATTACAAATGGGCTGGCGGAAACGGAGACCCGATTGGAAGAGGGACAAACAGCCCGTCGGTATTTCGGGGAGAAGACGAATTTAAACTTTTGAACTCGCAGTCATCGGAGCGTTTCGCAAAGTGCGAATGATTTGGTACGGAATAGTTGGAACCGTTTGTTTTTCCATAAAGACTGTTTTGTAGTTTCTTAACGATGCGCTTTGTAAAATACTTTTACTCGAGAAGGAATAATTATATACAGAAATGCAATTGGCAAGCACAGGCAAACGCGACAAATATGTCGGACGACAAAACGGAAATGCTAGAGTATCACACATTAAATGAATAAACTACTCACTCTAGATACAATGATATAAAGTCAACCATTAGAATACGATCCAGTTCAGGTAAGTTTATGACAAAAGAGTTTGCGAGACATCCATGAGGAACGAGAAAGATTAAATAATCACATTGCCGCGTATCCGCAAAAGAGCTTCGCAACGGCTGCAGCTGTTGCGTGGTCCACGGATGGCGACCCCACAGATGGCAAGAAGGGCTGGTGAAGGGTTACTGGCGTAGGTCCAGCTTGTGTAATTCTAAAAATAATCCAGTTGAAGCCACAAATAAGCTGCAAAATGTGACTTACGCTGCAGAGTGCATAACCCCATGAAGTCGATCGGGCTGGCCACTCAAGGTGTGAGCAAAGAGATTGGTCGTCGACGGAAGTTGTAACCCGGCGGAGTCGACATCGGTCACCGACTGCCGCTTCCATTTGTTTCGCCGGTTCTGGAACCAAATCTTCACTTGAGTTTCAGTCAGGTGCAAAGTCTGCGCAAGGTTTGCCCTCTCCTGACTGCTGAGGTATCGCTTCATGTCAAACATCATTTCGAGATGGGAAACCTAAAAACTGTCTTCAGTGGCCCTTAGCCGGACAATGTTTACCTGTTGCCGTGAAAACACAGTCCGGGTCTTCTTCTTCCGGTTCCCGCTGCACCCGTCTCCTCCGGCAATCATCGCCTCATCATCGCTACCTTTCTCACCAGTATCGTCACACTCTGACTCCACCGGACTCGCGTTAAGTGATGTCCGATTCGACATGTCGCCCCCTTGTTCGCGCGACGTTTCGGCATTGGCCTAAAGAATGACCTTCTACGTATAAATCATTTTCCTGATTCAAATCCTACCGTACTGCACAAGCTATTTCTGTTCTGCAGCATCTGAGGCGTGGAGGGCATCGCGTTGTGGAGTGCACTGTTCATTCCGGAGACGGAAAGATCGAAAGCCTTGTCTGAAACAGAGAGCGGCGATAAAGGTTGCTGGAACGAGAGTGTAATTAGGGGTCTGGAATCCGTGACCGCCAACTCTCTCGAATTACTCTTTAGGTGTGGGAACCGCTTATTCAGGACGTCTTTAGCGTTGTGTCAGATCTGTCTTTGTCGTCAGACGATTTACGACACTGGTGCACTTGTAAATGGAAAGAACATATTGAGCTGATTTATGTGCGAAGGAAGCGCTCGCAAGTCGTTTATGCATTCACAAAATTATGATGAGGAGTGCCGGTGAATAAAAAGTGTGGCCGCGGAAGGAAGCGGAAGCGCCGAAACGGTTTGATGTGTTGTGCCGGTCTGAATAATTAGCTTTACTCGTCACCTCAAGCTTCACGGGTATGACTCGCAAGCTCTAAAGATGGCTGGATCCCTGTTATTCGCGCAAGGTTGTTTGTTCCGCTTTCGTGAGCATAAACATCGAGGATCGGTGGCTCAATTAGTACGTCCTAACCGCTTTCTGAAGCGTAGACGTCTGGGTGGACCATTTTGTCCGGTCGCCGCCAGCGTCAGCCATCCGGAAGTCAACGTTTTAGACTTTGCCGACAACAAGCCGACTAAAAGTGCTTTAAACTGAGAAGTATAGAGACAAAATAAATCTGTGTTGAGTGCTTCCTTCCGACGTTTAAT